>JAAXCT010002289.1:0-83217 GCA_012490785.1 Eragrostis nindensis | reverse complement strand
TCATTTTTTAGAGTTCCAGGGGTGGTACCCCCTGCCCATATTGCATTGCAAACAAGGCAACAAAATTCAGTTTTACAGCCCCGGACTCGGGTTCAAGAGCTTCTCTCTCTCACCAGAGTTCAAAACAAGAAGACACTTCAAACAGAACTAGAAACTTGGTGTTTGCCCGCGACCTTTTGCCGCGCCTTGCTTCCTCGAGGGTTCTGAACCCAAACTCCACCTCCTTTGTCTTGGCGTAGGTCACCCAGTATGATCCAACCGATCCTTTCCGGCTTCAACACCAACTCTTCCAGCTTTGCCACCAAAAGATTGTAAGCTTCCAGGTCTTTTGTAGGGCAGAGAACACTCCAGTTCTTGATCATGGGAATGATTTTCCCCCACACTGAAGCTACACTTTTCCATCTTCCATTCTGAAAACAGAGGACGTTTCTCAACTTCCAAAGGCCCCACAAAATAGCTGAACTAAACATGTTAACAATTCTATACCTCTTCTCACTAATCCAAAGCCTAGCAACAGATTCAAAATTTGAACCAATATTAAGATCAACAAGACTAGAAAACATATCCCAGATTCTTTGTGCAACTATGCATTCAAAAAACAGGTGATTCACAGATTCCTTTTCACAACAGAAGAGGCACGAATTGTCATCTACTTTCCTTCGTTTCTCTAGGTTATCTCTAGTAAGAACCTTGTTTTTAGACAGGAGCCAGAGGAAGATATGTATTCTTGGTGGAATATGTAATTTCCACACAGCAGGTGTGAAAACAGGTTTCACACCTCTAAAGTTAACTACTCTGTACAGGGATTGGGAAGAGTAAACCCCTGATGAGTGAAATTGCCAAACTAGTTCATCTTCTTCGTTAGTGAAGCAAATAGTGGAGGCTACCTGCACTATCTCTTCCCAGAGTCTCAACTGCCTCTCAGACACACATCTCCTAAAAGTACACTTTAAATTCACCCCATCCCAAAGCTCAGAAACAGTAGCAGCTTGTTCATTAACCAGCACATAGAGCTCCCAAAACTGCACTGCTAGACTACTAGATCCTAACCAGTTATCCTCCCAAAATTTCACCCTTTTGCCATTCCCAATCTTCCACCTGTACCCCATCTTAGCTACTTTAGCTGCCCACATAAATCCTTTCCAGAACTGTGAACAATCCTTATCTTTACTACAAAAAATGTTGGGGTTTTTAGTCCTATATTTTGCATCCACTATCTGTTTCCAGAGCTTACTATCATTTTCACTATATCTACGCAGCCAAGATCCTAAGAGGCACACATTCAAGTCTCTCAGATCAGGGACCCCTAGACCCCCATACTCTTTCAACATCGACACACTAGGCCAGTTAGCAAGATGATACTTTCTACTATCATCATTGTCATTCCAGAGACAGTGTGCCATATGTGTGTTAAGCATGTGAATAGCCCATTTAGGGAACTTAATGAAGGACAGCAAATATACTGGAATGCTAGCCAAACAGGTTTTAATCAGAACCAGCCTACCAGCATATGACAAAAGCCTACCTCTCCACCCAGCAATTCTTTTATAACCTTATCAACTAGAGGTTGTAAGTCTTCCCTTTTCAATTTACTGAAATGTAGAGGCACACCTAAATACTTCATAGGAAGACTACCAACAGGACAGCAAAAAAAGTGAGATAAACTATGAACTTGCTCATCCTCAACATTAACTCACTCTTATGAAAATTAATTCTCATGCCAGATAACCTTTCAAAACAGGCAAGCACACATTTCAAATTACTAAGGTGTTCCTCCTCAGCACTGGAGAAGATGATTGTATCATCTGCATACTGCAAAGATACAATCCCTCCTTCTCTCACTTCAGGCAGAAGACCCCTAATCAAACCAGCATCTAGAGCCCTTCCTAGCATTCTAGTGAGAACATCACCAACAAGGTTAAAAGAAGGGGAGATATAGGGTCTCCTTGCCTCAAACCCTTCCCAGTTTTAAAGTAACTACTATCTTCTCCATTTAGAGTAACCCCCACAGAACCCCCCACCACAAGCTTTTTTATCCAGCCTATCCAAACAGGACTAAAGCCTCTAGTTTCTAGAGTTTCAAAAAGGAAATCCAAGGCTACTCTATCATAAGCCTTTTCATAGTCAAGCTTAATTAACACACCTGGCTCACCTGACTTATGAACACTATGCACTATCTCATGAGCTACCACCACACTTTCCAAAATATACCTATTCTTAATAAACACACCTGACACAAATGGTTCATCGACCGCAAAATTAAAAAAAAAATGTCAGGCAAATGGTTTGCATCGCAAAAGGAAAAAAATGCCAAAGAAATGCACTGCTTTCTTTTCCAGAACAGCCAATTTTTCATTTCAAGGAAAAAAAAAGAAAGAGAGAGCCAATTATGGAAATGTGTTTTCAACTGTACGTCAAATTGAAGGTTTAAAGATCCATTGCGTGTTCGGACAAATGCCAGACAAATGGTTCATCGCAATAAAGAAAAAAAATGACAGACAAGTGGCTTCGCGAGAAAAATATGCCACACAAATGCACTGTTTTCTTTCCTTCCAGCCATTTCCCGAAAGGAGAAGTTGAAATAGCAGCAGCGCACTGGCGTCATATATAAATCGTTGGTGATGGGACGGTCCTATTTGGACCTGAGGACAGAGGAGCTGGCGGAAGGAAGCCCGCGATCGTATTTGACCCAGATCAGACATACATTGAGCTGTGCAGCCCAAGCACGAGAATATTCGCAGCGGCAGCAAGCCAGCAACCTAAAAATGTCATCTCAGAACGTGCAAATATATCTCTTTAATAAATATGAAGGAAAACTTCAGTTGGAATGACGACATGATACTCAGCTAATTTCATTTCATACTTCGAGATGCATTAGCAAGGTGTACTACGCAGAGCGGGCATAGTTCATCTAAAACCAACCAAGCTGGGTTCAAGTCTTAGACTTGACACGGGTGTTGCACCTTTACGGCTATTTATTCTTTCAGTAGCAGGCGATGTCTCCGTCGACAGCGAGGCGCCTGTGGTGACTTCGTGAATCTCAAGATCAATCGGAGCGGTCTTTTTGAAGCGCTCATAGTGGTAGGAGTTGCGTGTGTGTTTTCATAGAGATGAGTTTTTTTTTTAGATTACACAGTACAACTCAGACACGCACAACGCACGCACACTCACCCCTATGAACACACGTACGCAAACCCTACCCCTATGAGCATCTTCGAAGACTGAGCCGGCAAATCTAGAGATACGAAGTCACCACTGGCGCCTCGCTGTCGACGGGAGCGTAGCCTACCACTGAAACCGCTAGGTCAAGACCCCTTTCACCATAGAGATGAGTACTCATGTGTGTTTCTGAGTGTCTGGATTGTACTCAAATGGGCCAAATTCAAACAAATTTGAATTTAACCTGACAGCCCAATGTTGGATGCAAAATGCAATCGGCTCACCAGGCTTGTATTAGGAGTCGGCGGCTAGAAGTCCTAATCCAAGGAGCCAGAAGCCCACAATATTGTTTAGCCCAGGCACAAGGAGCCCATGTGGCTAGGACGAGGCCGGAGATTACGGGATCTGTGACGCTTCAGATGGCAAAATGCTGGACTTTTACGCAAACGCATTTCGAAGAACACAGGTTCCGTACCCAAAAAATATATACATATATATGTATATATATCATTGAACTTGTACGCCCAGGAGTATGTAATTATACAGTACAATCTGTCGGGTTGAAATGATCAGGTACATGACCAATGGAAAGAATCGGTATGTGGAAGTAACGCAGAGACCTCTTCGAGATCGCGTTGGAAGCCCTGCCCTATCAATCATATCATCATAATCAAGTGATGAACATGGGCAAGCCAATCACTTGCACCCTCTATCTATACCTTGTTTTGGGGTTGTATCCACTGGTATCTCTTTTATTTACCAAACCAACTGAATAATCCTAGTGGTCTCCCCTGATCACAAGATGATGGCAAGTGCCATCGCAAGGGTATGCACAGTCCGTGTACTTTGCGTTTCCCCTCTCGAAGAACCAATCCCCAACAGCTTCAGCAATTCTCTGCGCATCAGAAAATAAATATTTTTTTAGATAAAGGCATCAGGAGATATGGAAATAGCAACATCAACTTAATAAGATAACTTGCTTCCAGAACTGAAGTTTACAACTTATCTTAGAGAAGATGGTATGTTATTTGCATGGCTGCACACGTACCTTGTTACCGAGACGCGGCGAGTTGTTTGCATACCATGTATCTTGTCTTTCACTCTGACAGTGAGCAAAACATGAGTTGATGAATACACCGTTTTGCCTTGACGCAGAGAAACCACTCACTGCGTTAAGCATTTGGTTCCTGAAACCTGAAGCAAACACATGAGATGAGCCAATCTTGTCAAACAAATTAAAACTCAAAAGATACAGGAAAGCAATGGAATACCTTGCAAAAACTGAAGCTGATTGCTGTTGCAAGAGGCATGGTTCATCCTACATCCTCGCCATTGACCTTTGGGGTCAGCTGTTTTGGGGGCCACGCTTTATTGAAGCTGAAAAATACAGGATACTGAATTACTTCGCTGAGTACTATTGTTGATTACTCTTTACGTTTTAATTCCACATCAATTACAGCATAAGGTTATATGCATAACAAGTACCTGCCACACGTCATATGCAGTGTTCAAAATAAAAGTCGGGGTTTGAATGTTTGGCACCACGTTCTGCGGGGAAAAACACTGTATGTAGCAACAGTTAGAGAATTTTTTTCTGGTTTCATCATAGATATCACTTGATATTTGAATTACCGAAGTTTTATCCATGCGGGAAGTACAAGACTAGGCAAGCTTCTTCCAGAACTCTGAATGATACTCTTCAAGAAACATTCCAGCATCAGCAAGGCATTTAACTCTGTTATTTGATGGAAATAACCCGCGGAACTCATCACAGTGAAGTATGGTAGAAACACCACCCGTTGAGTATCCAGTGCAGGCATGCTGCACTTTCGGCTCTCTAGTTTGTGGATGAGAATTCTCAGCCAACGAAAACCAATATTTGAAATCAGCATCAGAAAGAAAAATAACCTGCAGATTTCACCTTATGACAGTGGAAGGCTTGTCACCAATATTCTTGACAGGAACAGTTGCCATCTTTAAAATGGTGAAATCGGTGCTTATCTCTGACAATTATTTCTCGATTCTCCACAGCTGACATGAATTTGATGGCTAGATGGCAATCCTCACATATCCGCAAATTTTTATTATCCTTATCGGAACAGTGCTCCCAACGCTCATCATGAGTCCAAATGCTACAGCCAGCTTTTCACCATGATACCGCAATGCAACCTCTCTCTCCTCTTCTTCCAACTCATGCAACACTGAGTCAGTTTCAGGCATGTAACCAGCAGCAGTAATCCTGTGGATCAGTTCCTCCAAATACTGGTAAATCTCTCTAGTTTGTGGATGAGAATTCTCACCCATGCGAAACAAATGGGCAGTACCTCCTAGCTCAATCAAGCTGTATCCTATTTGCTTCTTCAATCTTTTCCTGATCATGGTATTCCTCACCTTCTCAACATGGTTCATTTTACCAGATAAAGCATATATATTTGAAAGCAGCACACGGTGAGATGGATTATCGGGCTCAAGAGCAATCAATTGTTCAGCCACTTCCACACCAAGATTGAAATTCTTGTGCGTCTTGCATGCCCCAAGCATTGCTGTCCAAACTTCAGGTCCAGGCTCACCAGGTATAGAGTCGCGTATAAATTGCATTGCGTCATCAAGAAGTCCTGCCCTTCCATACATATCAACCATAGAACAATAGTGCTCAGCACGAGGAGCCAGTCGATAGATAGTCTTCATGGTTGCAAAAGCATCACGACCCTCACTAACCAACCCAGCATGCGCACACGCGGATAGGACTGCTACAAAGGTGACATCATTTGGTGGCGGTCCTTCTCTTTGCATCAAATGGTATAGCTCAATCGCCTCATGTCCATAACCATGCATGCCATATCCTGCTATCATGGAGGTCCATGTAACCACATTTCGCTCCTGAAGCATGTCAAACCAGTTACGAGCCTTATTCACGAGCCCACACCTGGCATACATGTTGACAAGGGCAGCACCAAGAAATACAGTTATGTCCATTCTTTCGGAAACAATGCGTCTCTCCACTTCACGCCCCAAGTCCAGGGCACCAGCCTGGGCACATGCGGCGAGCGTGGCCACAAATGTTGCAGAATCAGGTGCCTCCCCTGCCACCTGCATCTCCTTGTACACCTCAATCGCACGTTGGGCAAGCCCGTTCTGCTCATACCCAGAAATCATCGCGTTCCAAGCAACAACGCTTCTGTCACGAATTGCGTCGAACAGCTTACGTGCAACAGCCAGTTGGCCGCACTTAGAGTACAACACAACAAGCGCCGTCTGCACGAATCGGTCCGAGCCAAATCCAAGGAGAACGGCGTGAGCATGGACGGCCATGCCGGCGCGGAGCGCGGACAAATCGGCGCAGGCCTTGGCAACGGCGGTGAAGGCAAAGCTGGAGAATGGGAGGGCGGCTGCGAGGAGGCAGCGGTAGAAGGCGAGAGCAACGAGGGGACGACCGCGGTGAGCAGCGGCGCGCGTGAGGGAGCAGAAGAGGAAGGAATCGGGAGCTGGGTGGGAGGCCGCGATGAGATGGGCGTAGGAGGCGGCGCCGGCGGCGATCGCGAGGGTGGCTAGCTTGGTGGTGAGAGGCAGGGAGCCGCTGTGGCCGGCGACGACGAGGAGTGCGTGGGCTTGCTTGAGAGGGCCGAGGCGCGGGCCGGCGAGGAGGAGGGAGCTGTACTCCGGCGAGCGGGGGTGGGGATCCATAGTGGAACGGGAGGGCTCGAATTGTACCGACGAATGCGTTCTTCTTCCTTTGGCGGGCTTTTTGGTTCCATGGTTTCAGATGGATAAGATCAGTATACACAAAACACGCATAAGGGCGAGGGAGGGCCGGAGGAGAGGAGCCGTTACTGGGGAGCAGCGGCGACGAGGAATGGAGAGGGAATATCCACCGGATAAGAAGGGGCAGGCAACGCAGGGCCCCTCCGCCACCCGTCGGAGCAGGAGCCAGACGCCTGCCGCCGCCAATCGCACAGGCGCAGGCTCGCTGAAAGCCGGCGCGAGGGCCTCAGTCGCCGCCGCTCGCTCGCCTTCGCCAGTTCGCTCGATTCGATTCGACTGGCACTCGGTTCCCAGGTCGGCGCCTATTGGGCTATGTGGGGTGGGTCTCTGGCCCAAATCTCAGCGCGGGCCGCGGCCCACCCTGTTCACCCTCTAGCTCGTCATTGCTAGTATCGAAAAGACTGTTCGCGATCCGCGCGGGCCACGTGGGGTCCAGCCGAGGGGAAGGGGCGGGGTGCGTCCGACAGCTCGCTCGTGGGCTCGCGCGCAGGGCCCAACACGTGGGGAAGTGGGCGATCGCGCCTGGGCGATTTGCTGCGGAAAAAGTTAAGGTAAGAGATTTCTTTTACAACTTTTCGAGACAAAAGTTTATGTCGGAAGTTTTGTTGCAATTTTTAAGACAAAAAGAGCCTAAAAAAGTTGTATCGAATTTTGAAACAAAAGTTTTCTAGAAAAGTTGCACCAAAACTTTTTTAGGCAAAAGTCTTCAGAAAAGTTACACCGAAACTTTTTGGGACAAAAGCCTCCAGAAAAGTTGCACTAAAACTTTTTGAGACAAAAGTCTCTAAAAAAATTACACTGAAACTTTTAAAAAATAGAGTTAGTGTGAATGGAACTTTTCAAAAAAAAAAAAAAGTTACGAGTCTGGAAAAGATGCACGCAGATTAGGCGGCACCACAACCAAACGTGGGCGAAATGAAAAAAAAAAGAAAAGTTGGCGGGGCGCCTGAGATTAAAGAAGAAAAACCTAGCCGGCCCCGTATGGGAGATTAAGAAAAGGAAATGCTACCGAGAGGGACAAGCAACTTAGAAACGGAAAGGTTGTTGGACTGTCGAATGGTGCGCTCTCCGCGCGCGCTAAATAGACGCGTCCATGCTAGTATAAAGCAAGCGGAATCCAGAGAGTTGTAACTACGACCGCAACATCATTCAGCCGCTCGGCACATCGGCATTCGCCACGTAAACCATGCTACGTCCCACAGTGCTATTTATCCGGGAACCAGAAATGATAGTAAAGTAGGGAAAGCTGGTGGGGCGCCATCGACTGCGCACTGCTGGCTGCTGACTGCTGAGTTGTAGGGAGGAAGTTTTTATTTTATTTTATTTTATTTTATATTTTTCTGAAGGAGGGAAGGAAGAAGATATGGGGGTGTTCGGCGCACGGGGTCTAAACTTTAGAGGGTTTCCAACGAATATTGTGATTACAAATAAAGTTTAATTACAAAACTAATTTCAGGACTCCGCTCGAATTCGCGAGACGAATCTGATGAGGGTAATTAAGGCGTGATTAGACGATGGTTACTGTAACATCACTGTAGCAAAACATAGATTAATTAGGCTCATTAGATTCGTCTCGTGATTTAGAGGGGGGATCGTGACATAGGTTTTGTCATTAAATTAATAAAAATATGTTTAAATAGTAAGATTCTCTTTGATGTGACGGGTGCTAAAGTTTAGAGGGGGTGCGCCGAACACCCCCATGGTTAGCCGGGGAGAGTGAAGGCGACCGATAGAGCTTGTGAGCCAGGATAGGCCCGCTTGGTTTAGTTTGGCTATCGGGCTAGCCAGGCTTGTACTAGGAGTCGGTTTAGACGTCCTGCAGTTGGAAGGCCACGATTTTGATGGGCCTGGGCACATGGAGCCCAGGTGGGTTGGACGGGATCTCATGGCCCACTTCAGATGTTTCACATGAGACGATGGAGATGATTGTACGCACGCACATTTCGAAGAACACCAGGTTCCATACCAGACAAACCAGATGATTGAACTTGTGTCTCTTTCTCTCTCCAAAAGAAAGGACGATTGAACTTGTACGCACATAAGTAGTATCATTATCACGTTTAATACGAATATATGTAATGTTATATAGTACACTGGGTTGCGTTGAAATGCTCAGGTACATGACCAATGATATTTCCAATAGAAAGAATCGATATGTGGAGGTAATGCAGAGACCTCTTCGTGATCGCGTTGGAGGCCCTGCCCTATCAATCATATCATCATAATCAAGTGATGAACATGGGCAAGCCAGTCACTTGCACCCTCTATCTATACCTTGTTTAGCCACACGTGTCTCTTTTCTTTACCATACCAACTGAATAATCTTAGTGGTCTCCCCTGAACACAAGATGATGGCAAGTGCCATCGCAAGGGTATGCACAGTCAGTGTATTTTGCGTTTCCCTCTCGAAGAACCAATCCCCGACAGCTTCAGCAATTCTCTGCGCATCAGAAGACATGAAAAACATCAGCCTAACCAGATAGCTCGCTTCCAAAGAGGCGCAAAGTATGCTATTTGCATGTCTGCATGCGTACCTTGTTGCCCAGGCGCGGCGAGTTGCTTGCATACCATGTATCTTGTCTCTCACTCTGACAGTGAGCAAAACATGAGTTGATGAATACACCGTTTTGCCTTGACGCAGAGAAACCACTCACGGCGTTAAGCATTTGGTTCCTAAAACCTGAATCAAACATGTCAGATGAGCCAACGTTGTCGTAAATTAACAAATTAAAACCTTCGCAAAAAAAATAAAAAAAACAATCAAAAGGCACCGAAAAGAAATGAAATTTGAAATACCTTGCAAAAACTGAAGCTGATTACTGTTACAAGAGGCATGGTTCATCCTACATCCTCGCCATTGACCTTGGGGGTCAGCTGTTTTGGGGGCCACGCTTTGTTGAAGCTGAAAAATACAGGATATTGAATTACTTTGCTGAATACTATAGCTGATTATTTTTAAGTTTCAATTCACATAAATTACAGCATAAGGTTATATGCATAAGAAATACCTGCCACACGTCATAGGCAGTGTTCAATATAAAAGTCGGGGTTTGAATGTTTGGCACCACGTTCTGCGGGAAAAAACACTGGCGGGAGCAACAGTTAGAGAAAATATTTTTTTTAAAAAAAAAGGGGCAAGTTTCATCTTAGATATCACTGGACGTTTGAATTACCGAGGTTTTGTCCATGCGGGAGGTACAAGACCTAGGCAAGCTTCTTCCAGAAGCCTGAATAATAGGTGAATTTTTGTTAGAGCGGTGCAGGCAAAATGAACCAATGCTATTGGCACATGGAATTCAGACAGAAATTAGTCATTGCGCTGATGGTAGAAGGAGAATCATGGCTCACAAAGTGACACATACCTGCAATCTCACAATGTCATTGAAGAAGGATCTCATTTCCCGACGACCAGCAATATCAACACTGCAAATGGATTATTAAAGTGACTGCACATTCTTATAGGAAAGGAATGATGACAACCGACTAAAAAAAACATTTTCATCTATTTTTCATGAACATACGTGTCAAGAAACATTCCAGCATCAGCAAGGCATTTAACTCTGGTATTTGATGGAAATAACCCGCGGAACTCATCACAGTGAAGTATGGTAGAAACACCACCAGCTGAGCATCCGGAAAGAAGGGCCTAGTACAAATGAAGTGCATTAGGGGAATGGAGATGGTTTGCCAGATGCTATACAAACAAGAATAACAGTTGAAGGATCAATACCTGATTAGCATAACGCATTCCTTGGGCCATCAGATCGTCCATTGCTGCCTGCCAAATGCGCTGGCCTCGGAAATAAAGGCCTGCAGACTAAAGATAGAATATCTGGATTAATTGATGAATTTGTATCCTTTGGCTCACACATTTATATTTGGTGAAAAAAGAAAAGGGCCAGTTTGGAGATATGGGACAGAGCACGAACCGCATCAGCACCTTCACCAGTGAAGGATCCACCATCACAGTACCGGACCTTCACTCTATTCCAGTTGTAGAAATCTAAGATAAGAACATTTATAGTTACTCAGCAAAACCAGCAACAGAATAATTGATATTGATTCTTTCTTTTCGGAGAGCAAAGTAGTATGAAGTCCAGAGTTGAGAAGACTACCAGGATTCTCTTCGGGCCTATTACTCAATATCCCTGTAAATTGGAGTTGCCTCTCCATGTGATTTGATGACCCACGACGACCTCCCTTGCGTAACACACAGCTCTTAACATCATTGCACCAGCCTCCACCCTGAATTCCATAAGGATCACAAGCAGGTACTAAGCCCAAACGGTGCATTGCAATGTTGGAAAGTATAAAGAGCCATTTGCATAAAGTTTTCAGTAATTTCAGATATGTATATTTTTTTTTCTACGAATCATTTCACACATGTATATGTGCCAAGTGACAAGTATTACTCACCTCCAGGTTGACAAGCCAACTGTTCACTCCTGATCCAAACCCTCGATGCAGATGGTAACCCGGTAAGCTTCCATCCAAGCACACTGTAATAATTATCGTGGTAGGAAGTATTAGTAGCTAGAACAAATTTGATTCACATTCAAATTATAATCAAAATTGATTTAAGTACTCGTGAGTTATTACTTCGAGAGTGAAACTAGTTTTAAAATATCTGAAGTAGTTGCCACTCAGCAGGCTTTCTATGGATAATTCTACCAAACAGTATTTCATCCTATCTTAGATCCGAATCTAAACAGCACCCTGCAACAAATTCAAATCTTGAGCTATCCAGTGCATACAAGAAATGAGAACCCGAACAGCCAAATGTTTTATGCTTACAACAAGTAGTCAGTAGGCAATGAAACATACGGATTAGCAGTTTACAAAATCACATGCAGTTGATGCAATTGAGCCCCTTTTCAGCCAATCAGACAACAACAATTCATCATGACACTTCCAAAAAAAAAAAACATCATGACAACCACCAGCAGAGCCAAGGCTAGATCCACGTCCATACATTTATCAGGATCAACAAGATACATTATGCATGATCACTCACTCAATACAACTCCTATTATACATCAAAAGGGTGCTTTAAAAGAAAAACGCAAGTAATCGCAATCCAATCTAGTACGACACAGAAGCTCCGACCAACCAGGGTCAACACGGCAGGGACATGCTCACATGCATCACACAACTCAATGGCCCAATCAAGGCACACATACTCAAGTACTCCGCCCACTGACTGAACCCAAGAAGAACTCGCGTGACTGGCAATAAAAAACCAATATTTGCAACAAAATGTACTACAGAAACGAACAATTCTGCTTCTTGGGCGAGACAAACTCACCGGCTCCCTTGGCGGCCGCCGACTGGATGAGGGTCAGGCCGACGAAGACGCCATTACCGCCGCCGGAGTTGGCGGTGGTGCTGTACGCCTCCGTCTCGTTCAACCACGGCTCGGCGGCACGCGCCGCTGCCACCAAGAACGCAAGAACCAAGGCAAGAACACAGGAATCCATGGTGCTTTTCGCCCTCATCTCCCCGCCTCAGACTCTTCCTCGTGGCAGGGGAAGAGTGAGCACGGGGAGGAGCGGATCTGGAAGGGAGGGACGCCGGGAGAGGAGACGGGGAAGAAGCGAGAGCGCAGTCGCAGAAGCGGCCAAGCAAGAAAGGAACTTATACGCCGCGGCAGCTGGCAAAAATGGAGGAGATTCTGTAGCGTACTGCTCAGCCGAAACGCGTAACGCGGCGTGCCGTTAATCCGTTATCAGCGGTGTGCCGGGTGCGGTGTTGTTACAGCTGTGAAGCAAAGCATCTCACTCACTCACTCCATGGGACGATGGGAGGGAGCTGAACAGGAAAAGGAGGAGGGAAGCGTAGCGAAGGAATGGAATGGAATGGAATCATGGGGAGGAGGAGAAAGAACTCGAGAAGGGCTTTGGAGTCCCGTGATGCCGCATTTACTGTTTTTTTGGGGGGAATCCGAGCCAGTACAGCTGCGTGCTCGCGCTGCTATAGGCAGGTTTGTCTCAGGGGGGCTTCATTGCGAACGCAGCTTTTCATTGGGAGGCGCAAACAATTAGTAGTGTCGGCATGGCATGAATGAACCGTTGCATGCACAATGTTGTGCAGTGAACAACAATATTTTCTGTTCAAGTTAACGAATTTTCGTGTATAATAAACTGGAAAAGAAAATATTATTGCAGCTCTGATAAAGATCGAACGGACTGGAATATGGAAACTCAAAAGGTAGTAGAGACGTGCCGAACGTGTTTTACCACTTGCCACTGCACTCCTGCTATGGCCATTGCCCAACATCCTTCCACAAGAGCAGCTGCATGAAAACAATTTTGATGACAAACCCAATCGGTGGGCGCGTGTCTCACACTACAGAAAATACAAATACATCCATCAGTCAGGTCTCCAATTCTCTCCTCTCTACACGCTCCCATACCGGAGTACTACGTCAGTGCGACCAAAACTGACCAGTGTCTTCGACCAAAGTCAATAATCCTTCTTCGCAACATAAACTGACAGAGTATATTAACAGCTGCTAACCACACCGTGAAGACTAGTTTAATGAAGTAGTAACCCCGATTAAAGCATACTAGTACTATACGACCAGGATCGTTTGCGGCATCAACTAGGTGGGCTCTACCACGGTGATGGTTGGAGATAAGGTTTTTGCTCGCGCAAGTCAGTTTGCGATGCTGAAACGGCTCGATGCTTGTACGCATCCACGTACGTCGCGTCCCGGCGCTGGAAAACGAAGCATGACCAACTTTTCAACCAACCGGGGACGTGCTGTAGATGTACTTACTGTGCAGACCTGATTCTCCCAGCTCGATCAGCTTAATTCGGATCCGTGTTTCATAAACAGCATTGAGATTGGCAATGGCAGGACAGTGGAGTAGGCCAGAGTACATGCATGCATGGCTCAATGATTATCTCAACGAAATCTAGCCAAGCACTAAAAACTTGTTAAGAAGCTAGCTTGGTCATGAGACTAACACGTCTGTGTGACCTCCCTGGCCAATGCAGCGAAAGCAAATTGACTCCGGTCAACAAGGGCAAGACAAGACGTTGTGCCTGGCACTCCAGCAGAACCTTATTGATGAACAATTTTGAAGGAAAAAAAAAGGTTCTGAAGACGAGCAGCGAGTGGCAGCATGAACTAGCGAAACCAACTGCCCCGTGAGTGATCTCAGGGCATGCAGCAATCCAGTGACCACTGACAGCACTCCCAAAAAAGAGTGACGAATGTACACATGCAAATCAGCGCAAATATCCTTGCAAAAAAAAATGGTCAAAGATATCGGATTATGCTCTGCTCGCCGAGAAACTTCAACATCGAGCAACGTATATGCTGCAATGACGCGCCAAATCCTTTCGTTGTCATGCGCTGGCATGATAGAGGAACTAAAGTGCATGGCGACCGGATCAGAGGACTCTGCACCTTCCCCTCCAGCAGCACTAGAGGTGCAACAACACAGCACTTGAACACAGAGGCGGAATAAATTGGCCGCCGGGGCGGACCGCCCCATACGGCGGGGTGGGGCAGCTGCCCCAGCTATATCACAGTACAAAAAACCTCATCTCCATGTTTGATCAGAGTTTCCTACAGTCCGGCCCTTTGAGTGAGGCAGAGAGATGAGGAGAATGATGAACAAGCAGCAACGTCTTTAAAGAGGTTTCAGTAAATGACTATTTGCTAGCAATCATGTATAAATAAACACAATGTTGAGAGTAGGAGTAGTTAGAGGTTTGCATGAGCACGATCAGAACGCTGGCTGGCACCTGCCAAGGCTGGGTGAAGTTCTGCCCCATCTAAATTTTTGCGTGTGGTCCGCCACTGCCGCCGACACACACACAACGATAACGCAACCGCACACCATCGGCGGTGGTAAAGAAGCTTTCTTTTCCGTCCACCGGAGACTACGCCTGCTTTTGCGAGCACCCGTCCATGGCCATGCCGCGCCGCTCTTTTAGCACGATAACGGTTGGTAAGGGAAGCAATGCATCCGCGTTAGTTACAGAATGAGAACCCGGCTGCCGGCATCACTTGTTTGTACTGACGGGAACATGCACATGCCTTTTCCTTTTTTTTTTTACCAAGATCGATCCACGCGTGTTAGGTAAGGTTACCACTGACAAGAGTGATTTTTTTTTTCTGGAATCGAGAGAGTGATTGTAAATCCACAGAGGATCCGTGTGAATAATTTACAAACGTTCCAGGCGCAGGGAGGGGTCTGAGATACCGGGTGCTATGTCAGAGTATAATCTCACAATCACAGCGCTACTGCTCCCCTCTGATCGAGAACAAGGAGGGCGAATGGTACACGCGCCTCACGCCGTAGTAGGTAGGAGTACGGCGCACGCACCACCATCCCACAAGCAGATGCGCCCGCCCATCGCGAGCTACAGTAGCCCCGAGCACATGGACATGGAGGACTGCTGCGAACACGAACGCGGGGATAATCAACTGGCATGCTGCCTTGGATCACGGCATTCTGGCAGTGCTCGAGCTCGGAATCTGCCCGCGCCGCATAGAAAAAGGCCCCGTACGGTTCACCCTCTAAAGTGTCCTCTAAACTTTATACCCCTCTAAAGTAAAAAGAATCTTACTATTTAGAGGTACTAAATAAAATTTAATTGCAAAACTTTTCTGTAGATGGGCGTTATTTTCGAGACGAATCTAACGAGCCTAATAATTAATGTTTGACACAGTGATGCTACAGTAACCATCGTCTAATCGCCGCTTAATTACCCTCATTACGTTCGTCTCGCGCGAAATAGAGGGGGGGTCCTGGACTTAGTTTTGTAATTTGACTTTGTTTAGTACACATAAATCGTGCCGGCATCTTTGATGTGACTGCTAAAGCATCCTCTAAAGTGATCCAAACGGGGCCAAAGAATGGCGACCTTGCTAGATTCAGATTGGCACCGCGGGAAAAGGATGCGAAGATGCGCGACATGCGTCGCGTCGGGTCAAAAGCTAAGCATGTTCCGCGGCAGATCGGTCGCCCCGTCCTTGCCTCGGTCCTCTAGTAAATTACTACTAGGAGGAGCGCCACTATTCTTGTAACCTCCTAGTGTTGCAGCATTCCCTCAAAAAACCCCTCCTACTCCTAGTGCTGCATGTTTGGTGGCTCGGCTCCTGCATTAGTGATCAGTGGAGTCGAGGACGATATGGACCGCACGCTTTTGCACCGAAAGGCTGGGAGCTTAATTCCAGTGGCCTACGTGTCGGCAAACGACGATCGACCGACGCGATGCGTTCGCCCCCTGTGCGTTCCAAACCCAAAGGCCCCAAGAAGCAAAAGCAGAGTTTTTTTTTTTTTTTTTACTCCCAGAGCAAGCCACGGCGCCGATGGCCGCGTCGGCGATGTACGTCCGGCGTGGTCCGCGTGGGGAGCAGCAAGCCAGCAAGAACGACGGCTCAGGATCAGAGGAGGACGACTGCAGCATTGCCAAACCCGTGCTGTGTACCTAACCGGATCAGATCCTCGAGTACAAATAAAATGGAGCCCGGCGGAGTAGTACCGCACCTCAGTGTTATAAAATCACGTGCTCTTGTCCGTGATGGACAACCTGCGTCCACATGGACAACCTGCATCAATCGGTGCATCAATGGCCCTGTACTGATGCAGCTTTTAACCAAGCAGAGAACAGTGGTGGATGGGGCTTTGTCGCGAGAGACGCACAAGGCCAATTTCTGGAAGGGGGAGCAGGTAAGCTGGACAATGTCTCCTCAGCCCTGCACGCTGAAGCAGTCGCTGCACTACGGTGCCTGGAGAGAGCGGCGGAACTGGGAATGGCAAACATTATTTTGCAAACTGATGCGACCACGCTTGGAGCTGCGCTGCGTTCGGAAGATATGGACAGGAGTCTATTTGGTTGTCTCTTTCGTAAGGTTAAGAATGTAATGCATAATCAGTTTGATTGTTGTACTGTTTCAGTTTGCCCTAGAGAATGTAATAAGGTAGCAGACTCACTTGCCTCCTTTGGAGCGCATGTCTCGGCCTCTGGCTCCGTGTTCATGAGCCAAGCCCCAGAGTTTGTAGCGTCTCTTGTCTCTGGCAATTTGCCTGGAGCATGTGTTTAATGGAAAGTCTTTCCAACTAAAAAAAAAAAGCCCTGTACTGTACAGAGCATGGCTCCAGCCTGCCAGCACTAAACAGTGAAAATGGAGCATGGTTGCTGCAGCAGCCGTCAGAAAACGCGGCGCCGTGGTGCAGTTCAGCCGGGGCAGTACCACACTAGTAACTCCGAACTGAAGAAAACAGGGTGGCGCCTTGATGCGTACGGGCCAGATTCGATTCTGGAATGCAGGAACAAGACCGTTTTGGTGGCCGGCCCATCGTTACCTGGGCCACAACTCACAGGATACAGGCTAATATAGCGAATAGCCCAGCAACGCATCAGGTAAAAAAATAACGAAGAAAAAAAAACAAAAACATGTGTGGCTGCTGGGATTCGAGCCCAGGTCTCCACGGCCACAACGTGGAATTCTCACCACTAAACTACAGCCACATGTGTTGTACGATTTCGGATGACACTTAACTTGTATTTTCTTAGTCTCATCTCCGGCCACTTCAGGTTCTGTCAAAACATAGAGTCTTAGCAGCCTGTTCGGCATACTGTTTTACTGTAGCGGCTGCGGAAGAAATAACTGTGAACACTGTAGCGACTGTTGAAGAAATAACTGCGAACACTATAGCGGCTGATAAGTAGTACGCTGGGCGAACAAGCTGAAGTTTGGTCGGCCCGATAATCCGATCATCATACATTTTAATTTCAGCTCGTACGAGCAATTGAGCATAGGGTCTTAGTTTAATCTCCCCATCAGAGTCGTAGCCTTGTAGGCTGTAGCTAGGGTGATGTGGCATACCCCTTTATTCCTTTTGAGAATAATATCAAGTCAGTGCCCTCGATTTCTATTTGGTTTATCAGCGTTTTCTGTACGTGTTTTGTCCTTCATGACTGCATAATAGATGCCACTACTCCAACAACTTTTCATTCCTCAAATCAAATCTCTTCAGAGATCTGCTCGAGCAGCATACCTGCAAAAAAGAAGGAACCATTCTCCCCGGCTCTGGAGGATAGAGCAAGAAATTCAGTCCAGTTGCGTGTTGCTAATGTTCTCATGAGTCATAGCCTCAGGCTGTCAGAAATGCAATTTCGCGAAGTATGTGGCTGAAAATGAGAGATGAAACGCTCCAGTCCCTGTCCAACACAGCAGAACACTCCAATGCAATTTAGCAGAAAAGGAAGGCTCCTCTTGCGCTGGCTACTTGGAATGTGGATGCAGGCACGGGCCTAACTAAAGCCATCATCAGTGCTTAGTGGCCAGGTAGCTCAACTCCACTGTTCTTTTTTCTTCTTAGCAATACAGAACAGAAGTATGTACAAGAGTTTATTTCAGAAGATTGTGCGGAGCACCTCTATCACTAAGGTACGCAAAGAATCAAAACAGTGAGTTTTAAATAGAAGACCACGGCAGCTGAAATCAAGCACAAATAAGGAACGAAAAGCGATGAGATTTTACAACACTAACTGCACTAAGAAATGCCATTAAAGGAACACACGCTTTACTGCCTTGTCCACGCACGCATCCTCTGGTGAAAAACAATCACAACCATCGTTTTCAACACGCTTGAACCTGAGTCATTGCAGCAGCAATGTCTACTACTAGGTCGGTTAGTTGCGTCCAGGCCAAAGCAGGCATTCAGCATTCCATCTCGAATAATTGGCATCGTGTAGGAGAGCACTTCGAGGTTCTTGATGGAAAATGACAAGTAAAGCATAAGTTAGCAGGTACAAGTAAAGGAGGAAACCATGATCTAGTTTAATCCTCTGTGGTGGAGGAGATATGCTTCCCTCAGACTCCCAATGATGTCGCTACCATGTGTCAGCTTCCAACAAACAAAGCCGGCAGCGGCTCCTGACCAAGGATCGGTATAAATAGGGGTTCGAGGCTACGGGAAACGGCATCGACCAGGGCATCTAGGTACATTCCCAAATCTGCGTTGCTTTTGTGGTTGTCATTCTTCTGTTGTTTGGGTGTTTCTTCTCCCCCTTCATTTTGTCTTTTGAATTCTTCTCTTGCGTTGTTGATCTTTATTCTTTGGTATGCACAAGCTACCTGTCTAGTTTGTTCCTGATATAACTTTCAATGATGTTTCAGGAATTTAGTTATAGAATACGTGACCAAAAGATTTTACACTCATATGTTCAAGACAATAGCCTGTCCTGACAGCAGGTTCAGTTGTCTGCATGTTCTGCACTTAAACCCATCTGCATGTTAACTTCAATACAGATATTCTCACCAGTTCCTTTTATGGATATGAACATGCAATCAGAGGCTAATTTAACAGTTAAAGTAGTATTCCCTAAAATATTTCCTATAATCCTAAGTGGGATATTCAACAAAAAAAATTATGCATTGTGCAAGACGATACTACAATTCCCCACTTTGAAGTTCATGTTCTTTCAAATTTTTTTTATTGCAGACACATATATATGAAGATGGAATCATACACTTCTGGAGCCAAATTTGACTGCTTGCTGTTTGGTGAGTAACTTGACTGAATCATCCAAGCATGGAAGCCTGGCTGAACTTCCTTACCTATTTTCCTGATGCGTATGCAGATATGGATGACACTCTCTACCCACTGAGCTTAGGCATAAACTTAGCATGCCGCAAGAACATAGAAGGTAAGCTTCTGAATAACATCTGACGATAAACTTTTTTTTTTGTGTCAGAAATGTTAGCTTGTTCATTCATTTGCAATGACCAACTGCAGATTATATGCTGAACAAGCTGAAGATTGAAGAGAGTCAGGTCCCCAAGATGTGCCTTGATTTGTACAAGGAGTACGGAACTACAATGGCCGGCCTGAAGGCATGTGTCTCTCACTACGACTGAACATCGCCACTCTGTTGTCAAAATCTTCTGTTTCGTCATCTCTGACACGTCATTTCTGCATTTCGGTTCCCATTAACCCAGCTTTTGGGCTATGATTTCGATTACGACGACTTTCACGCTTGCGTCCATGGAACCCTCCCGTATGAGAAGCTGAAGCCTGACCCTGTCCTGAGGCAACTACTACTTTCCCTGCCACAGAGGAAGATAGTGAGCTCACTTCCTTATACGGGCATTTCCAGATTTTCTACCGGTATTGCATCTCTATTACAGTCTGAAATTGCTGCTGCCATCTGCAGATTTTCACCAACTCTGACAAGGCACATGCGGCAAGAGTTCTGGAGAAGCTCGGGCTACAGGACTGCTTCGAGGGGGTCGTCTGCTTCGAGACTCTGAACCCGTCAACTGAACAAAATGTTGAGGAAGGTTCAGCTCCTCCTCGCAGGGGAATCCTGTGCAAGCCTTCCTTGGAATCCATGGAAGCCGTTATAGAGATCGCAAAGCTTGACCCCAAGAGAACGGTAAGCGATCGACCGAGCAACGAAACACCAGTGATTTCTCCGCATCCATTTGCAGCCATCGTGAAAGAACTTTCCGCGTTCATGGCAGGTGTTCTTCGACGACAGCGCGCGCAACATCGCCGCAGGGAAGGCTGCCGGCTTGCACACCGTCATTGTAAGCTCGAATCCAACTCTGAGGTTTCAGTTTCAAATTTCAGTCGCAGCGCGTCGTCAAAATCAAATACTGACAGTGTCGGCACGCACAGGTGGGCAGCTCGGCGCTGGTGCCGGGAGCGGACGTGGCACTGGAGAGCATCCACAACATCAAGGAGGCGCTGCCGGAGCTCTGGGTTGACGCCGGCGGCGAGCACGCCGAGGCGGTGCTCCGAGCAGCCACCGTGGAAACCACGGTGCTCGCATGAACACGTCGCTGCAGAGTGAACGAAAGCGCCGTATTCGTAGTGGGCGGTGTCACCTGTTGTCGTGAAAGACTCGAGAGTATATATAGATACTAACGTTGTGGCGCGTGCGCTTGTGGTTGAGGGGAATGATCAGAAGAACGCTGTGTCCTGCTTGTGCTTACTGTGAAGCACGGTAAATCGGTAATATATATGTATAAAAACTAATAAGTATTTCACCAGCTCTGAACTTAAGAGCACTGGAGCGTGTATATGTATCGGAATTAATAAACTCTGAAATTATGATCACGGTACTAGTATGATGAAACCGTCGGGGCCACGTTTGTACACGCATCATACGATACAAATGTGCCTTTTCCTCAAATTTGAATTTTCCTCAAATACAAATGTGCCATATGCCTTGGGATATATATCGTGACATATGCCGAGTATGCATGTCGTATCGTGTTGCATTTCAGGGAGTGTTTGCACTTGGCAGTAGTTGGGCTGGATGTCCATTCCAGTCAGCTCCGCTCGCTTCGGCTCGACTTTTCTATTGATTTATGAGTAGAAACTTAAAAACGTTTCTATCTTTGCTCATAAAATCTGAAACTGATTGGTACCGTTTCCCATATTTCTTAAAAAAAAACTAATTGTTTGCTTGTCCTTGCTGCCTTCAGTTGTTTTTTTTAAAAAAAAAATGTGAGACGTGCATGCTCGCTTAACCCTCGAAATAGAATAAGGCCCCGTTCGGTGACTCCTCTAAAACTTTAGAGGGGTCACATCAAAATGCCGGCACGATTTATGTGTACTAAACAAAGTCAAATTACAAAACTAAGTCCAGGACCCCCATCTATTTCGCGAGGCGAACGTAACGAGGGTAATTAAGCGGCGATTAGACGATGGTTACTGAAGCATCACTGTGTCAAAACATTGATTAATTAGGCTCATTAGATTCGTCTCGAAAAATAACGCCCATCTGCAGAAAGGTTTTGCAATTAAATTTTATTAATACCCCTAAATAGTAAGATTCTTTTTACTTTAGAGGGGTATAAAGTTTAGAGGGATTTTAGAGGGGAACCGAACGCCACCTAAGAGTGCATGATTGGCAAGCTGGCCCTATCTCACCGATATATACTTGTGACTTGTGAGACGAATTAACTGACCCGCACATAAGCTAAAGGGACGGAAAATATATGAATATGAAACATGCTTTACAACCCGAGATCAATAACACGATATTTAAGCGGTGTGGCAAACAATTTTGGATCATGTTTGGTATAGCTTCTCGTTAGGTTCTGTTTCTCCAAAGAAAAATCAAAGCTATGTCCAAAGGACAGGAAGCACAAAAGCTGATATTGAGTCAGGAGGACATGCTGATTGGCTCCTAGAAAGCTGTATTACCTTCATTTTAAAATGTGTCATTTAAGACAGCTAGCTTGGTTTAAATTCAATTGTTTGCTGTTTGTTGCTCTAAACGTAGTATAATTAAGAATGGAGGCGGTAATATATTCTACACAACATGTTGCGGCAAGAAATAGCCTTGATGATAACTGCTACTTGGAGACGGTTAACAAGTATATATATGACATAATTTGTTCCCTCGTCAGCGGGAGGAAACAAAAAGAAAATACGCACGGGCTTTGCAACTTTGGCTCCATATCATTTTTATTTTTCTGTATGAGATAGTAATTTAAACCACTCCATATCATTTGCTGTTTGACTTTCCCATCCATAAGCTATTTTGTTGCAAACAACCACCCACCTATTAAGTTTTGTTGCAAATAAGAACCCACATATTGGGTTTTGTTGCAAAGACCATCCCGATCGGCACATGTTTCATCGATTATATCCGTTTTCGTACGTTTGAAGGTGTTCTTATGAAACTTACATAGTTTGGGGGTACAATATCCATACATGAGATTTTGACAAAAAAAAACACCATTTAGAAACCGTTGTCCCACAGAGTTTTACATTTTGATACATTTTAATGAAAATAAGATGTCTCGTTAAATTTTTTTAACAATGTTAAATTAGTTAACTTAGTTTTATCTCCATTCCAGTAGTTTTTTTTTGGAAGGGATCCATTCCAGTAGTTGAGCTCAACACATATAAAATCAACTAAATATATGTGCATCGGGGTGATTTTTTGCAACAAAATGTAGTATGTTTTTTTTTTTGCGAAAACAAAATGGATCCCTTCAGCGTTATGTAGTATGTGGGTGGGAATTTGCAACAAAAACACTTATGAGTGTGAATTTTAAACTCCTCTTTTGCACAAAAGAAAAAGATTTATGGGATGGTTTATACCATTAAGCCCCTCTTTTCCAGAGGAACCTTGGCTACCATGGCAATACCGGTTGCTTCCATGTTGGGAAGGTGCCGTTCTGGTTCGTAACCTTCATTCGTGTACCCTCTGCTATCAGTGATAGTGATTGAACGGAGGGCTAGCCATAATTCTGGAGGATGACGATGCTGACAAAGCCATGCGTGAAGCGAGGAAGGTTTCAGAATTCAGAAACTCGCACGCGGCACACTGAACAAATGTACGAAACGCACATGTGCTCCATACTCTAATATTGGCTAGGTGACTCAGTTGTAGGCTAGGTGACTTAGCCGCGCTCATGTGTTTTATCGTCTTGCACCTTTTTGTTTAGTAGGCTGCCTACTCTTCCACCTTTTTCTTTAGTATACAGGATAACCATATTCGTAAAAAAGGTATAGTGATTAATATTACCACGCGCTATGCATGCCGACTTCACTAATCCTTGTAATCACAAGGTCACATCTGCACATCCCTCGTGTCTAAATTGTTTATTACTTCTTTGGATCCGATTTTTGATTGATGTGGCTAGAATAGATATAAACAAATAATCCTAATGATATAGCTAGCTTAAGCCATTTGCATCCAAGCAAAAGCAAGCATATTGTTCATCATTTCAACTCGGAAAAATTGTATTCCTTAGGAAAGCAACTAAATCAAACCGATAATATTTGGTTCGTTCTGTGTTGGAGGATTAATAAGAAAAGCGTACTACCTCAGTTTCAAAAATAAATAAATATATGATTCTTTTTTTTGTCCTAATAAGTCAACCTATTTGAAGTTTGACCAAATTTATAGAGAATAGTGTCAAATTTATTTCACTAAATAACTGCACAATAAAAATATATTTCATGATGTATCTAATAAATGATGATACTTATTTAGTATCACAAACATTGGTACTTTATAAAAGCTTGTCAAATTTATGAGGACAAAATTAGAATGACACTTTTTTTTAGGACGGAGGGGTAATAAAGTGGCATACACAAATTAAATACGATAACACCTGCTACTGTTGCTACACATGTCTTCTTCCAATAGGACCAGCAACGCCTCCTTTATGAATGATTTGTGTATAAATAGGGGGAGACGTGAGCGAGTTGTATCATCAACCTGCAGAACATTGTGCTTCTGTTTGGCGTCCAGGTAACATGCCTGTTCCTGCTGTTTCTTCGTGGTCCTTTCGGGTCTAAAGACAAAAGTGTTACCTTTTCGCGAAATAATATTTCCTTCAATTCATTTCATCGAACAATTATCTTTGTGTGCTCAGGCTAATCGGTATATTATTTGTCTTTGGTGTAATTTTAGTTTTCAGTTGTATGGTTCTTGGTCGAATTTTCATACACAGGAGTAATTCTCAAAATAGAACCATGGATATTTCCATTCTTATATACGTTTTCAAACATCTGTTAATTTTCGGAACTTCTCTCCATCTTTCTTCTTACAAGCTTGAGTACTTGTCAAGTCGTAATGACTTCTCCAGACAACACTTCCTTTTAGTTCAGTACCTACACTGTTATGAGATTGCAAGAAGGAATCAACACACAAAAATTAAGTGACTTGAATAGATGTTATCTTCAACAACAAACAGGATAACAAGAAAGTTTATTTGTTGGTCAAAAATTTCTGCTGTACATAAAAAGACAAGAATGTTTAATTAGTTGCGTGTCCTATTTAATTTTCAGGCACTAATCAATGAATATGGAATCATACGCTGCTGGAGCCGAATTTGACTGCTTGCTCTTTGGTGAGTATCTAACTGATACCGAAGCATGGACGTTCTGGTTGCACTGCTCTTTTCTTCTATTTTGCTTAATCCCTGATTACTATATATGCGCCTCACAAATACAGATATAGATGACACCCTCTACCCACTGAGCTTAGGAATCAACCTGGCATGCCGCGAGCACATACAAGGTAAATAGCATTTATCTCAATCCACAATTTCAGTGCTAAGATATTATTAGTTCATAAATTTTGGGGTTGTTACCGTGTTGCAGAATACATGCTGAACGAGTTGAAGATTAAAGAGAGCCAGATTCCCAGCATGTGCCTAGATCTGTACAAGGAGTACGGGACTACAATGGCTGGTCTGAAGGTACTACTACTTGATCAGGCTTCTGTTTTCACAGGTTTTGATCCATCTTTTGTAATCGCTTTATGACCTGTTATCATGTGGTAGGTTTTGGGCTATGATTTCGACTGCGATGACTTCCACGCTCGCGTTCATGGGACCTTGCCATATGAGAAGCTGAAACCTGACCCGGTCCTGAGGCAGCTGCTACTTTCTCTGCCGCAGAGAAAGATTGTGAGTTCCTCGCTTCCATTTCCTGTATCGGCAAGGAGAATTTCGCGACCGCATTGCGTCTGCGTTAGTTTAGTCTGAAAGACGTACTGAAACTGCTGTTCCTGTCTGGTGCCTGCTCCATTGCAGATTTTCACCAACTCTGACAAGGCCCATGCGGCTATAGTCCTGAAGAAGCTCGGACTCGAGAACTGCTTCGACGGGGTCATCTGCTTCGAGACTCTGAACCCGTCAATAACTGATCAACAAAACGTCAAGGACCGGAAGAGTTCAGATGCCGCTGGTTCCGACGGTTCAGTTCCTCCTCGCGGGGGAATCCTGTGCAAGCCTTCCCTGGAATCCATGGAAGCTGTCATCGAGATCGCGAAGCTTGATCCCAAGAGAACGGTAAGCGATCGACTACCGAGCATTCAACGAATCCTCTGCGATTTTCTCGTCGTTCATTTGCAGCCGTCGTGAAAGAACTTATGCCGCATCCATGGGCCATGGCAGGTGTTCTTCGACGACAGCGCGCGCAACATCGCCGCGGGGAAGGCGGCCGGCTTCCGCACCGTCGTTGTAAGCTCCTCGAATCCTATAGCTCTATATGCATAGTACAAAGCTCGTTTTCGGATTTCTGTGCGCAAGCTGCATATGCATGCGCGTTGTCAGAGAGACTAATCGACAGATACATATGCGCTACATGGAACGATATGCAGGTGGGCAGCTCGGTGCTTGTGCCGGGGGCAGACGTGGCGCTGGAGAGCATCCACAACATCAAGGAGGCGCTGCCGGAGCTCTGGGTGGATGCCGGCGGCGAGCACGCCGAGGCTGTCCTCCAGCCAGCCGCCGTGGAGACCACCGTGCTCGCATGAACACGAAGCCGACAGGGCCGCACGTCGCGCGCTTGCTCGTTGCCCAGTGAATGCTTCCGTGGTAATAGTGGACGGTGTCACCTGTTGTCGTCAAAAGGAGGAACGAACTTTGAGCCGAATATAATTATCCAAAAAAAGGGGTTGCGGCGCGTGTGCTTGTGGTGATGTGATCAGATTATCAGAAGAAGTGAAGAACGATGTTCTGCTTGTGCTTTGTGAAGTACTCCTACTGTAATAGTATATACTCCATATGTATCAATACTAATAAGCTGAGCATTTCACAAACTCTGAAATTATGAGCATAAACATTTTCACCCACTAATGATCGTAGTAAAAAAAGTGGATGAAATCGTGGAATATTATGCGAGTGTGGAGTACACGCGACGATCAGAGTAACCGACGAATGAAAGGCCAGCCCACAGGAAAATGGATTGAACATCCGATATCACGGCCTGGCCCATACGTAAATGGACTGGACTGAGCTCATTCGTGTGCTCATCTCCACCGCCCCAAGTCCGAAGCCTCTTCTCAGTCCACGCCACCCTCCGCCTGCTCAAAAAAAAAAAAAAAAAAAAAAAAACCCTCCGCCGCCGGCGTGCCGCTGCCGCCATGGGACGAGGCCGCAACCGCAAGGCCCGCAACTTCGCCACGTTCCGCCTCTGCCCGCGCCCCGGCGCCGCTGACGCCTCGGACCGCGTCTTCGTCCGGGTCGACGACAACCCCTACACCGTCCCCGGCTTCGCCGACGACGACGGCCACAGCCACGGCGTGGAGCCCTGCTCCTCCGGTTCCCTGGCAGAAGGCGACGATGCGCCCTCTTCCTCCTCGGCTGATGACACCGGAGGCGCGCTCCCCGACCACGTCCGCCGTGAGATCCTGGAGCTCGGTCTCCCTGATGACGGGTACGACTACCTCGAGCACCTCCGCGAGCTCCGCCCCTCCCTATCCTCCACCGGCGGCGGCGCCTCCGCTGTATTCCTCCCCAGCCGCCGTCCCGCGCGACGCGGCCTATCCCCAGATGTCAAGGTCCGCCCGTTCCATCAGTGCTCTGACCCATTTCTTCCCTGCGGGGGTAGCTAATTCTGCTCGCGCGCAGTGCAGGCTTACGATTTGAGTGGCATCACATTTGGCTCCTTCGAGGTCGCGGAGACGGCGGTGGCAGTGACGCGGGTCGAGGAGGCTATTGACCTAGATGTCGCCGAACAGCTTGAGGGGAGTGATTCACTGGCGGCTGGGTCAGGGGACGAGGATCTGGAGGACGATTTTGTTGTCGTTGCAAACCATCCCGACGAGGACAACGATGGGGAGAGGTCACCTCAGGAGCAGTTTCATTCGGTGAGTAGCAACTTTTTTTTTAGTCTCCCGGTGAGTAGCAACCTGATATTCTCTGTTTGCTAAATCTCAACGAAATACTTGCACTAACAAAATCAACAAAGTATTGGCCTACTTGCATTAACAATCAATCGCTAGCATTTCTTGATCCTGCCAATATGCATGCTTGAATGCTTGATTGAACATGGTCGAAACTCTTCCAACAGGATAGACCATGCATGGATGTGAATTATGCTGATGGCCTTTTATTGTGAATCTATATAATTTACTGGCATGGTTGTGATCATTCATCTGATTAATTCTCAGTGGTGTTCCATGTGGAATCTACTTATGAGTCGTGTGCCATATGCTTTTACAGCTTGCTTTGGAAGAACATGCAGTGGGGGAAGACGAGCATATTGGTGAATCTTCGAATACCATCCCTGATTGTGCTGGATGTAATATAAGATACTCAGATGAACACAGAGAGGAGGAGCGAGTGGTTCTTGATTCAGAAAGTAGTGCCGGGTATGGCATTAGGTGTTGTGCTACTACTGTTTCCAGATCATATCATAAAGTTCAGCCTGGGAAAATTCTGGCTCCCGAAAATGAGAAGATGAAACTTTCGAGATTTTCCCCTGGAGAAACAAGTATGAAAAAGGTCATCATAAAAAAAGGAATAGAGAAGCTTCCAGCAGAGTACTTACCTCAGAGGAGAACTTCAAGTGGTGAAACTTTAAGACAGGAACCCTACAAGGAACCAAGAGATGAAACGAAAGAAACCTAGGTAACAATGTTGCACTTGAGGTTTCTCGTTTTAATTCTTGAACATTTTGTTTTGTATTCAGAATGTGGTTGCTACATTCTTTTTTTCCCATTTGTTTATCCATGGCAAATTGCTGAGATTATTCTATCTTTCAGCAATTTAAATGGAAATAGATAAGAAACTATCAATATTTAGGCCTTCTACTTTGTTGCATTACGGACCTAAACCTACAGCTTTTCCAAACACGGTCCAAATATGTTGGTTCAAAGTAGGTCATTCAGGTCGGTTCTTCTATTTCAAGTTAGCAAGATGATATGTCGCAATAGTAACTATGCACTAACACAAAATCATGATAGTATTTGTTTGCTCGTGGTTTCCACTATATGTATTTCATCTCGGTCTACTAATAACTTTGCTTTGCCCATTATTCCTAGGTTGCATTGAAAGATTCTGAGGCGCGAGGGTAGAGCTAAGAAAGATGCCAAGGGCTTGTATATATATGTGAAATACAGAAAGCTCAGAAAGTAGCTGCTGTTACCGAACCATATTCTATACGCCTTATGTTTGTCTGCAAACTGAATCTCTATCCCGAATCATGTACTTTCCAGTTTCAAGATAGCATGGAACCACAATGTTATAGTTGAGTTGTTTGTCTCGATATTGTTGGTGTACCGCAGCTCAAATCCATTGGCGTCTGAAGTCTCATCATCCTATTGCCATTTTAGGAGCATGTTTTTGACGAGAACGTAACTAAGATATCCAACCACATCAGGGGTCATTTGATTCATGTGCTAATGCGGAAGTTGACTCTGTTTCACGGAAGCACCAACCACACTGCCGGGGGTATAATCCAGATTACTGAATAGGAATGGAACAGAGGGAAACAAGAGGGGGTGCGGTCTGCAGTGGTATTGTACTTAGTGATGATTAGTGCTTCGTCCTTCACAGTTGCACTCGCCTCCACTTTGCTATTGCGCTCCAATCATTTGCTGGAGATGAAGATGATGCTGCTCCTACAGACGATGACATCTCATATAATGTCCTCATCATGGGGTAACAAATCATACTGTTCCTGTGCATGACAATAACCTGCAACGATGTTGTCTCCTTTTCTCCTCTCCTCAGTCCCTCTGAATCACTTTTCTCTCTCTCTCTTTTTTTGAACTGATATAACTGGAGCTGCTGTTGCTCTATTGTCATCATTAATTTGGAAGCTGAATCCCTTGCAGTACTATGGCCATTTAGTCCCGTGGTTTTACTGTTGGTATCATACAAAGATGCTGTCATTAATTTTCGAGCAGACTGACCCCTACACGATGCGTAGACTATAACGTTGAGCAAAGTCAGCTATATTTCGCAATGAAAACCCAAATCCAAAAATTATCATACAGAATACTGTCGATGTCTAGGACTAAAATATAGAATGAAAATAACGGTTTCTAGGACCAGAATGATGTCAAGAGTCAGTTGGTCGCACTTTTCTTTACACGATCACGTATACCAATACCTCCAAGCATGAAGTGAACTATACATTGATTTCCTCTGATGGGAAACACAGTTTTCATACAACCTGCCTCGCCAGCTTACTTTAGAAGAATATTGAAAAGCAAACTTTTCACAGACCAGACCTGAAGTATTACATATCCAGGCTGTGTCTCCCGATCCTATCGCATTTCAGCACTGGCAGTCCTGGATTGATAGACATGTATTCATCAGGCATATATTTGGCGATGCAACTGTGAACTAGATGTGATGGTTCTACAACCATATCAAGTGAACAGAGATGAGGCAAGCTAAAGAAAGGAGACATTGTGAAACATACCTTACAGGCTATGACGAACAGCACCACCTTCCGCCGCTGTTTGTTTCATTTGTCTCACCCTGCAACACCACGGCTTTCCCATTGCTTAATGACTTGAGCTCGCTTTTTTTCTGCTCTTGCGATTGAAATACCTTCCTGCTTAGTATGCTGTAGATCTCTTTAACAACAGTTTGAAAGGCTGCTGCAACATTCGATGAGTCTAGGGCTGATGTTTCCATGAAGAAGAGGCCCTGAGCCTCAGCCAAGGCTTGGCCTTCTGCCGTGCTCACTTCACGCTCATGCTTGAGATCTGTTTTGTTGCCGACCAAAATAGTGACAACATTCATGTCGGAATGAGCTGCCCAGAATTAAAATCAGTAAATAAGGAACGTCATAAACATTATGAAACTAAACATAAAAAATAAACCAACAAAAATTGGAATTTGAAAACAAATCTATATTGGTTCTGAGTTGCACTTCTCCATTGACAACTTTCAGTTAATCAGTTATTGGCAGAGCAGAACCACATTTATTGATCAGGTACTGATGAAGCAATATTCAAAAAGTGTGCTCTATGATGAAGAAACTAGGTAAAAGCATTGATTCTTACTGTGCAGTTCATTAAGCCATCGTCCAACACTATCAAAAGTTTGGCGCCTGCTAATATCATAAACAAGAAGAGCGCCAACAGCACCGCGGTAGTAAGCAGATGTAACTGCTCTGAAACGCTCTTGTCCAGCAGTATCCCAAATCTGAGCTTTAATTTCCTTTCCATCAATAACCAACTTTTGAGTCTGAAACTCCACCCCTATAGTGGATTTAGAGTTTGGATAGAACTCATTCCTTGCAAATCTTGCTAGCAAGTTTGATTTACCGACAGAGGAGTCGCCGATCAGAACAATTTTGAATAGATAATCCTGGGTTTGTTCCCCATCTCCGTCATAGGCCATTGTGAATCAAGTCCAAAAATGCAGCTGGCCTTCTAGTACATGAAAAAATTAAGACGAGCCTGCCATGTTTGCAGAGTTACAATCTTAGATGAGTAAATAAATAGATAATTATTTATAAAATAACGAAGAGAATTTCTAGAAATGACACCAAAAAAAATTAAATACAAGATAAAAAACAAAGCCTTTTAAATAGCCCTAGCAAAATATGGTATGCAGAATGGATCGGGCAAGTTGAATCAGACATAAACCTACACAATCCAAGTAAAAGCTCAAATTGGCGTAGACATGACTTATCTTATGATTTTTAGTGTCAAGTTTAATAGAACAGAACAGTTCAAAAAAAAGTTTTATAGAACAGAAATAATCCACTTTCACCTTCCAGAGCTCAAGCGATATTAGGAATATCTTGTTTGTAAGTACTGGCTGCCAACTGACAGGCAAATTATCCAACCAAAGATTTGATGAATCAAATTCAATCAGAATTCAGAAGGAAAAAAAAATGCATATAACTTTTGTTTTCGGTAGATTAGTAAGTTAAGTACACTATGTTGATCATTAAAACCTAGGTACCACATTAATAATGCCCAAGACTGAACAGAAACATCGAGCAATGGTAAAAAGGGGCACATTTAGTATCCCTAGTAGACATTTATGTATGATAAGTTCGTACAGAGGTTAACTGTTCAGCACATCTGATTTACGAGAATCTTTCCCCTTCACGAGCAAATCAGAATACAAAGCATACAATAGGATGGGGAAGAAACAAAATAAAAAATCTAAGCAGTTGGATACACTGCAGTCAAAATCGAAATCTAAGCAGTTGGATACACTGCAGTAAAAAGGGGCACACTGCAGTTGGATACACTAGCACAACAGCCTTCAAAATTGAGTAATAAACTGTTCTCAGATCAGGAAAACTACCACCAGCTAGATGAGATTTTCCTGTAAAATGCCAAGTTTAGACCTGGAGTGACCATGTCCTAGTCCCAACTTCTTCGCTGGCTTAAATGGAGTCCTTATTATTCTAGAACATGCCCTGCTCACTACACCATCCAAAGTTATGTACCAAATCCATATGGCACCATCCATTCTAAACAATGTGGCATAATGAAATGGGTTTTCTAAGATCATATCAAGCATCATTTCAGGTTGATGATCAGCTACCCGCTAAAGCAACAGTAACTCCAAGATATCCTGTAGACTTGATCACCTACTGCCAGAACTAACATTCTCGTAACGCTACCTGGGATTGGCCTCCGCATTCCTAGCCAAATAGCAGAAACCAATCAGGTCACTTTCTAACCCAAGGCTCAAGCCCACCCGATGCAGAACTGGGGTTCAGTTGAAACCCCAAGCTCAAGCGCCTGTACAATGACTAGATTGAGCTTGCGTGCGGAATACTTCCTACCTAATCGAGCTATGAATAAACGCTTGGATTGGAACTGTAGCGCACAACGCGGCAAACAAACCGGCAACAGACGAATGCAGAGGCAGGAAATGTTTTGATTCCACACGGAGAACGAAGCAAAGCAACTCTACGAGCAAGGGAATCCATTGCGTCCAGTCCAGGCTGCGCAACTCACCCGCGGAAGAAGAGACCGCCGTCCGCGCCCCGGCGGATCTCCACTCCACCCCCACTGAACCCGACGGCGCCGCGGAGGCGGAGGCGGAGGCAGAGGCAGCCGCAGCGGGGCGAGGAGCGGCCGGGCCGAGGATCAGGCGGCGGAATGGGGGTGGCCGCGGCGTGCGGCGGGAGCGGGAGCGGCGCGCCGCCGGCGTTGGTGGCGCTCGACGGCGGTGTGGACTTGGCGGGGGAGGGAGGCTAGCTTAGGTTTGGACTCGCGAGGAAGACGGGCGCGTGCGCGGAGAGTCTCTCGGAGATCTAGATCCCCGCACCACCACCACCGCTCTGCCCGCCCGCGTGTGTTCCGCTTCCGCCTCTTCTCTTCTCTTCTCTTTGGTTGGTTTGGTGGAACTCACGTATCGCGTGGTCGGTTTGCCGGAGCGGCGTCCATGCCCGATGCACCGTGCATCTGAAATCCTTGAGCCTCTCTTTTATGGCGCCGGGGACGTGACAACCGGAAAAGTTTTACCGGGAAGAAACAGAAAATTTACCGTCTGGTCGGATCAGGTGCCGTGCCGGTGCGTTTACAAATGGTAAAAAAGGCTCGTAATTCTTGGACACTGATAATTTTGGAGGTGAACGTGCAAGGTAATGTCTGGTCTCGGAAACCAAACTGACGGAAATGTGCAGCGGATGACTCGAGTGATAATCATGTTTTCTTTCCCCAGAATTTGAAAAAGGTCAAATATCATGAACTGATAATGTAGAAATGATTGGTATGAGAAGATGTGACACATCCTTAAAAGCTTCTGAGGTTGTGGAGACTGGAGCGAAAAAGATACAGAGAACCAAAGAGATCGAATCACTTTGAGACAACTGCAAAGACATGCTCTGAAGAGATAAACTGGAGATATGCTGAAGAGTGTTATATGTCTTTGGCAACATGTCTGCCTTTCTTATTATACTATTTCGCAGACAGTGTGACAATGCCAAGATGTTGTTCTCGACGGCATTAACTTTTATCAACGTCAACTGAGCCGTTTTTAACAGTAGAATTTGTACGAAATTTCTGTCAGTTTTAAGTTGCAAACAGTCCCTGAAAACCATCAGCTGACTGTGCTCTGGTTTCTGTATCTTGGACGATGGGGACACGAAGAATTGAAAGGACTTTGCACACCAGCAGCACTGCAGCAGCCGCTGCCGGCCGGGCGAGGAGACACCGAGACGTTGACAAGCAAAGTGTCAAGCACCCCGCACCTTCACTGCTCGTCCTATCGGTGTGTCCGTTCCCAGCACGGCCCGGTACTACGGCCAAACAAACCGATGTACGCCACGCACCAATGATGCGCATCACAACGCCCTACTCTACTCTTCTTCTTCCAACCGTAGCCAGGCCCCAAGCTGCAGGATTAACTGCAAGTTCATAGGCATCAACCACCTGCAGTGTACCACGGTGCCCTGCTCATCAGGCTAGCAAAATTACAGCCTCCGTTTGGTTAGCTCGTAGGGGAGGGCGATCACGCTTCCTGAGCTGATACTGAGATCACTACGCTCGTAGCGAAATTACAGCCTCCGTTCAGTACAGTGCAATATAGCAGCTGCAGAGACATGTGACGGTAGATCACAGAAGAGACGCAAGGCAGCGAGGATGATTTGTTGGGTTGAAGTAAAGGAGCTTTTGCATTGCGGTTGCGATTGCACAACCCCGGAAGCAAAGCAAAGAACTAGCAGCTGTGTGTGCTCTTGGCGATGGACCGCACGCAGCTTTACGACAGCAGAGACGGATGGTCCATCCATCCACGGCCTTCAATTCTTTGCTTCCCATGCCGTTTTCCTTCCCTCCCTTTTCCCGGTTCTCTTTTTTTTCCTTGTGATCATAACCTTCAAAATGAAGAGGCTGATGAAACTTGCATGCTGGGACAAAGAGCTTTTCTCCCTTTGCGCAAAGAAAAGGAAACGCATCAAAATCCGAGGGAATGAGGACTTAATCCGGCTGCGAGCACAAAGAATTTCGGCGCGCCTATAGACTTGTATCGCTTCATTTTCAGAGAATATTTGTCAGTATTGTACTACTCTGGCCGGTTCTCACTGGAGCTGGTAAAAAGAAGCGACGATCGCCAATGATACGCGGTACAGTACTTCTATTTTTACTTTGGATCGTGATTCATAATCAGCTCTACATGCATCTCTCTTCCGTGTGGGTACTGGGTAGCTGTTGCCTATCCTCCCGGACGCTGTGCACACAGGCAGCACGCCTGCACCATTGGAGCAAGCTAGGCGGAGGCCGCAAGCCACAGTGTCGGCCTGCCTGCCTGCATACGGAGTGTGCGCCATGCAATCACCCACGTGCCGGCGGCGTGCTCCTGCCGCCTTCTGCCTTCTCCTGCCGGCTGCCGCTGCTGCAATCTGCATCGCTGAACTCATCCATCAAATCACTTTTCTTTTCTTTTCTTTTTTTGATTTGAAGAGAGAACAGAGAAGATCCGTCCTTCCCGTTTCACCCAAAAGAACCCACAGATGCCTCTCTGCTGGGCCGATTATTAACAATGGGCCTTATGTTAGCTAGACCCGGCCCATATGTACACTTCCCTTTGTTTGGGCCTGTCTTCTTCTCTCTTCCATCTTCAGCAACCGTCGCGGCGGTTGCCGGAGCTGGATCACTCCAAGTTGATCTCTTCCTTTCCTGCTCGCCTCTCTCCCCGTTCCTTTCCCTCGCCATGACGCGCGTCCCGCCAGCTGCGCCCGGCGCCCACGCAACCCCGTCGGCTTCTACGGCGCGCGAGCGCGATGAGCAGGCAAGCACGTCAGTACGCGTGCGTCCTCCGCCATTCCCTCTAGCTTTGCCTGACGTATGATGGTCTGATTGGAGTATGCATGCGTGTGCTTATTGGTTCAGCTCGACGGCGGCGGCTATGCACGGGGGAGCGGGAGGTGAAGGGCCCCATCAGGGCGCGGGGGAAGAGGAGCACGCGTGGCTGGTACCGACGATGCCGCCGCCGCCGCCGCCGCCGCCGCCGCCGCTGGCGATGCCTCCGGTGCCCGCGGTGGGGGTGCCCGTGGCTGTGCCGGTGCCAGTGCAGACGAGGCCTTGGGCGAGGCCGAGATCCTCCATCCCATGGGCGAGGCTCGTGGTTGGATTGATGCTTCTGGTTCTGCTGGGCTACGCGTTCATCAGATGGGGCCTCCCCTTTATCTCCGAGAAGGTGATTTTTTTAAAATCATATTTTGCTGTAATTAAGGCATGTTTGATGGTACATAGGCAGAAACTGAGCCCTCTAGTAAATAGGCAGTAATTGGAGCCAATTCCTCCGGATTGAACGGAAATGCAAATCATTTTTTCTCTCCCAGTCAGAAGGGATTGTGCCTAGTCTACACAATTGTAACCCATTTAACCTGTTTGTTATCAATCAAATTAGTAGTATCTTAAGAGTTGTAGTCTCTAGTAATTTATTAAGTTTTTGTTCTTGTCCACAAATTCGTGCAGTAGATGGCATTTAAGTTTGGTGTATGTTCCATTGGTGGGCATTGGAGTGAACCATTAGTGATTTTGATTAAAGAGGTTATCAACTAGGTATTTTATTTCTTTTTTGTATATTATAGGTGATCATGCCGATTATTCGATGGGAAGCAAGATCTTTTGGACGTCCGGTGTTAGCGCTTGTGATCATTGCATCTCTGGCGCTCTTTCCAGTGGTGTTCCTGCCTTCTGGTCCATCAATGTGGTTAACAGGAATTGTTTTCGGCTACGGTCTCGGCTTCTTGATCATCATGGCAGGAATCACCATCGGCATGTCGATACCGTATTGGATCGGCTCACTGTTTCGTGAACGCCTCAATGTAATGTTTCTAAGCTCCACCTGCATATGCACTACAATTTGCCTTTTCCAATATTCGGAGTTCAGTATCCTGAATCTTAATTTGCTACCTCTCAGTTCTCATCTGTTTGTCAACACACAGGCCTGGTTAGAAAAGAAATGGCCACGGCAGATTGCGCTGATTAAACTGGCTGGTGAAGGGACTTGGTTCCAGCAATTCCGGGTGGTTGCATTGTTAAGAATTTCACCATTCCCATATGCAATGCTTAACTATGCTGTAACTGTCACCGAGATGAAGTTCAGCCCTTACTTATGTGGTTCAGTTGCTGGAATGATCCCTGATGTGTTCGTTAACATCTACAGGTTAGAAAATCGGACCTAAACCTTTTAATATCTTTGAATTTTTGAAGGATACTTTTAAAATATCTGATTACTTGTACCAGTAATAGATTTCTTTGATGTCATGATTCAGTTTGAGCATGGTATGCAAGTTAAACAGAAGCACTAGCATGGATTTTTCAACACTTAGCAACTGCTCTAGCAAGTATTGCTTCATTGTGATCTTAATGATTTGTGCTACTTCTGTGCAGTGGACGGCTGATACGCACATTGGCAGAACTGAAGTATCACAAACATCGAATGTCAAGAGTGGAGATAGTGTACAACATTATCTCTGTTGTTGTCGCTGTTCTCTTTATGATTGGATTTACGATATATGCAAGAAGGGCTCTGGATAACATGGAAACTTCCGAAGGCATCTACCCTGAACCTGTTGCTGCCCCTACAGGGGCGGCTGTGTTCAGAAATAACCATCAAGGATTTTCAACTGCACGTTCTATACCAATAGATGTTGTGTAATGGCGTGTACCTTCAATGTGTATAGCTGCTTCAAAGTTCCAGTCATGTACATAAACATGCTAGATTGGAAAAAGGAGAAATGTGAATGAAACGAAACTTATGACAGCTTACTACTGCGTTCTGCAACTTTGTGTGCGAGTGCCGCTGTTGTAGTGTACCGATGCTGTTAAGCAGTGCGCTTCAGACATGCATATTATGTGGTCATTGCTTCTTCTGGCATGCGTGTGTGATGGGCACGATGGTTGTAACCAATTTCTGTTGGGTATCAGGCAGGTATGTTATTCGGTTACTGAAATGGCATTGGCCTTCTCGGTCATGCTGGTGCATCTGTAAAAGCAGCAACCATGCCACACTATGCGGAAGCTGTGAGTTTTCTCACCACGGTAAATCAACGACGCTCCATCGCTCTTGTCAAACAAATTAGGAGCCAGAACGTACAGCACGGCTTCTTCTTTTGCCCCAAAACTGAATCGCAAGTTGGCTTAGTTAAACGTATGCAAAGTACTTGGAGAGTCAAGTGCAGTACAGTCTTGCAAGCTAGGTAGCCATGTGCATGTCGTACTGCCACACGCCTTAACAAGATTACTACGTAGTACTACACTGGCTAGCTAGTGGTTGGTACGAGACTTCCCATCCCACTGCAGCTTGCTTGTGATCGGCCATGGCGTTGAGACGGACGGACGGACGGTCGGGCTTGCGTACGTCCTTGGTCAGCAGGGGGAGCCGACGGCGCCGGAGCTGGAGCGGGCGGAGAGGCTCCTCTCGAGGTAGAGAGCCCGGAGCCTGGCGCTGCGGCCGCCGGTGCTCGACGAGTGGGACAGCACTGGGAGCCCCCACTGCGAGGAGAAGACGATGGCGGGGCAGTCGGCGGCGGCGTCGACGGCGCTCGCCGCCATCGCCAGCCGCCGCACCAGCTCCGCGAGCAGCGCGGCCACCCGCCGCGCCGGCACCAGGAACACCAGCCGCAGGAGGCGCAGCCGGAGCAGCCTCTTGCCGCCGCCGCCGCCGGCCGTCGTCGCCCGCCACCTCCCGGCCGCCGCCTTGCAGGCCCGCCTCCGCAGCCGCAGCGGCCGCCTCACCCTGACACTCCCGGCCGCCACCGACGGCAGCATGCCGTCGTCGTCCCCCTCGCCGCCGTCGCCGCGCAACCGCTGGTACCGGCACGCCGCGCGCGGCATCCTGTCCTCCCTCGCCGTGAACACGTCGAGACCCATGTGAGCTTTTGCTCGCAAGCAAAGGGTGGCAGCGAGCGTGCGTACGTACGTGGACGCGTCACGCGACTGCCACTACCTAACCGAGCTGCTGATCGACTCACTGAGCTGTAGGAAGCATGGGGAGCGTAGTACGCTCGTATATATAGGCGTGGAAAACTGGACGCGAGCGGATCAGCGAAATAATTGCGAGGGGAAGAAGAAGAAAGGGCGTGGCACATGGAACGGATCGTCCCAAGCGCCAAGTTGGGGAGCATAAGAAATGGAGGGGGAGCGACCGAGCGGCGCCTACAGCGCCTGATTGCCCTTTAACACATGCTTTCCGCCATCAACCATAAAAAATTCGGTATGATCGAGCATGCGTAGTTGCGATGCACTCTGCCTTCATGATACGTCGCCCGGTTTGATGCATGACAGTGTGTTAAGCTGATCCAGCTCCCTGCTAGTTTATTCTGACATATATGGTGCTTGCATATGGTGTCTCTATTATTATTTTTTAAAAGTTTGTTTATGTGTATGATTATTGATTAACAACTTAACTATCATGATCAGTGATCGCTGATAACACTCGAATTATATAAGCTGCGTTGGGACCATATGGCTTTGAGTGAGAGTACAAACGCTCTTTGTTCTTAACCATGATTTGAAGAGAAAGCAATCTCTCAAGGATTGTGCCGATTGTAGGTATGTTGCTGCGGCACATGCACCGTTGCCAGCATAAAATTCTCGGTCCAGCGTGTTCTCGATCAGTCGGAGCAATGACAAAGCTTACCACAACAGCATATTCGCTCATATAGACGATGATGATTGAAACCATCATTACGCGATCACTTCACCATATGTTTACAAGAAAGCTCCTGCCTCTTTTCCATTGCCGTAGTACAAAGAAACCGCTACTTTTTTTTTTCCCCAAATTGAGAGACTGGCATCGTCACAGACGTACTTCGAACATAAACAACAGCTGCAAGAAACTGTAGGAAGATTCTCACAAACAATCAGCAAGAGCACGTCATGATTTATTCTTTCTTTTTTTTCTTTTCCTAACGGACACATCATGATTTCATACAAATGCGAGGCGTGATAAGGTGAAGGCGTACGGTAGGTTTTATCGTTAAGCCGTCATGTGCCATCATTAGCGAAGCATAAGAAAAAGTCGCTACAGGCCAAGGGAGATCATGGCCAATGATTGGGAAATGGCCGGCTCTGATGATTGCCTGGTTATGGTTATAGTAGTACGATGCAGCCACTTTGACAGCTAAAGCGTAAACCTAACATGCCCTTTGACAGGACGCAAGTTGCGCCGTAGATGGAAGCCGAACCAGAAGAATACTATGCATGCATGAAGATGCAAACCAGCTGCTGAGTCAGTGGTCAGTGTGCCTCTCTGTAAAGGGTGTGAAGAACAGATGCAAAAGCCTTACAAATTACAACTAAGGACATGGCATGAATGGAGTAGCACTCGCAGTGCAAAGTACATTTGGCACGAAATAAGTGCAAATTGAGGAGGATTGGCATGTGGCTGCACAGGATCCATGCAGAACAAGTTAACAACCACAGGTTGGAATGCAAGTACCAACAAAACATTCCTAATGTCCTAATGCTGGGTTAAGAAACACTTAGTTAAATCAAGAGGTCAAAAGTTTAATGCCAGAAAGTCAGCAATAGTCCACAAGTTCAGCGCCATCATGTAACCAATATCTAGAGCACTTGCATGCCCATATGGCTATCATCATCGATATGGAATTTACAACAGGCTACGACAAGGGACAACACCATAATGCAAGCAATGTCGGCAGAACTAGCATAGATTTTAAATGTGGCTTCAACACCGAACTACATTTCAAACCAGATATTAAACAAAGTTGAGACGAACATTTCCGCAGCAAAGAAGCCACGATGTTGGCTCAGCTCCTAGAACTCCGGCATAGAATTTTCATCTCTTGAGGCCCTGCAACTCGCACCAAATTAAGTATGGATTTATTAGCACACCAGCTTATAATTTTATACAGAGACCTAATCATGCTTCACTACATCTAAACTGCCACTAAATGTGAAGGTTACAGGTATGCTCATATGTGCAATACAATAGTATTCAATTGGATTGCACTGTGGTCATTCTCCTTGATATCTGATCCCATTAAAATAGTAGGAAACATTACAAAATTGAATAATAGTCAAAGATAAGAGAATTTACTACAAACGTGCATGAATTTCTGTTTCAAGAACATTAATTGACCCTCTTGGCTTTGAGTTCCAAGAACAGATTTTCATATCCTTTGTGATATTTTTCAATTCTTTTAAATAAAACTATAGTTTCAGCTGAGTGAAGACGAAAGTATCTTGTTGCAAATCCAACTTCAAATCTACAATACAAATATAATATGTGCCTCCCAGACTGGTGATTTCCCTATGTAGAAGCACGAGATATTGGGGTGTATCCTAAATGTTCATAATCTTGCATTTATCATGATGTATACAATTCCTACCTTGCAGAGCATGAGATATCAGAGATTTTCCAAGGCAAAATCACGCCATACTTCCCCTTGTGCTGGTTGGCTTTCCTGATCTGTAGAGAACCATATCAGAAAAATCAGAATAAGCTCTAGCCAGTGATCATATGATGCTTAACGAGGCCTTAAGATCATAAAACATTAAGATAATATTTATAAAGAATGTACTGTCAGCATTTGACCAGGGTCTAACAAGATAATTTTTTGAAGGTATGAGCTTCTTTAAAAGAAAAGATAACAAATAGACTGAATTTGCATTTAAATCTATCTTCTCTTCTCAAAAACAGAGAAATAGGCCCCTGAGCTTCATCATTGTTCAGTGAAACATCTGGCAAGGATCAGCATGCTAATTCAAATGATAAACTCCAGCCAGCCTACACTTGGCTTATAGTTTCCCGGACACTTGATAAACTATAACCCAATTAAACAATCAAGTGTTTGCTAGTCATTTGCTCACATGATTTTACTTATGATGGAATAGAAGCATCACACCCCTCAACTAACTACGCAAGTAACAAATGGAATTTGTGCATATAATTTAAAGAGTATCATGCTCAATTGATCCTTCAGAAGCCACAGTTTTCAACTTTCCAAAACTCAACATGTAAAGATAGTGATCTTGTATAAAATTTTTCAGTTGTTTAAATAATAAGACCCTGCTAAATTATAATAATTGGGCGTTCGTTCACAATTCAAGGAACAGATAGAACTATCTAGATGTAACAAATGTTCAAACTATACACACCCTGTGGGTAATTTTATATAAGGGAAATAATCATCTACTGTGCCCTTAGGGAAATGCTGCGAGTTCTTGCATTTTGTTCCCTGCTTTATTTTTCCCCACCCTAGTTCGTAATTCAGCCAACATAAACGCTTAGCCTATAAACACTGCAGTTCAGGATGATGCCTACGTCGGTATGGCCTAACCCGCTACCCCCACCCATATTTTCAAGTCTAGATTACGCATCTGACTACGCTCATCCGGAGTTTTCCTCTGGGTTATCCCCTCGCGCAGATCGAACCAAACGAATCGCGAGACCGCGAACAGCGCAAGAGATGACTGATAGAGTAGGCAGAACGAGCGTACTTGCGGGCGCTGGATCCTCGGCGTCCTCGGTCTTGACGGCCATGGCCGGCGGCACGGGGATGTCTGCAACAACCAGCGCGGAGAGCGTCAGCACAGCAAGGGAACGGATCGCGAGGAAAGGGAGGAAGTGGGGAGGGGGATACGCACCGTCGGCAGGGAGGGTGTCGCGCATCCACTCCTCGTCGACGATGTCGATAAGGATGCCCAGGCTCAGTCCCTGCTCCCCCATCCTCTTCGCCTCCGCCTCCTCTTCTTCCCCGGCCACGCTCCGCTCTCTAGTCTCGTCGGCGATGGCGGCTCTAGAGTTCGCTCTCGGAGTAAGAGGTAAATGGGCCAACCGCCCGCTATTGGTGTTTGGGCTATGGGCCTCGTTTGGACTTGCACTACCAATTTATGAGCCCAATATATTCCGCCATCTTATCGCAAGCCTATAGAAATGGGAACGTTACTTTTCACCTTGATATTGCAATTTCACAAGACGAAATGAACTTTCCAAGGACATGAGTAGAAGAAACAAGCTCAAGTTCCTGTTCAGAAAAAAAAAAGGTCAAGTTGTTCACAGTGCAAGATACATTTCAAATTTGACCAAGAAATAGCCGAAATTCGAGTTTTTTCTGTGCCATCTCGTCGACCTTCAACCTGCAATAACCCCGTAATTCCCCAAAATCTTGCGGAGTGAAGCAGCAAAGGGACTCTACAGTCACCAGCAGTGACTCACCACCATTCACACAAGCTTTCGTTTTCGGACAGAGCAGCAGGGAGGAAGACTGACTGTGCCGTGCGTGCGCGATCTTTCTTTCCCGTAAAAAACGCACCGGCGCCGACACAGCGCAACAAACACTCTTCCCCTCGCCACGGCATCATCATCTCTCTCACCCACCGCCTCCAAATCTCACCTGCACTCTCCACTCCCTCCCAGATCCAGGATGTCCTCCTCTGATCAGGACGACTCCCCCGACGGCGGCGGCGGCGAGGACTCCCCCCTCTTCCGCCGCCGCCGGCCCTCCTCCGCGGACGTCGCCGAGGTCCCCGTCTCGCAGTCGCTCATCAAGGCGGCCAGCAACGTGTGCTTCTCCCTCTTCGTGCTCGCCGTCCTCGTCGTCACCGTCGTCGCCGTAACCTACCAGCCGCCCGACCCCTGGCTCCAGTCCTCCGCCGCCATCACCACCTCGCTCTCCCGCGTCCTCCCCAACTCCACCTTCCTCGTCCCCGACGACTCGCTCCTCCCCACCGGCGAGGACTTCAACTCCTCCTCCTCCGCCATCCCCGCCCCGGCGCGGGACGACGTCGGCGAGGCCGACGCCTCCGCTACGGTGTCCAGCGCGGCCGCACTCAACGCGACGTGCGACCCCGACGCGCCGCTCAACTGCTCCGACCCGCGCGTGCTCGCCGCCGTCAAGGCGTTCAACGCCAAGGCCTTCTTCCGCAAGTCCATCATCTTCCTCAGCTACGAGACGCCGGTGCCCGGGCCCAAGCCCGGGGTGTGCGACGTCGCCTGGCGGTTCCGGAACAGGCGGGAGAAGTCGTGGCGCCGGTACAGGGATTACCGCCGGTTCACCCTCACCTCCGGCGACGGGTGCACTCTTGAGATCGACAGCGTCGGCAAGTTCCGGTCTGGGACAAATGCAGCTCGCCGGCCGCAGCGGAAGGGCTCCAAGGTCCCCCGGGTCAAGGGGCCACCAGTGGATGCAGAGATCAACGACACGATCCCGGTGGTTGGATCAGAGGCGGAGTTCAAGAAGGGGAAGTACTTGTACTACATGAGAGGCGGTGACCATTGCAAGAGCATGAACCAGTTCATTTGGAGCTTCTTGTGTGGGCTCGGTGAAGCCAAGTTCCTGAACCGGACATTCGTGATGGATCTGAATTTATGTTTGTCTGGGGCGCACACAGTGGATGGCAAGGACGTCGATGGGAAAGATTTCAGGTATTACTTTGATTTTGAGCACTTGAAGGAGTCTGCGTCTGTGGTGGAGGAAGGGGATTTCTTGAAGGATTGGAAGCGTTGGGACAAGAAGAAGGGTCCTGGGAGGATCACAGTGCGGAAGGTACCATCGTACAAGGTGACACCAATGCAGCTTAAGAGGGACAAGAGCAACATCATCTGGAGGCAGTTTAATGGCCAGGAGCCTGAGAATTACTGGTACAGAGTATGCGAAGGGCGAGCTGCTAAGGTCATCCAAAGGCCTTGGTATGCTATTTGGAAGTCGAAGAGGCTGATGAACATTGTGACTGAGATCGCAGGCAGGATGGATTGGGATTATGATGGTTTACATGTGGTCCGAGGGTGGAAGGCACAGAATAAGAAAATGTATCCCAACTTGGATGCAGACACATCACCTGATGCGCTCGCCGAGAAGGTGCCCAAACTGCTTAAGCCTTGGAGAAATCTTTACATTGCAACTAATGAGCCATTCTATAATTACTTCGACAAGCTCAGGTCGCATTTCCATGTGCATTTGCTTGATGATTACAAGGAGCTTTGGTCAAGCAGCAGTGAATGGTACAATGAGACGACAGCCCTCAGTGGGGGGAAGCCAGTACCATTTGATGAGTATATGAGGGTGATTGTGGACACTGAGGTTTTCTTCAGAGCAAAGACACAAGTCGAAACATTCAACAACTTGACGAGGGATTGCAAAGATGGAATAAATACTTGCAACTTATGACACGTGAGCTCGTGCTGTGATAATTATTGGTGTTCATATACTCTTCTGATGGCTGGCACAAAAAAAATCGGAGGACCTTCGTCCAGGGTTTGTCTTTTGGCATACCATCTTGATGTATTTCTTGTCATGAAATGTTTAATTGGTTACGCGTTCATCTGAAACAGGTGCCATCCATTCTACATTTCTGTGTAGTTTATTTATCATTCTTCCTGTGCAAACCTCCAAATGTACCTGAGAGTGGAGCACTTGGACTGTATGTGCTCTTTGTATACCACACCAAGGCCACACCAGATTAGCTGGGAGGTTTTGTTCATCCGTTGCATGCTCAGATGCTCCCATACGCATCTTTCCAAATATTTGAAGTAAGGAAATGAATGTGTTGGTAAATTTGCACTTTTTACTCTTAGATCAAATCAAGGATGCTTTTCCTATCAAATTAACAATCGTGCTGCTTCTTTTACCATACTTACCTGGACACCACAAGTAGTGCTCAACCTGTATAATTTTCAACTTGCTAGCATTCTTTTACCATGCTCGTCTTGAATTGCTAATTGACCAGTGTTAAATTATTCAAATTCATCTAATATGTAGGCGTACAGCACAGGAGGCAGTACAAATTTAAATCCTTATGGATTGATTTGGTGCAGGATACCTCTATTTTAAGTCTAGCCCTTGCTCGGGTAACAGCATCCTTATAACCTTGACTTTATGTTTGCCAGTTAGTTGAAAGGAAATCCGTCGATCAATTGTCGCAAAGTATTCTTTCAATGTCAGTCAAATTCACAGAGAATACTTTTATATGTTAGTTCAAACGTCGCTGTCAAAGCAAGATAGGTAGCATAAGTCTTTCCACTAATAGTAAGATCACCTGTCATTTTCAGCATTATATCGTCTATTATAGCAGCTGCAGTGCAATTTGTGTTTTTTTTAATTTGAGGAATGATGAACATTGGAATCGTCTGAGAAGCTTTACTACATTCCTCTAATAAAAGAGTATAGTCTGGATTTACCAATTACCACCAGCTGTTTCAGGATTGCTGGTTGATCTATGGACGAGTTCTCTTTTGCCCCCTTAACATGGAGGTTGCACACAATGATGGTTGTGATTTAACTATCACGTTTTGTTGTTTTCTGGTGTTGATATGCTATACACTCCATTACTGAATGTCCATGGAAATTAGGTGGTACTTCACTGCAATGGCAGATGTAGAATAAAGCGGAAAAGGAAGTTCAGACAGAAGATTTGTATTTGTGGAAAGCACAGAATGATCAAGTCTAGATGTCCCATTAGCATTCTCAGTTCTCGTAGCATGTGAGCAGATGCAGGTAGGAAATGATTTAAACTGAATAATACTTCACTGCAATGGCAGATGTAGAATAAAGCGGAAAAGGAAGTTCAGACAGAAGATTTGTATTTGTGGAAAGCACAGAATGATCAAGTCTAGATGTCCCATTAGCATTCTCAGTTCTCGTAGCATGTGAGCAGATGCAGGTAGGAAATGATTTAAACTGAATAATTTACGGCAATGTTTTGTTATGATTAGTTTGGCAAGAAGTACAGTAGCATGTGGCTGAAAGATGCATGTTCATCAGTCGATTGCATTTTATTTCCTCTCAGCAGAATGTGTACGATGATGGTTCTGCTGCGCTATGAGCGAAGAGATACAAGCCCTCTCTACGGTTATCACGGCGCTTCACGCCAGCATTCGCTGGCACTTGTGCCCTGCCGCTTGCTCCACCTGCTCACGCCGTACCTGTGTGTTATGTCCCTGGGTAGGAGAGCAGGATACAAGTATCAATTGAGGGTAACTGGATGGAATTAGGGTAGAGATAGCAAGGATTTAGGGTAGAATAGCAAGAGAAGCAGTTGGGGATTGGAGAGCAGGAAGAGGTCAACGACCTGAGGAGGAAGACGAGTTCTATTCTGTTCGATGCCTCTTCCCCTGTTCCCGTCTTGCCTTTGTACTGCTGCCTAGCAACTGAAGTGCGCATGGGCCAGCTGATATGGGCCAGCACATGTATGTCTTGTGGCCCAGGAAGGGGCAGGCCCTGGTACATGACATTCGCCCCTCCTTGAGTATCGGCTTGCCCTCAAGCCGACGCGACGCTCCCAGCAGAAAAGCACCACCAGGATCCCAAGGCACTTGCAGCTTCTGGATGAGTGAAACCAGTCTTTGTTCTGATCCCAAAGAAACAAAATGTGAAGGAGTTGCTGTGGTTCTTGCTCTCTGTCTGATGGACTGAATCTGCTCATGTCGCATGTACTTGTGCATTGACTGACAGATCTCTCCGGCAGTTAGTAAAGAGGCTTGATCAGGGATCACTTTGCACACAAACAATAATTTCAGGATCGTGCATGTGGAGTACCAAGTCAACAGCTGCACATGAGATACTACACTGGAAATCCATTGCAGGAAATTGTTTGCATCAGAATACCTCCGTAGCTGAACACCAGGATCCGAAGGGAGATAAATGCAAAAGCAAAACTGAAAATACTTGGACTTCATTTCCAGTGTGGCAAGAAGCATTGGACACTCTCCAGTCATAAGGGTACCAAATCCATGCTCATCAGAGTGGACAGGTGATGACTTCTGATAAGGAGCAAAAAATCCTAATGTGTCAACTGAACAAACTGCATTCCCATTATTCATATTTTTGTTGTGCTGGAATAGCATTCGGGTGCTCATAGTACCAGTTACTTGGTCATTGGTCTTTTCAGATTTATCATGTCCACTATGCTGTCTCGATATTATATCACTTGCAAGTAGTAACTTGGGTAAAACACCAGCCGAGTAGCTACTGAGCAACATATTAGTACTGAACTCACCTGGATCTGAGGGCCTTGTGATAGATAAGTCTGGAAGTTTTTGATCTTTCTCTTCAGCAAATTGTACAAATTGTATTATCATCTTGCTCATAGTTGCTGCTTGGTCAGGACGGAAACCACCTTGGTGACATGACAGTATATTTTCAAGAATTATCTGAGCCCTCACCAATATTATTTTCCATGGACTGATGCAGAGATCTTCCACTGTTTCATCACAAAAAGTATCTTTTGGACAGAAACTTGAGTTTGTTTTGATATTCTTGGTAGGTGACTTCACTTGCGAATAGCTCAGCTCACTTACATAGCACCATCGATCACCATTTGCAGCATGGTGCCTGATGCATTCTAGCCAACAACTTTCTTCTGTGAGCAATATGCATTGGAGATGTAGCAGTTTACTCACCCATTGGGAAACCGATGCTACTGAATATTGTCCAGGACTAAATCCTCCACGTTGCCATGCTTGCATTTTATCCAGCATTGAGCAAGCCGTCACCTGTCCGTATGTCCATGGACTGAAAGCATTTCTGTCCCAAGGTGACAATTTCTCAAAATGCAGCCACACAAAACTGAATTTCCAATACATATTAGACCACCCCTCATCGTCGATGGATCGCGTGTCCTGATCCTTTCTAAGCATGAAATGCTCGTGTAATAGATGTTTGTGTGGCTTTCCATCTTGTAGTAGCCTGAACCCAATGTAGTCTGAACTCAGTGGTAGAGCCCGACTCCATCGAGCAGAAGTGCCATATCTCTCTACACATAGCTGAACTTCAACTATCACTTTCTCCTTGTCATCACTCACAACAAAAGATGCCTTCCCACTATCATCTTGATCTGTTGGTACTGCAAACTCAATATCAGTCTCCGAGAACAATGAACAACCACCAATGTGGGTGAGCACATGATTGCGAACAAAATTGCCATGGATAACTCTGACAGGCCAAAGCACAGGACGATAGCCGACACGAACCTTTGACACCCACTTGACAGTACCACATCGTCTAGCTGCACGTTGAGCCACCTTCTTCCTTGGAATTGCATCAGATAGTATTGTAGCAATTTTCTCGGTCTGAGAAACACCTCTGGCAGCACTGTCCTTGCTAGGACAGTCCATCAAACATGTTGTGGGCATCATGTTGTCAAGCTCAACGTCGGCAAACACCTTCTCTGTAAGGTATGGCGAGGGTTCCTCCTGAGCCGGGGTGACCTCGGGGGCAACAGCAATGGACTCAGACACATCTGTGACATGAACATAGGTAGTGTCAGCATCACAATTGGTGGGGATCTCTGGCATGCTGTCCGAAGTGGGTTGCAGCAAAAGATAAATGTCCATCACGTTGCAACCATCCCAGATGCAGCGGCCATGGCACGCTTCTCTAGCTCGCATTGCATCGTGCGCCGAATAGAACGAAACAAGGGCCTCCACATGAGCACCTTCCATGAGCAATTGCACTTTATCTGCACCATATGGACCAAAGAGCTGAAGCAGAACATCCTCAGTCACTGGGTACACCACATGGCTCACCATGACATGAAGATCGCCTGGAATAACCACCTCTCGGCTAGAAGGCATTTCGTCGAACACCTTCTGCGCGCCAGCTAGAGGGGTCGGAGAAGCACTTGAATCGGCGATGTCTGAGCCTGGCGAGGTAGCAGGGGCTGGGGAGGAGGAGGACGACGAGTCGAGGATGCAATCGAAACGAGCGACCGCCTCTTCAAGCCTTGCCAAAATCCGTGCATACATGGCCTCCCGCTCCTGTTGCTTGGAGGAGTCGGCCACTGCGGTCTCCCTCGGCAAAACCATCCTCCCACACGGACCTCGCAGATCAAACCACGGGCTGGAATCACAGGCTCGCGAAGAACACCAACCCTTCCCTTGGAATTACTGACCAGATCGAAGCGGCGGATCGGAATGGATCGGAACGGCTCTGAATACCAATTGTTATGTCCCTGGGTAGGAGAGCAGGATACAAGTATCAATTGAGGGTAACTGGATGGAATTAGGGTAGAGATAGCAAGGATTTAGGGTAGAATAGCAAGAGAAGCAGTTGGGGATTGGAGAGCAGGAAGAGGTCAACGACCTGAGGAGGAAGACGAGTTCTATTCTGTTCGATGCCTCTTCCCCTGTTCCCGTCTTGCCTTTGTACTGCTGCCTAGCAACTGAAGTGCGCATGGGCCAGCTGATATGGGCCAGCACATGTATGTCTTGTGGCCCAGGAAGGGGCAGGCCCTGGTACATGACACTGTGGCTCCGCACTTTGGCATGAAAATCGCCGCCACAACTGCTGAAACAACACGCCGCTCGCCGGCTTGCCGTGCCGGTGCTGTGCTTCGTGTCGTCCGCCGTGAAGAGCTTCCGGCGAAATCCCGTGTGAACACTTGAAATGGCCGGGGTGTGCGACGCCGCTGGGTAGAGAGGCCGAGGATTTGAATGGCCCATTTAGATCGTGGTTTAGGCCTTGAGGGCGAGTCCAGCATGTTTTTTCTTCGGCCCAAGGAATTTCAAGAAACAAGGGCCGATAATTCTCTTTAGCCCAAGTTTGAAAACAACGACCCAGCTCATTAGTCATGGCCAAACGGGCCGGGCCAAACGGGCAGGCACGAAGCACGCATTTTTTGGCCCGGCCCGAACACGGCACGGCCCGATCAATTTCGGGCCCGGGCCGGCACGGCACGGAGCGTCGGGCCGTGCTCGGGCCGAGGGGTCAGCACGCCGGGCGGCACGGCCCGGCCCGAATACAGGACGGCCCGATAAAGCACGCCGGGCCAAAAATTGACCCGACACAGCACGGCCCGGCCCACCAAACCAGCCCACCCCAGCAGCCCACCAGCAGCCGCCCGTTCCATATAAAAGCGACGCCCTCCCCTCTCCTCCCCCCAAACCCTAATCATTTTCCCCTCTCCTCTCCGCGGCGCACGCGGAGGCGCATCCGCGCCCGCGCCTTTCCCCTCCCCTCCCCGCTCCCCTAACCCTAGATCCACTCCACCGCGCCTCCGCTCCTCTCTCATCTCGCCACGCACCGGTCTTCTCCGCCGCGCACCGGTCTTCTCCGCCGACTAGATCTAGCCTGGTGCCTCGGCGCCGGCTAGATCTGCCGCTCGGTCGCGGCCATGCCGGTGCCGGAAGTGAGCGAGGAGGCTCTTCGCACGGCGGAGAACCTCCTCTTCGGCGGCAACCGCTCGAGCGCGCGAACGCGGGTCGGGACTGTGGCTGAGTTGCTAAGCTGTGAACTTAGTCATACCATTTTGAGAGCTGATGTAATCCATTTGTAATGTAGGTGTCATAAACTATTGAACTTGTGATGATGAACACCTCTGTGAGCTGGGCTGTACTCTTTTTTCCCTTAGGCCAAAGGGTTTTTAATGAGGCAGCCAGCAAACAGCTCAATTAATATAATTTTCGTTCTTTTGGCCAATCTGATGTTTGTTTGTAAATTTTGGTTTCTGATTTGAAGTCTGATAGGTCAATGAAATATGTCACTTGTAATTTTTTGGTTTGATTCGAAGTCTGGTACTTGCATTTTCAATTTCGAGCCGTTTTCGGGCTGTCGGGCTATCGGGCCTTTCGTGCCATGCATGCTTTTCGGCCCGGCCCGACACGCTTAGTCAAATTCGTGCCGTGCTGCGGGCCGAGGGGTCGGCACGGGGCCTGGCACGGCACGGCCCGATTGTAATTGCGTGCCGGGCCGGCCCGAAATACAAACGGGCCGTGCCTTTTCGTGCCCGGGCCGGGCCGTGCCGGGCGGCCCGTTTGGCCATGACTACAGCTCATCAGAGCCGCGTCCTCTCCTGAACCACCACTCACTCCCGCACCCGCCATCTCTCTCTGCGCCGCCGGCCTAGGCTAAGATAGCGTTTGGATCCTAAGGACTAAACCAAATTGACTAAAGTTTAGTCAGTTAAAGAACTAAACTACCAAACGCTTGGACTAAAAAGTGACTAAAACATTTTAGCCTTGATAGACACAGGTGGGAAGCTAAAACAGGCTAAACAAATGTGTGGACAGCGGTACCTTGTCTATCTTCCCGAAACATCTCCTCCTCTCCTCCATCTTCCAACGCCCACGCAGCTCATTTAATGCACTTTAGTCACTTTTAGCCTCAAAAACCAAACAGAACCAAACAGGATGACTAAAAAAGTTTTGCTGTTTTTTTAGTCATTTTGTTTTAGCCTATGGGATCCAAACGCATTCTAAACCTAGCAGCCATCCGCCCCCGCCGCCTGCTACTACCCGCGGTTGATCAACCGCCTTCAGCTGCGGCTTGCTGCGTTTGTGAATTGAGGTTTAGGATTCGTAGCGCCGCGCCGCTCAGCATGGAGGTCGCCGGCGAGGCGCAACCTTTCCGCCTCTTCTCCAAGCGGACCAAGCGGGAGCCCAAGCCTAAACCCGAGGCCGTGGCCGTGGTCCAGACCCAACCGGAAGCTCAAATCCCAGAGCCCACAGCAGCCACCGCCGTCGAGACCGGGACCAGCCAGTCTGATGACTCCGCCGCCGCCGCCGTCGAGGCGGACGACGGCGAATCCAAGCCGGCTTCCACCATGGTGACCGAGACCGGCAAGTCCGATGAATCTGCGGCCACCGCCGCCGCCACGTTCGCGGAGCTCGGCCTGTCGCAGTGGCTGGTCGACTCGTGCCACGCGCTGGGCATGCGGCGCCCCACGGCGGTGCAGCGCCGGTGCATCCCGCGCGCGCTGGCCGGCGAGGACGTGCTCGGCATCGCCGAGACGGGGAGCGGCAAGACGGCCGCGTTCGCGCTGCCCATCCTGCACCGCCTCGGGGAGGACCCCTACGGCGTCGCGGCGCTTGCGCTCGCGCCCACGCGCGAGCTCGCGGCGCAGCTCGCCGAGCAGTTCCGCGCGCTCGGCGCGCCGCTGGGGATCAGGTGCCTCGCGGCCATCGGAGGGTTCGACTCGCTCGCGCAGGCCAAGGGTCTCTCGCGCCGCCCACACGTCGTGATAGCCACCCCGGGACGCATCGCGACACTAGTCAAAAACGACCCTGACCTCGCCAAAGTATTCGCTCGCACCAAGGTTGGCACATTACTTCCTTATAGCGTCAACCCAGACATGTGTTATTTACCTTGAAATTTCTCTTTTCTCTGCACATATTGCTATGGTTCGGTTTACTCTCGACTGATTGCTATTATGATCCTTGTTTTCGAGGCGTCGGCTAGTCATCGAGTTGGCGTTTTGAGGGGGGTGGGTTGCCACGGGACGGCACATTGTTTTAGTTATGCGACAATGCTTAGGCGTCGCCTAGGCTTATTCTTTGGAATTATTTTGTGTTTCCCATATAAGAAATGCAGTTGGCTTGTTCTAATTGCAACATAATGATTATAACTTTGTACTATTTTGTATATTAGTGACCGCTGTTTTGCTTATTATTTTAGCCGTTTTATGCATTGATTTTTCACTGAATTTCCTTTGACATGAAAATCGATAGCTTATAGTGCTGGATTACACTAAGACGCACGCTGTTTTGGGTACATTTAGATAATTAGATATTCTTGTTGTGAGAAACAAGGCCTTTTGTTGTCTATCCAAAGGCCTGATGCTGTTCCATACTTCCATTACAGAACCATAAAAGTATCCTAAGAGTGATCGATGCAAATTAGGCATATTATTGTTTATGTTCAGTTACAATATATTGCACTTCTGATTTATATGTATTCTTTTCTGCCATACCAAACTTTATTGCATCCTAAGAATGGTTTCTGTACACCTTTCTCTGCTAATTCTAAATTACTGAAGTGGTTTTCTTTTATATAACAGTTTCTTGTGCTGGACGAGGCAGATAGAGTGTTGGATGTTAATTTTGAGGAGGATCTCAGGGTGATATTTGGCTGTTTACCAAAGAAGCGGCAAACCTTTTTGTTTTCAGCAACAATGTCTGATAATCTGCGATCTTTGCTTGAACTGTCTGGCAACAATTCATACTTTTTTGAGGCATATGAAGGGTTCAAGACGGTAGAGACCTTAAAGCAGCAATATATTCACATGCCTTCTGAAGGAAAAGAGCTCCATCTTTTACATCTTCTGCCAAAAACGAAGCAAAAGGAAGATCCTAACCAAACGACGGGAGACAATATCCGTTCAGCCATTGTATTTGTCTCAACCGGCGAGTATGCTCCCCTAAACAATGATCACCAGCTTGTAGCTATACTTGCCCACATGATAACTTGTCATTTGCTAATGTTGTTTAGGTCGCAAGTTCTGCTGATTGTGCACCCATTTATTTATTTCCTGTCATCAATCTTAAGTTTTAGTTTAAAAAGAAACGTGTGGCACATACTTTGACAACACTTCTGATTAAATTATGACTGAGGTGTATATATGGTCTAAGTTCGTTTCATTTTCATTATGTTTCGATTAAATGATGTTAATTGTTGCATCTTGCATCGTTGATTTTGGTTGTTACCTTGCAAACTGTAACGTGTGATCCATTTCAGTTCAATGCTTTCTGTTGGTTCTTCATCAATTACTTCCATCCTTTCGCAGGACCTGCCAATATTTAGATTTTCTGTTGCAAGAGCTTGGTCGTCCAGCTGTTTCATTACACTCTTACAAGTCTCAGTCACAAAGGCTCTCAGCATTGAGTCGTTTTAAATCTGGTCAAGTTCCTGTACTGATTGCTACTGATGTGGGCAGCCGTGGGTTGGATATCCAAACAGTTGATCTTGTTATCAACTATGACCTTCCAAGGTGTTACTATTACTAACTGTTATAGGCAACAGTCAATAGTCCTTGTCAATACATTTTGTGAATATTGCCACCTGACTTGTTTTGTTTATACCATTTGTAGGTTTCCACGCGATTACATCCATAGGGTGGGACGAACTGCAAGAGCTTCAAGAGGAGGGCTTGCAATCAGCTTTGTTACACAGGTTTTTTGACTGCGTCATTTTGATTGTTATTTCCCTAATAATACAATTATCATTTGTCCATCTGAAAGAAAACTCAAGCATAGATTCATAAAATGGCATATTGACATGGTTTGTTGAGCAATCAGTGATAGAAGAACTGCTAACTGCCAAACATGAGATATCGTCAGGCTTAGGCTACTTATTAGTTATAGAATTTTAGTGAATTTTTTAGATCATGATATTTAACTGGAGAAATGTGTTATATGGAGTTTGTAATAGTGCTCACTTTTTGTATCAATGAATCAATATTTATCCATTTTTAGAGAACTTGTATACTGATTCGTTTATATCTGCAGAAAGATATATGCCTTTTACATGAGATAGAAGATGTTATTGGGAAGCAATTAGATGCCCGTGAGTGTGATGACAGAGAAGTAAATAAAGATGTCACGAAGGTATGGAGTTTGTTTGTGGTGCGTGTAGCTGATAAGCAATTGCCCAAACTATTATTATTGGTATCAATTTTATAATCAAATGTACAAAAACAATAGGTATTCAAAGCAAGACGTCTTACGGTTATGAAGATAAATGACGAGGGCTTCAAAGACAAAGTACAGGCAAGAAAAGAGCAGAAGAAAAGAGATATAGCAAGAAAGCGGAAACACGAAGAGTGAAACCTGTTAAAGCGGCCGGAGATAGTTAATGAAACGTGGTAGATGGATGCCCATTCTTCTGGGACTGGTTAGATAAGTGGATGAAATTTTGTAGACATATGTGAAACCACTACTCCGCGAGTATTAAATTGATCAAATGCACTAGATTGACAGGCGGTGTTGGCGTGTGATCAAATGGACTAGATTGACAGGCGGTGTTGGCGTGCCAGTGATTGATGTATTTTATACTGTTGCAAAGTACAACAGCCAGTATGTGATGAAATGACATATAGTGTGACATCGACTTTCTTGACTTTCATTGTGATTACTGAGTTAGAATACAAAACATCTGATGCAATGTACTCTCCGCGATGGCATTTTTCAATTTACACTGTCCTACATGTTTGTGATTGTGCTAAGCTAAATTTTCAACGTGATAGATGCATTTTTCCGCTGCTGTGCAGATACCACCAATCAAGTGACGTCTAGCGTATCACTGACATGATCTTCGTGATCACGGAGTCAGAATACAAAAACATCATCTCACTGCCATACAGTGACGACGTCATTTTTCAGTTTATAATCTCATGCACGCTTGTTATGGTCCCAAGCTAATTTTCGTCAATGAATTTAGTTAGTTGTGGCCAGCATGTCTGGTTCTGTATATGTTACGCATAGCACCGAATCTTTGTTGGCAGTTCTCCAGCGATTCAGAAACCACGCAATACTGCGACGACCATTGTTGCATCATGTCCGAGAACGAGGAATGGTGTTAGAAGGAAAACGCTACTGCGTTTAATTACATAGATTACAGCATGTCCCAATCTCTCAGGGGATGATGGCTCTGCACTCTCGCAGTCGCTACCACCAAGGAAAATACCTACAGTACAAAATGTAACAGTGTCCTGAAATGTCCTTTCCTATCTCTACCAACCAAACCATCCATCCATCCACGCCCCATTCACCAATGCTCGCAGGTCCGGCATCGAGTTCTTGGCCATGATGACCTCTGCTCTCATCAGGAGTTAGGCCTGGTACCTCGCGGACGGTCCCGACTCCCTTCGATCACTGCTTATCTCGAACTCGCTTGAGCTTGCCTTCGACTCGGTGTCTGTGTTGCTGTTGTGGGTGTGGCCCCTTCGGCTCCTCCGGTCCTGTAGAAGATCCCAACAAAGATTCAGACTTACTGTAACAGCAACAGTATAATTGTATCAGGAGGGTTACAATGATAAGAAGCACAACCTCTCGAGACGGGACATCTTCTGCCTCGAGCATCCGAACAGCTTGGCCCATTGTGGGTCTTTTCTCAGCATCTGGGTCGACGCACCGCAATGCCACTAGAAGGGCACGCTTAAGAGCCCGAGTGGTTGGTTTCAACTCCATGTCAGAGTCCACTACTTCCTCGGCTCTTCTCGAGCCAACCATCATCTTGAGCCACTCCACTAGATGCACCTATAAGGCAGCCATGTCACTCTTAATTGATATTAAGAGCAGGTAAGATAAAATTCTTTTGAAAGGGGAAAAAAATGCCACAGTTCAAGATGTAGCATGCATGACAGATGTAGACCAGATATAGGAAATGTGCACCTCATTAGCAGGCCGACCGTAGTCGACTGGATCCCTCCCAGTCACTGCTTCCAATAGTAGGACACCGAAACTGTAGACATCACTCTTCTCGTTTAACAGACCTGTGTTCGCATATTCAGGAGCCACATACCTGAAACAGTGGCAAAGCAAAAGATGAACGATCAGTTCCATATCAAGCTCCCATGAATTACGAAAATAGAAGCTCCCACTTAGCTTCACCTATGAAGCTATTTTCTTTAAAACATATAAAGCACCGCTGAAAATGAATACCAAACATCCAGGGAGTGAAGCTAAGTGCTATAAGAGAATACCAAGCAAACAACATACCCAAAAGTACCCATAACTCTGGTTGTGATATGGCTCTTCCCTGCACCCAGTAGCTTTGCCAATCCGAAGTCAGAAAGTTTGCCATTGAATTCTTCATCAATTAGGATATTGCTTGATTTGATATCACGGTGCACAACTTTCGGTTCTATGGCTTCATGTAAATAAGCAAGCCTGCGTATTTCAGTAGTTGATAATGTCTCACCCAGCTAATGAGATACATAAAAGAAAATGGAAGCAGAATGATGATTAATTCATTTCTTACGCCTTAGCTATTCCAAGAACGATTTTCATCCGGGCTTCCCAAGTAAGAACACCATGTTGACGCATGGCACCATGAAGCCACTGTTCTAAGTTCCCATTATTTACATACTCATACACAAGCATCCTGAATAATGATAATAAAAAATGATGGGTAAGAAGATTGGAATAAATTACGAATCCAGACAAAAATAAGATATTATGCAGCTAATCTACATTATATGCATTTACAAGCAGATATGTCACAATAGGTCTTAATATTTAATGAATAAAGAAAAAAAGACATTACTAAAAAAATCAAGGATCATGTTTTTGATATGTCTAATTTACAATGAACTGAAAAGGGGAAAAAACACCGTTGCGGATTACAATAATAATTCCAATATCAATTACATGTGGCTGCTTCGAAGGAATGACCTTTTCTTAAAATGTGCAAAAATATAGATTGTTTGGTGCAAGCTACTTTCTAGCTATGTATATGGTGCTAATAGTTCGGCGAATGGTAACTGCTTGATTCAATTGAGAGACTCTTTGGTTGGCTACCAAATTCACCACACATAGTTTTATGGACATAATCCTTAATTTTTAGTCTAAGGACAGTTAGCTAGACCTATGGGGCCTAAGAATGCCACGGTTGGTGAGCATTTTTATTCAAGAAAGAGCATTGCAGGCAATTGTATACTAAATGAATGAATCAGACACAAGACATTTTTATTATATGACTCGTTTATGACATTGTTCAAGTACAAAGATTTCATTTAATACCATGCTACCTAAAACGATAACAGCTATAATAACAAACTGATGTACCAGGCGGAGCATTTGTGGCAATGGTTACAATCTGACGGACAAGAACCACAAAGATTCAAGATCTGAACGGCTGAACCGAATGAATGTTCTTTGGCAAGTGCATTATCAAATTTTAGCGACGTGCTAAACTTTTAGAAGGTACTTATCGCGAATATAGGGTGCAATTAGGTAAAGTTAGTAGTCCTCCCATGCAAGTAAAAGTGTGATAGCAGAGGCAAAAGCTAGGCATCAGTCAGTGCATTCGATCAGGAAAGAGATTCACCTATGGATTCCTTCGACACAATAACCTAGAAGGCGAACGAGATTCTTGTGCCTGACATGACCAATAGCCTCAACTTCAACCCTGAACTCCTTTTCTGCCTGCCCCCTACAGTGATGACCAAACAATATCAATTTTTATGAGCCCATCAAAGAGGACAGGTAATACTTATTTTCCTTCCAAATGGAAGCAGTTCTTTAATGCAAACAAATAATCATCAGAGCTTACATGTTATTAAGAAGCTTTTTTATTGCAACATCAGTCCCATTTATGAGTCGACCACGGTAAACGACTCCATATCCACCCTCTCCAATAACATTCTCCTTAGAAAACCGATTGGTTGCATGCTCCAAATCTCTCAGAGTAAACCAATGACCCCAACCCAGATGTGAAAACTCAGGAAGACCGACCAAGGGAGATGCAGAGACTGTTGCATACTGAGAATACTGCCTCCTAGCATTGCCTGAGCTGCCTTCGTCGCCCGAATATGAACTTCCAGCCCTTTCACACTGGTACGCTGAGCTGCACTGGCTCAAATTATCAGCATCACTCGATTTGGTCCTAACCAAATGTGCCAGCATTTTCTCTGAATTTTTCTCGTAAGGTTTCTCCTGAACTGACAGCATGTGGCTTTCTTGCACACGGAAGTTTTCAACAATAGCATGTTCACGCCCTTCATCTACTGCAATCTCCTTGGAAACATCCGGAATTTGAGACACTGGCATCTTATCAAAAGACTTCTTTGGTTTCCTCCGATATATGGACCAGAAACACATGAAACCAAGTATACACAGAATTACTACCCAGATACAAATGCCAATTACAATCCATAGCCTCAGGCCGAAAGGCGGTGTCTTGGATGATAACTCTGCTCGTAGGATGTCGCCTGTCGACATGTTTGTTTATCAGCAATCTACACACCAGAAGAGCAAGCTAAGTTAGCTTAGTGCTTCACTAAAGAAAGCAAGGAATACAGGCTCAAAGAAAGATCAGAATATCGCATAGCTGCACCAGCAACAGGAGGGAGCAGTAGTGCAGTACTACTGGACTCAGCGCTGGGCAATGTTATTCAGTCGAACACCCATTTCTTTTATTCTTTTGGAAAACTTGGATTTGAGTGCTCAAAGGCAGGACTAGCAGGTAAAGGATCTCCCAGAACAATCAAGAGTCGGGAAGAAACAAGCAAGTCAGTATATCTTACCAAAGAAAGAAAAGAACCGTAAGTTGGGTTGGTCACCACTCCATGCCAATCCAGTGCCACTCGATGGGTCCGCGACGGAAATGCGACTGGCTGCCTGCCGGTCTTCGGCGGAAGAAGGCTGCTGGCTGTTTCAGCGGCGAGGGAGCGGGCGAACCAAGCTGAAAGCTGCGAGACAAAGGGTCAGTAATCAGTCACGAATCGACATGACGCACAAGCAACCCGTGATTCAAATCATCAAATGTAGCGAGCATACGTAGAGATAGCACCAAGAATCCACTTACATTGCGGGATAGCTTGGTAGTCGGCGACGTTGTACCCGCCGGAGCCCCCCGACGCCGACGCCGACGCCGCCGCCGCCGCCCGTGCCTGCGGTGAGCTGGCTCCCGTCAACCGCCGCGTTCGGGCGATGCGGCGGCTCCCGTCGTGCCCCCCTGGATGCGCCGCCGCCGACGGCAGGAGGGGGCAGTGATGTGGGAGCTTGCGGCAGCTTAGGGTTAGGACCAGCCGACCAAGCGAGGCCGAGAGGAGCGGCGGCGTCGGGAGCGCGACTAGGGAGTGAGGTGTCACCTGTTTTTTTTCTCTTTTTTTCGGGCTAACCTTTTGGACTGTGATTTGGGGGGGTGCTGAGTGCTGACAGTCAAAAAATCCACGTATGCCTGAGTTTCGTCAAATAATTTTCCCTTCAAACATAGGCAACGGTTTTGCTCTGATATGTGGCAAAATCGAATTGTGAAATAAGATTCAAATTTAGTGTGTTTTTTTATGCACACGAATTCCATTGGCAGTTTGAAATGACACTCAATTTGGAAGGAAAAAAAAATATCGGCGTTCAGACTAAAAGAAGGCCCATGTTTGAATCTCGTTTCACAAATATCGCGTTCAAGTCTACAAGAATAGGCAACGGACACACGAATTCCATTATGCTTGCGCTTGTTTTAAACACAAGTGCCCTCTCACCAAAATGTAATTAAGAGGTCACATGATCTTGAGATGATTGCCCGCTGTCATTTTCATTCTGCTGGCGAAATGATGGAAGATTGATGTGCGCATGCACGCATGAACAGAGCCGTCCACCCTAGTGGAACGGGGTAGGTAGAATTACAAGGAAAAGAAACTCTGCGTGTTTGTTTCTCGTCTCGTAGACAGTTAGACACCGACAAAATGTTGGATCGCTGGTTTTCAGCGGATTAGACTAAGCAATCGTCAATCGATCCCTTGATGCTTAGCTAGGTTTTCCTCAGGTCCAACGGCATGATTACCACGAATGTTCTGTTCTAGTAGTATGTGGCGTCACTTGTGAGGGAGATCAAAGCCTTGTTTGTGCTTTCCAACTTGTGATGGGCCACATTTTTAGTGAACTTGAGTTCCCCCTGATCACTCGAAGCAGGTGAAGTCTGAGCTTTGAAGCACATTGCGTTGAAACCCCGATCTCCCTGATAAAACTTGCGCGTTACCACGGACAAAGCATTTTGATAAATGAATAAGGCCTGATACAGCAACAGTACGAGCCTGTACTTCTCCCATCCGTGCACTATCTTTTACGTGGACACCAGGGGCGCGTTTGGTAGGCTGTACTATCTTTCTCTGTATTATGGGCCTGCACCGAGCCAGCCCAACCAGACTAAGCAGGTGCAACACCCTCATGTTTGGTAGCCTGTGCACTGGTAAAGTGTATGAGGTGAGATTATGTTTGGTAGCCTGCACCATTTGATATGGTTACCTGCATTAGCACACGGTGAGTTACCTTTGCATCTTCTTCCTCCAACTCCTTTGCACTGCCCACCCCATTGTTCGCCATGGAGCTCACCCGCGCTGCCTCGAAGTTCACTCTCGCCTCGCCTGGCCGCGCCGGCGACTCGCCTCGCCGAGCCTCCCCTTCCCTCTTTGCCTCGCTCCGCTCATGCGCGCCGCCAGCGAGCTCGCCTGGCCCCCCTTCCTGCCTCGCTCCGCTCGTGCGCAACGCCGGCGACGCGCCGAGCCGCCCCTCCTCCCTCGCTCCGCTTGTGCTCAACGCCAGCGAGCTCTCGCCTGGCGCGCCGCCGGCGACTCGCCACGCCGACCCGACCCTCCCGCCTCGCTCCGCTCGTGCCCACCAGCGAGCTCGCCTGACCGTGCCTCCCTCGATTCTCCCCGCCACGCCACTCCTCTGAATCACATCGATTCAAATCGAATCGCCACATCTCCAATCGAGCCCATAGCCAGCAAACCAATTTCACATCTTACATGTACCCATCCGATTATAGCCATATTAATACAAATCGAGCCCAAATTAAACGGCAATGGAATCCAATCATGGCGGAGGTGGCAGAGGATTTTGGGAAGGAGCTCATCCTAGTTGCCGTGTTCAAGGAAGATCGATTCGATCTCTTGGCTTGTTCGGGGCTGGGCTAGCTTGTTCGGGGGCAGTACAAGCCGCCCCTCCTAGTCGCCCGCGCGCTAGCTTGTTCGGGGGCTGGGCTGGAGTAGCTCGCGCCGCCGGCGAATCCGCAAGTCCGTGGTCGCCGGAGTCCGTCAGGAAGAGAGAGGGGAGAGCATGTGGCTTGAGAAAGAGAGAATGGAGGCTCACGGGAGGTGACTCTATCTCCACGCGTGGGACGAGCGAGCCTGTCTCGCCGGAAACGAAGAAATTTTTCGTTTCCGCTGATGCAGCAAATCAGGCCTCAAAAGCATCCACCGGGCCTGGCCCAAAAGCCTCTCCAGCCTACCAAACTGCGGGGTGCATCTGCGGGTGCAACCTGCATGGACGCCCACCCTACCAAACGTGCCCCAGGTATCCCGAGTTCTTAGCTGCCAATGCAAGTTTTGGTTGACGCATCGATTGCACCCTCGCTTTTGATCTCCACTTTCCGTAAGCGGCGATCTATCTATCGCGTGCGCGGGGTGATCCATGGCTTGCCGACAGATGGATTTTTTTTTTTTGAGCAAATGCCGACAGATGGATGGGAGTACAAGGATTGCTTCTGGACCAGTGCCTGCGAGTCGGTGCCACCACCTCGTGATCCACGAAACTTGGAGCGCGTGGGTTCAACTTCTATCTAGAAATAAAATTATTTCGGTTTTTTTTCTCCAGCTCTTGGAGCACGTAAATAGTGAAAGAGCAGGGGCATGCGAGCAGCCGTTGGCGACCGACGCAACACGCGGCAGCCGGCTTGGCTTCCCCGACGTCCGACGGCGACGCGTGCATGCGTCGGCGAGGCCGAAACCGAGGAAACTCGTTGGGCTGCTGGGCTTTTCTGGCTAAGCGCGCGTGGGTTGCAGCAGAGGCCCAGCCGAAGGGAAGCGGGAGGAGTTTTGCTTCGATTTAGTACCACATCGGCAGGAGAGAGCGGACGAGGCTACCGCCTCGGCTACATAAGAAAGCGGGTGGCGACCTGTCGAAGGCACGCAGCTGCGTGGTGAGCACAGAGCGAACTATTCTTTCGCCTTTTACTAAAGAATACCGTGTGCTCGCCACAATAAGCAGCATACGCTTATTTTTGGAGGGTGCCCTTTTTTAAAGAGGGTCCCAACAAATCTGAAGATAAATATTTATAACTGTTGTTGCTTTGCTAGTCTTTCAGCCGTTATTTCTTAAGTTGCCCAAGACAAGTGGATTATCGGAGGGAATTGAACTTTTGCAGGCTGTTGCCGCTTTCTCTAAATCAAGTAGTTTCTTTCTCGGCCAATAGTTTGCATATACTATCATATGTTCTGCATTATGATCGGCACACAGACAGCCTGGGTGCTCATGAACAGTTCAGGACATGTTCCCGCCGACAAAAGAGAGCTGAATAGAAGAGACAACTGCAACAATACATATTTATAAATGGTTTTCATAGCTCCAGTTTGTCAGGAACGACTTTGGAACACAGCTTATTCAAACTGTTAGATCCATGCTGTACAGAAACAATGTAAACCCTTGGTTCAAACCAACTTTGTGACTCAAAGTCCTGTGAAGTGAAACATACATCGACACCTAGCAAAAATTAGTTATCCTGATCATTTCTATGTTGCTACAATTGGAAGGGTGCCCTTCATGCTACGAAGATAAAGCACATGGACATCACTTGCCTGGCCACCACCACCATTTCCTCGGCGGCGGCGGCGGTGGCGTAAGGATGTCAAGCATGGTTTCCTTCTCCCTTGGAGTCAGTGGAACCCCTCTAACGAGGTTCAGAGCCATTATGTGAACGTTTGTTCTTTGCCTATGCTTTTGATAAGCCCAGATGCCAGCTGCTATACCACCCACAATGACCTGCGTCGAATATGCTCAATCAGGTGGGAAAATGTCAGATCAGCAGCATAATTGTTTTACCAAGCACGTGCTTGCAGTAACATCTATCCACAGGAAATACTATGTTTCAAGGGAGTAGATGATTCGTTAAGGAGTGGAATATGCAATAACGATAAATAGTACAATAATGTAATGGATAATAAGCGAACACAAGAACTAAAAGTTCATCGCGAGCTTACAGGTGAAAGCCATATCCCGGCGGTCTGAAGATCGAACTTAGGGGCGTACAGAACCGTCTCTCCAAAATCATTTTGTAGTTTCTGGTATATCTCTGGATCACTCTTTCCTGCTTTAATTTCATCACGAATGAGCTGCAAAATTCCAAATATTACCATTACTTTCTGTCAGAAAATAACAACATCTAAACAGAAATGTGAAGCTGCTAATTCAGCATCATTAGTGAATTTGATATGTGGTAGTACCACCATAGGAACCAAGCTGTTCGAACTTCATAAAGTAAAAAAAAAGAACATTTCAGAACAAGTGCCATCACACCCTTCAAGTATAGGAAGATAACTGAGCAATTTGACTTCTTAGAGACATCCATTGCAATGGATACGGTAAACATGTGATGTTTCTGTGATTATCATCATTACACTTAAAATAAATTAATAGGGAGCTTCTGAAGACACAATAAATATGTAGGGAAAAAATGGCCATTGGAAGCGAATGGTTTCATTCACCAAGGAAGATTCTATTTTAGATCAATAATACAGTAGCTACCTCATTCCAGTTTCCAATAACTGGCCTTTAGTTTTAGATCAATACTTGAAAGTTTTATGTTACGAAATGTCAGAAAGGATCACATATTTTTTTATTGGAACAACCTTTTAACCAGCAACAAGGAAACGGAACTCTGTTACCCCATGGTAAAACAAAAGAGCAAGTACCTTTCTAAGAAGAATTGCAACATCAGCTTGTGAATCTTCAATAGACTGACTACCACACTCAGTGCATCGAACATTGTGGCTAATATTTCTGGCACGTTCTTCGATTATCTGCCTCTGCTTCACATCTTCCCCAGTGGCCATAGCAAAACTTAGCGTGCTTGATCCGTATTGTTGCAGTCAATTGGAAATGGATAGAAGTATAACCTGAAGGGAAAAACTACCGTATTTGAAGTTTGAACTGCTATTCATAATTCCTATCAAATGATTATCTAGAGTCTGGATAAGCCAAAACGCAGATCACCACTGGGCATACCTTCAAAAACGTAGACGAGGACGAGCAGTTGATTCGGAGCTTCGAACAGCGGCGTGTCGGCGAGGCCGAGCTTGACGGCTGTGGAGCACGGCGGCCTGGGGAAGGGGAAGCCGCGGAGCAGGACGACGCGGATCTACACCGGAGGTAGAGGTACGGGATGGAATGCATCAAAATCTCGACGAGGAGAGGCGTGGGCCGTGGACCGCACACTGGGCTCAATGGGCTTTTCTGCTGAAGAGCGCGCGGCTGGCAGAAGCAGAATCCTCTCGTCACTTAGGCGCGTTATTTAGGTTAGTGTTTGAGATCCGTGTGAGACAAGATGAACGTGTGAGATTCAATCTGGTAAAGAGAAGAGGAACCAAAACTGATACGTGTCGCCTTCCTATTGGGGCGGGTGGGAGGGAGGAGAAAAAACCGGTTTTCAAATTTCAAACGCATTTTTTCTCCCAATAGTAAGTCTATTTTCCAATCCGTTTGAAGCATAATGTTATTTAGAATTAATGCTACAAAATGAGATCTAATATGAATATTTTTTCAAAATTTTTGAAATTCGAATTTTTCGTCAACATTTTGGATATACCATGTCAACATTTTGTTTTCACTGTGTCAACATTTTTTATTTGCTATGTCAATATTTTTGGCGAAAATGTTGACTCTGTTGTTTGAAAATATTGACATAGGCTTACGAAAAATGTTGAAACTGTTGTTTGAAAATGTTGACGGTTAGTCGGTAACTAAATTACTTTAAGTGGGCCAAATTTAATGGGCTATTGGGCTCTATGGGCCGTTCTAACAAACGTAAGCGTCGGACGTCTACCTATAGGGAGTCCCGAATCCTCTTGAGAAAATTGTAAGGGGCCAGGGTCTTACAAAAAAAAAAAATGGAGGGGGCCATAAAAAAGAGCTCCAACATATCAAAACTTGGGGTGACTTATTTGGTGGCTCATTGTGTCATAAATTCAAAATCAAAACTTCAGTAGTATTGTCGAAAGCATATCTTTGCATGAAGCATTGATTCTCGACTGTCAAAATGTGATTGAAATCAACTGCAGAACGTGTCAACCATGTGAGAATAAAGATGATATTGATGTTAGAGTGCTTACAATCTGGTGGCAACATTAGCGCATCCGTATTTGACCATTTCAATTTTTCAAGAGACTACAAACAAGAACAAAGAATGAATGAATTTGCATTGATTAGGTATGTATATCAATCTACAGGCGAGTATTTTCTTTTTTTTTTTACTCCGCCTTTTATTCTTTTTGTCTATGCACAATTGCACAAATAATCTCAGACGAGTGATCAGCTGATCAGCAGCCCCTGTCGCAGGTGCGTCCGGAACGCTTCCTCGGCGGCGTGAACGGCTCTCGGCACCCTCTAGCCATCGGGCTGCCGGACCTCTGCGGCGACGCGAACCGGGACGACGCCGACCTGCCGCCGCCGCCGCTCCTCGGCGACAGGTGCACGCGCTCCAGCGCCCGGAGCTGCAGCTCCGACGGGTAGTCCCTGACGCACACGATCCGGGGCCCGGCGCCCGTGGTCCACTTGAAGGACACCTGCTTCCCCAGCTGGTACGACTTGGCCTCCTTCTTGGAGCTGATCCTCTGCATGATCTTCTCCCTCGGCACGGCCGCCTGGTCATCGTCGCCTTCGTTCTGCTCCTGGCCGTCCTCGGATGAGGTGGCGCCGTCATTGCAAACGGTCGACGGCTCGGCGTTTTCTGATGAACGCCGGTTCCTCATTGTTGCAATGGGCCTCAGATTGTTGCAGCTGATCTGTTCATTAACTGAGGCCTCTTCAACTGCTGTAGCTTCAGTGGGTTGAAGTGCCTGGCAAGGGCCGGTTTCTTGAGCAACGGCGTCGTGCCCTTCAGGCTTGTCGGCAGCGGTGTGCAGGTCAGAAGGGATGCTTTTGAGCCTGCTCCAGAACTCCTCGTCCTCTTCGTCTGGGCTCATCTGCAGAATCGCAATCGATAACTGTTAGTAACCCAAGTCATGTAAAATTGTTGTCAGCTATGAGACAGTGGTTGCAGAATGCCCACCTTGACGTCAGTGAGATCAACGTTATTGTCTTTGAGGAAGCTCTGGAATTCCTGGAAGTTCTCCTCAGTCGGGCGGTAGTGCCCACTGTGTGGCCAAATAGCCTGTTAAAAATATTCAGAATGCATCAGGATGCTATCTGACAGAATTTGAACGGTCGATCAAAAAAGATTGTATCAGCCAGCAGTACTGCATCGCTGGAGGGTACTGTATAGTGAGCAGATAAGTACCTTCAGAATTCCATCTTCAACAACCAGTCGACCTGCAGCAGACGTGGCCCCTCCAGCGAGGAAGCTGGAATGCTGAAATGTGCCTTTCTTCTTCTGCAATAGAGATTCATGGACAATGTCACACAATGAACCAGTGCACAAAAGACAAGTAACTGCGTTGTGGTAGTATGAAGGTAGCTGCCTGTATATTACCTGACCAACATACAAATTTTTGGATGTACTCAGAACAAAGATCCATTTCGCATCTCTCGGCCCGCCGGATGTGTCGAGGATTTGCCTGCTGTTCTTGTACATGAACTTGCCATCCTCAATCACAACTTCATAGTCCTCTCTTTCTTTCTGCACAAAGATCGTTTGAATCATCATTCCCTGATTTTTGTCAACTTGCAGTTCCAGGTAGTATATGTCCCTTTCAGATTGTTTGCAAAAGCTTACCGGACCGAGGTACTTGATGCACTGGCTCAGAAGCTTAGACCGCTGGCACCGGTCTTCAAGATTGATTTCCTTGCCTTCTCCCACATCAAGCCTGAATAAAAAAAGTCAAATTAGTTTTATTTCATCAACATTTGAACACTTCAAAAGCGACGAATGGCATGGTCAGATAACGACATACCAGTAGAAGAAGGGCTCCTTGCTTTCGCACTGCAGCCAGCAGTCGTAGTAGTAGTGAAGATTATGACCGTACCGGTGGCGCGGGTCAATCTGTTCATCAGAATTCAGAACTTAACATTAGCACACGATTCTCATCTGACTGAAAACTGTACAACATATTATCCAGGAAACACTTACAGCTTCGAGCCAGTGCTGCAATGCGAGTTTCTGCGCTTTCTCGTCCTTGGAGAGCCCCTTCCCGACCTGAATCCGGCAGAATTGGTGGATGGGCATTAGTCCAGTGCGCCAATCATTCTCACATGAAAATGTACTAGTAGAACTGACGCGATGAAACAGGTAAAGCAGGTGTGAGACGAAGAAGATGCAGACCTTGGCGGCTCTGGTTCTCGCCCTTGACCACTTGGACACGGCGGACTCCTGCTTCTCGATGTCGAAGAAGGACACGGAGCTGCGCTTGAGCAACGCGAAGTCCAGCAGCTTCCACCAGCTCTGCTCGACGAGCACGGCGCAGTCGGCGAGCCGGCGCCGCGTGCGGAAGCTCTTGTACACCTTCTGCACCGTCACCGCCGCCGACTCGTGCTTGGGGCTCTCCGGCGCCGGCGCCGCCGCCGCGTCGGCGAACCGCGTCCGCAGGAGCTCCCTCGGCATGGGCACGGGCGCTGCGGCGACCGCGGCGGCGGCGGCGCGCGGCGACGAGCAGGGCGACGACGTGATGGAGATCTTGGTCTCGACCTGCAGGAGCGACGAGCAGCTGGGGCTCTGCTGCTCCCGCTTGAAGCTCAGCGAGCCCTCGATCCGGAGATTGCCGGAGCCCAGCGACGCCTTCAGCACCGTCGGCTCCCCGGCACCCGGCGCCGGCGCCGGAACGCCGCCAGCTTCTTCCATTGCGACGTCGTCCTCCACGGGACACGAGAAGAGCGCGCCCATATCTATCACGCACGATGCAGAGAGCAATTGAGGCCTGGAAATTGTGCGGTGCTCTAGCTCGGTTGACTCTGCTCGACCAGTTGAGGCCTGGAGATTAGAGAGGCCAGTGAGGATCCTTCAATGCGTGAGCTGAGCTCGCTAACTACCAAGGTGGCCGGGCGAGGCGAGGGCCATATATAGCGGCGCGGGACGGGGGAGGAGTAGAGAGGACTGAGGAGGGTCCCGTCCTTGGATGCGGAAAAGCGCGGGGTACGGTCCACATGTTCATGTCACTCGGATTTCCAGAGGTGCCCGCGCGCGGTGCTGCTGACCTGATGACCTGTCTTGGTTAGTGAGAAGCGTGTGTATCAGGAACGGCGTTACGTGAGGTGTGTGACCGTGTGAGCTTAGCTGCTCGGTCCTCGAGAGCACGACATAAAACGAAGAGAATTTCACCGAGTGATACTAGATGAACTTCTCATAATCTTTTAAGTAAATTTTAATACAAATTTTTTTGCGAGAAATTTTAGTACAAAATTTTACAGGTTCTTTGATAAAAACTATCGTAAAACTGCAAATTTAAGAACGCAACTTTACAAACTACATATTTTGCGTTGATTTTATCACGAAACTATTAGTTTTAATCTGGCGAGTTGGCCTCTCTCACACTTACTGGAGCACGGACTCTAAATTGGCTCAAAATCTATAGTTTTACGATAGCTTTGTTAGAGAAGCTGTTGTTTTGTGACATTTAGGCACCTGTTCGGGGCCTTTTCCCTCGTCCGTGTCAATAATAGAATTTCTTCTAATGTAGAGTGACTTTTTAATACTTCCTCTGTCCCAGTATACTTGGCGCCTTGACTTTCTGACATCACCTTTGACTGCTTGTCTATTCAAAATTTTTTTGCAAATGCTAAAACAAACTTGACATGATTAAAGTATCTGAATGTTAAAACAAATTATGAAAAAATTAAATAATATTTGCATAAATTTTTGAATAAGACGAGCGGTCAAACGTGATGCCAAAAAGGGAAATGCGCCAAGTATCTGGGACAGAGGGAATACATTTTTAAAATAACAATTTCATATAAATTATAAAAGTTATTACAAATTTATTTAGATATGAGTAAATAGTCGATTGAGCGTCCCCTTATATCCTCGCGTTCCAGGTAGCGCCTGAGCAAGGTACATTAAGTCGTCATTAGGCGTGGCATCTGATCGATCTCAACCGAGACCGGGTAGCACCCCTATCGAAAGAGAATCATGTGACGTGTGCGTTAATTCGTCTCCATGATTCGGGCCATCGCGAGCCAGTCTGGCCGGGGACGTCACCGGCGCGTGATGCCTACGGCTTGGCTTCCGATCCCATCCATCCCCAACCGATCGCTCGCTCCGCCGAATTTGACTTTGTGACAGGAATGTGCCGCCGGTCTACACCGCTTTCGCCCATGCGTGCGCGCCGACTGCCCTGTCGAAATGCGACCGCGGCGCGTCACAGAAATTCTCGGGGAAATCGGTGGTCGGTCGGCGCTCTGCCTGCCTCTGCTCACGCTCGACCAACCGTCTCCCGCTAAAAAAACTCTCTGCGTCGCTCGATCGCCGTCTTGCCGCCGCGTGATCGAACTCCTTTTGCCACAGGTCGGTGAGCTCGTTCAGCTAGCTGTACGGTGAAATTATACGGCAAAAGTTTTTTGGTGAGCTGTTAGACAAGTTTGAGAATGATTATGAAGTGGGCCAAGTGAAGTGTGTTGCTTTGTTGCTACAAGTACTGCACGTTCAAACCTTGGGTCGTTCGTCTTTTCTCGCGACGTGCTAGAGAAGCAGAAACCTTGCGCGACGGCAAGCAGAATTGACTGGTGGTGTGTGCGCATTGACTAACTGACCATGTATATGGACCATGACGGGTCACCCTTCAAGCGGGCCAGTACGTACATTACGTACGTGACAATTCAACGCTCTAAATTTGGGTGGATCGCTCCATTAATTCGATCCATGCAATGCAATGCATGCATCCTTCAAGGCGCGCCCGTGCATGTATCCGTCAACAATTAATCTGTCGCGCCAGCTCAATTGCACCGCGCGAGCTCCGTACGCATCTAGAACAACCGTATACAAGCAAAACCACATGTACGTATCCATATCACTACGTATATAGGTGACCTGAACAAATAATGCAGGCATCAGCAGTACTGCCATCGTGTCCCCCGGCCACGCAACATATTTGCCGGTGATTTGCGACGCCACGCAACCACATCGTCGTCGCCCAGGCCCCAGAACCAGAGACACGCTGCATGCATGGCCGGAGCTAAACGAGATACGTCAACGAACAAACGAAATCAAACCACGGAAAAATAAGAGATTCCATTGACACAAACTGAATAATTGAACTCGCATACGTATACATTGTGCTGCAAATAATCGCGGCACGCAAGCAACAACAGTGACCGTCCGTCAATGATGCGAGTGTACTAGCTTGTTTAATTTCCGCGAGCATGCTAGAACGAATGAGCGATGATAATGGCAGTGCTTAGCTTTGACGATCACGCGATGATTAGGTGAGAGGTCTCGAGGGTTATCTGTTGATGCGTATTAATTGTTTAGTGGCGCTCAGGGATCATACGCGATGTGGCTGCACCGCGAGGCCTCGACAGTAACGGTACTGGCCGCAACTGTACAGCTGGATCTTTCGGTTCCGGCGAAAAAGAATATTTGCAGGAAGCTCCAAGGAAGCTTCCATGACGCAGCATTCTAGCATGCTTTCTTCGTTTTTTCTTTCAGTTTCAGGTGTACAGTTTTCTTCTTGAACGAACTGGCATTAATTGATTTTTTTAACAGAAATAGTGCGTGCATTTTGGACAGAACAAATAGAGGACAGCTGAGATTGTACTACACGCTATACAAAAAGGCTGACATATAAATTTGTACGTACATATCCATTTGGAGGGAAAGATGCAAACATTTCTAGCTACTTTTCTCTTTCTTTTAGAATGCGGTGCCAAAATCAATGTTCAAGGCCGGTGCATCAACTCGGTATTTGCATGCGCTTTACAACCAAACCTTTCCCCGGCGGGCAACCGAAGTGAGGAGCTGGCTCTATATGAAACTTGGGACATGCACGCGCAGTTTGACATCTTCGTCTTGCGCAAACAATGATCAGCAGCAGGTAGATGGAGATGTGTGTCCAGGTCAAAAGAAATGGTTATAGCCACAAATTTCCTCTCTCTTCTATTTTTTCCCCTTGTTCCTTTGAGGAAAGATGGAAACGCACCGTTCACCGCCATGCATGCCACATGTACGGGCTGCCTGACTCAGAATACTGAGATGGCATCATACGGATCCGATATTGAACGATGATCATTTAGCACTGATTATTATCCAATCCTTTCCACCACCAGATGGGCAGGTGGGGAGTCGATCGATCGCCCGGTCCATATCGCAAATAATTGGATCGATCGCCATATATAGCTGGTCAGGCATAAAGTGTCAAGTAAATAGCAGTCGAGCTGTTGCGTCCGTATACCGATCGATATACATTGCCTACGTACGTGGCACACCGGGAGCTCCAGCACGGTTTGACAATGTCGTCGGCGTGGTCCCACTTGTCAGTCACAGTAGCATGCATGTGCTAATCCAGCTAGCAGCATGCTGCTCATTGCAGTAACCATGCGCCGACGAAAACAGGTGTCTGGGAGTTTTAGTCATTTAGACAAAAATGCGCACTGTATCTTAAACAGATACTCCAGTTAAGCACAACGGGAATGCAGTTTCTGAAAGTGCGTCACGTGTGGATGCGAGGTTAGAAACACGACGCGCCAGCGGTGACCGATCATCAGAGAGAGCACACGACGACGACCGGCTTAGATGGCGCCGAAGACGCGTGCGCAGAGAGATGACAGAACATGGGATGCAGATCCAAGCTGTTTGGGACCAATTCAGGACAGGTGGCCGGCCATCCTCGTCGTCAAGAGACGACGGCCCTTGGATGTGGCTGCCTTTACATTACCGTGGTACTTGCACGTACCACCGTACTGCGAAATTCTGGCGGCACACCACCATGTGCTCCCCCTGCCAAAACCATAATCAACTGCTAAAAACGCATCGTGCAGAGTGTTCATTCCTGTCACCGTTGACAAACCATAACTCTCCCCTGATGAAAATGTTAGAAATAAGCCCTCTTTTCACACACACACACACACCAAAAAAAAAAATGTTACAAATAAGGCCGGTTTGGCTGTGTTTCGGTTTCTCTGAGAAGCATAAACATTTCTATTTCTATTTGTAAAATTGATTTTAACAGTGTTGGAAGAGAAACAAAACACTATTCCTTCTGTTTCATATTTTAAATGTCATTCTAGGAGGAAACTGAGAGATGAAGAAGTAGATACCGCGTAAAAAACCCGACAAGGAGTTAAGGAGGAGAGAGAGAGTTGCACTGAAAAGCGAGAATGACACCTAATTTGAAAAAAAAAATCCTAGAATGCCCCTTAAAGGACTGAGTGTTTAAGTTTCTGCTATATGGAAATGAAAATGTTTGGTATGGGTTCTGTCCTGTTTCTAGAGCTAAACTACAATTGTTTGTTTGGGTTCCTCGAGTTTCTTGGGAGAAACTAAAATTAGAAACCCTAAACGCAACCAAGAATTAATTAATATTTCCGTATGAAGGAAACCTAAAGCACAACTAGACAAAAATAAACTTTTTCGAGATCAGTGAAAATAGTGTATGAACTACTACAATCCAAACTGATCCATGATCCACAAGTTAATGACAGCAATAATTTGCACAGATGATAGAATCAAGCCTGCCTAGCCACGTCTCCGCGCGCACAGAGGACAGCTCGATCGAAAGCTTGAGAAATGCAGCCAACGTCTCCGCCTCCAGTCCACTGTTCCAAGATCTCGATGCTGATCCAATGATCCATGCACGAGCATGACCCACAGACAAGAACAATATTTATATGCAGTTAGGTTAAAAGTTCATCTCTACCACACCTTTGACTTGGGACCGAAAGAAAAACGCAAAGAAATCCCATATGAGCAGAGCAGGTAAGAGGAGATGTGGATTGGATTGATGAGGAGTCAAATGCTGCTTCATATGAAACCTTTTATATGTACTAATATAAGTACGTATTCACCACACCGATGAGCCTGAATCGATTGCATGTATAGTATGATTGACTAAAAAAAGGTGTCTGAAAACGTACGAATGGCAGGCTCCAGCTTGGCCAACGACGAGTCCAGCTGTTGCTGCATTAACTAAAGCCTGTTTTAGTCGTAAACTAATGGCGTCGGCCTTGGAGCTGTGATCTTTCGGTGACCACTGACATGTGCCGCTCCATATATGCTTCCAATTAGTAGATTCTTTTGTATACATTTGATCCTTCCTGATTCGGCGACAGTAGTTTCTGTAGTAGGATACTCCATACAAATCGTGCACTCTACATTCGCATGTCCGCTCCTGTGTACTATTTTATGGCTACGAGCTCGCTGGCTTTGCTGCCACCGTACACGCCATCTCCTGTTTCCACATGCCCTAGAAGTACGGAATATGTGAGTAGTAGGCAAATTGAACAGCGAAGGATTATATTCCATGAGTACTAACTACTACAGTATATATAACGATCAGTGCAGAATTCTCAAATATTATTGGCGCTCCGTGCATTCACTAATAAAAGATAAAAGAGTACCATGGCTTCTACTGTGAGTCTGACCAATTATTGACACACAGCAGGTGCAGTTTGTTCGCTTCAAATGTCAACTTTTGGTACCTTTTTTGGTTTGGTTTGGGAAGCCAAATTCAGGTTCAAACATCCAACATTCCAACTTGACACGAACGCAAAATCATTGCCCGAGGTCCACCAGATTTGCACTTTAGACCTGTCTCAAGTGCACGGGACCCTCGTTAATAATAAATAAAACTTTTAAAAAGAGCACAGGGACGGGACCCAATTAAGTTTATCATCAAACAAACAAATCCACCAGTGGATAGCCGCGACGTCGCGCAGCTCCGCGCCAACCGTTCGGCTGCGGTCCGTCAGGCGACATGAAAGAAATGGGATTATTCATGGTCATGGACGCCTTTAAGCCATTTGTTGGTGAGCCGGGCGGCTCACGTCCTCTGAGACGACGTCGGCGTCACCGACGAGCAGAGCACCGCCGCGTCTGACATCACACGTACGCAACGGTGTAATGTAACCCGAAACTACAGCGCATTTCGTGGCTGGCCGAGGCCTCGCAGACCACAAAAAAATTCGCATGAACGGAGCTCGGTATGTATGTGACAGTGACCCGGAGAGAGTATCATCTTGTTGCGTCAGGGTTTGGATGGCAATGCCCCAACTGAAAACGAATCAATCACCGCCGAACCCTTCTCGTTCTTATCCGAGGGAGCATGCGAACGCGGTCAACACGCGTCTTGTTAGCATTGATCGTCTTCTACCTCTCATGAAAATTATTTTTAAGTTACTCACTAGCTATACATAGGGTCAATGTAGGAGATGTGAAAAAGAGTGACGAAGACCGGGAATGAAGACACATGTACACTCCTCGTCCTAACTGAAAGCGTTGTTGCATATGCATGCAGTCCACGTCAAACGAGATCGTGTGAAGCAGAGCAGACCGACGACTTTGACAATGCTACCGAGTTGTCAATGAAGGTTCATAGTTAAGTCTCTTGAGTGTGAGAATATTATCAAGGTCAACATCAAGAGCGCGAAGAAGTCGCTCATCGTCTCCTGGCACGAAGACTTGTGGGGTTCGAGTGTGGCCACTGGTTGCCAAACTAATTGTTCTTACAAAATGTCCAAGTTGTGTGGTAAACACGTACGCGGCTCCAAAATTGAGCAACAACAGGTCAACAAGCAGGACACATGAATGTCGCCAGCTCTTGCTTGCTGCCTGTGCGACGACGACGACTGTGCGCGCACATGCACGTTCGCCGTGCCTTGGACTCGCTCGAAGCCTGGAAGACCATGGAGCACGTAACAACAACAACAACCCCAGGTCAAAGTCCTGTGACCGATACGATACTGTGGGGTGTGGTCACGGCCGGTACGTACGGTCGGGGCCTCATGGTTACACACCTTCCATTAATTCCAATTCTCGCTCGCTTGGCTAGTTGTGCCATAGAACCGCGGGAGTGGAGAGGAGGAGAGAGAGAGGCTCGATCGCTCGGTCAGCCCGGCTGTGGGCAAGACGACCAGTGTGCTGTCCGTCATGTGGGGCTCGTTCACACTGCCACCACACCACACGCGTGCTGCCTGCCGATTGCGGCTAACTGCCGCCGGCCTCGGCGCTTTCCGCGAGCAGAGCAGGCGCGTTTTCTATGACCGCTGCTGCTGCTGCGTCCCGCTCCCTCCCCGCGCGCACTCCCGAGTTTTTCTTGTCCGTCGCAAGTAGGAGTAGCAGCGACAGGCCAGCCAGTCCGGTTTCGGAGAACCAACAGGCCTATCGCGATGGGCCGAGAAGAGTCCGTGTTGCGCACGGGACGGGACGTACTGGATCTGACCGTTCACTTTTATTTATTGGGCCGTGAAAACAAACTGCTTTCTGAGGTAGTATTAAGGTAATCGAATTCTGTGAGTCGGGACAAGCCGGGGCGGTCGAGGAGGAACGACGAAGACGACGGAGCGGAGGAAGATGGAGGCGGCGTACCTGGATGCTGCGACGGAGTTGACGCTGGAGTGGCAGAAGAAGATGGAACAATACGAAAGAGAGTATCGAGAGAGAGGAGGACCTGAGCCAGACGTCGAGGAGACGGACTCGAGTTGGACGCCCAAGCCTCGCGGCAGTACAGCGAGTTTCGGGAGCACTGGATAGCTGTGTGGTCTGGCCACCACGGTGCATTCGAGGATGCCAGTGAGTTCTTCTTCCCTGATTTCTGTACGTAGTGTCTAGCTAGCTAGTACTATATATGCCTCCCTCAACTAGGTGGCGTTCGGTTCCCCCTCTAAAATCCCTCTAAACTTTATACCTCTCTAAAGTAAAAAGAATCTACTATTTAGAGGTACTAAATAAAATTTAATTGCAAAACCTTTCTGCAGATGGGCGTTATTTTTCGAGACGAATTTAATGAGCCTAATAATCAATGTTTTGACACAGTGATGCTACAGTAACCATCGTCTAATCGCCGCTTAATTACCCTCATTACGTTCGTCTCGCGAAATAGATAGGGAGTCCTGGACTTAGTTTTGTAATTTGACTTTATTTAGTATACATAAATCGTGCCGGTATTTGATGTGACCACTCTAAAGTTTTTAGAGGGGTCACCGAACGGGGCCTAGGTTTCTCCTTGGTTGATTTCTGCGTCAATCAATCATACCTCAAATAGGTTGCTGGCATTGGTTCTGTTAACATACTACAAGTTTTAGTTATCATTACAGTTTTGTTATTACTGATGCTGCTACTCGATTCAGTCCTTCTCGTTCTGAATCTCCTATTTCTTTCTGCAGCGGGATCCCTTGCATGCGTACACGCATGAACCCGCGCCGCCTCTCCCCTTGTCCTGCAATACTCTGCAAATCTTTTCAGTCAGGGTCGCCGGATTAAAACGTGGGTTACAGTGGCCCTCGAGGTTTACGGCATGCTTGCTGTACGTGACGCTGTTGATCGAAATCGCAACATCATCTTCTGCCGCAAGAGGGATAGCAGCCAAACCCTCACCGAAAAGGTGCGCAGTACATCTTGTTTTTCTTTCTGTGATATTTTGCGGCCCAGCAAAGGCATTATTTTGTTGTACTTAACAATTTTTCCATGCAAGTGGTTGATTGTCATACCATTCAGGCACATAAAGAGTTAATTGCAGTGTCATGTTTCAGATGGGCACATCCAGTCATATTGGCGTCTTCTCCTAGCTTGCTTCTCAATATTTACATCTTCTTTTTCTTAGTTGCCGTTGCATGCAGGATCCATTTTTATTACTGACAGGTCCTACCCGTGCCGTTGTGTTGACGGACTGGCCTGTGACCTTCGAGGTTGATCTGAAAGTGAAAAAGCGCTACTGAATGTGAGGATAAGATCTTGAGCCTTCTGGCTGAGCCATTATTACTACACCACCTTCTACGTTCTGTTCGCGCGTGTTCTATGAAGATTACACTGGCACGCGAAGCACGCTGGAGTTTACATTTGCAGATATTGGCCGCTCTGTGGAGGCCACAATATCCATTCGGATCACTGATGGTTCATGGCCGGTTGGTGTTCATGGTCAGTTTGCTGCCCGTACAACTGGTATCGATCATGAGAAAGTCATCCTACATGATTTTGAGATGAGAATAATGCATCTGTTACTGGTGATGGATATGTATTATGCTATCTCGTCGTGTGGTTTCTGTTGGGGCTAGGGGAAAGTTGAAAGTTTCTGTTGAGGCATGGCAACATGACTGCGTGGTTGTGGAAGAGGACGAGGTGGATTTCACGCCCAATGATGCCGGTTTGAGCTTCGGTTTGCATCGGCTTCGAGTTGGCTCCTGTCAAATGGAAGTCATTGTCGCCTGGTCCCTCATTTCGTCCGATCCTGAGGCAGCCTGAAGCAGTACGTGATGATAATGTATTTTTTTTTTGAAGGAAGCGTGATGATAATTTATACTCATTTCGGTTGATAAGTTAAAACTGAAGGGAGTAGTAAGGATAATATAAATATTGGATGTTTTTGTACTTACTACCTCTGCGGACAATGTACTATTCTGCAGAGGGAGTACCACTGAATGTGATGCACATGCACTCTATATGCAGTATATTGAGAAAGTTTTTGTGTCGGATTTCGGCCGGAAACAGCTGATAGCAGCATGATTTGAACTAATGCTGCGTCGATGGCCGCATGTTTGCGCGTGTGTGCTTCATTCCAGATCATGAGTTGGGTGGTTTGAGCTTGCAGCGTTTTCTAGACACCTACAAGAAGCTCTCGAGTACCAACAACACTGTAGCTATTAGAAGCCTTATGGAAGAAATCAGGAAGCTCAAACAAACTCTTGAGAAGAAGAGGAAGAAAAAGAAGGTACTCAGTAACAAGCTCAACCCTGAATAGAAACATGGGAAAGTAATTATTTGGTGAAGTTGTCTAGTCTTTTTAAGATCATGAGCTGTTGCACTGAGCTGAATGTTTTTCAGAGCTGAAGTTGTCTAGAAGTCAGTTTGCTAGAGTGCTCTCTAGCTGTCAAAGCTTTGTCTGCATGATTTCCTCATCAGTTGCTACTGTCTTTTGTTTTCTTTTCCTAGACTTGGTTATGTCTTTGTCCGGGCTTAGCTCTAATGCTGGGTTAGACTTTGTACCTTAGGTTGCAATTCTTTCTTCTTCCTTAATGAATGGCAGCGCTCCTGCCCTACTTTCCAAAAAAAAAAGCCAGATGCATCATATGTGTAGTTTTTCCATGCCTGTATTGACTAGTCTGCAGTCTGCACAGGGAGTAGACTCAAGTCTTCTCTGCATTACGCATACACATGATCTGAACTGCTTAATTGCCGTCACGCACCAATGATGTTTGGAGCAAGAGCACACATGCATCAACCCTAATTAGGCTATCTTGATGACGGAGGCCATGCATTATAATCACTATGCGTGCAGCCTGAGATTTTCAATTTCGGGGAACAAGTTCTGAGAATTGTTGAATGATCACCAGTTCATGGAGGCGATTTATAATTTATTATATCGTGTTAGCAAATATAATTATTAGGCTACTCACTCCGTCCCTAAATATAGGGTTTTTTAGCTTTCAAACATGAAAATAGTCAATGTGTCAAAAGACTATCATGCCTTTCATTTTTAACTTAACCCACCCATCCACCAACCCTCCCACCAACCCTAGAGTTTGTCCTATATGTAAAACGCCTATATTTAGTGAAAATTTTGAACTCTAAAAGCCCTATATTAAGGGACAGAGGTAATATCTTATATTTTTTTTGACTGGTCAGCTAATCTTATCTTTTCAAATACAGTTTTGCTCCTCTCCATGCATGCTCACCAGGATGCTGATAAAGCACCGGCGATGAGCGGTGTTCACTGCATGCAGGACATGACCAACCACAGGCCCAGCTCGGGTTTAGGCTAGTCTTTTTGAAAAAAAGGTATGTTGTATAGAGTAATCGCATTTAGTTTCGATTTTCAAATTTTGCTCGAAAAAAAAAGTTTCGATTTTCAAAAGAAGAAGACGACTCTTATTCATAGTTGATGTTGAAGTGAACAAAGAGAAATAAAAACCACAATGATGGCTCGATGGCACTTTTGTATGGTCATGTTTATTTGATACTCCCTATGTTCCTTTTTTTTTCTTTGGTTGGCAGTGGTTAGCTTAAATTTGAGGTAACCAACGACAACAAGACCAGAATGCAGAGGCTAGTGTAGTGCAAAATATACAACCTTACAAACATTAGATATGTTATTTTTTATTTAACAGCGGTGCTAACATATCAAACCGTACGTACAATAAAAGCACCACAACTGCAAACTACAGTTTTTTTTTTTTTTTGAGATTACGTACAACTCAGACACTCACAACGCACGCACACTCACCCCTATGAACACACGTACGCAAACCCTACCCCTATGAGCATCTTCGAAGACTGAGCCGGCAAATCCAGAGATACGAAGTCACCACTGGGCCTCGCTGTCGACGGGAGCGTCGCCTACCACTGAAAGCACAAATGCCGTTAAATCCTGAAAATTCGCTCCCACGGGGAGTCGAACCCAGGACCTGAGAGGTGTTACTCGGATGACTTAACTACTAGGCCAAGACCCCTTTCAGTTGCCGGCCTTGGCTTCGAGAAACCAAACAGACGGGGCCTAATCCCAATGGGTCGGCGAGAAGAGGCTGTTTTGCGCATACGTTTTTATTGGGCCGAATAAACAAACTGTTCCATACGTCCATGACCTACCAAATCGAGACGGGACTCGGGGAAGCCGCCAATCCGGTGGAGGAACGACGCCGGAACGGAGGAAGATGGAGGCGTGCCTGCATGATGCGTCGCAGATGACGTTGGAGTGGCAGAAGAAGCTGGAACAATATGACAGAGAGTATCAAGAGAGAGGGGGACCTGAGTCGGTCGTTGAAGAGACGGAATCGGAGTTGGACGCCCAAGCCTTGCGGCGGTACAGCAATTTTCGCGATGACTGGATCGCCCTGTGGTCTCCCCACTACGGTTCATTCGAGGATGCCAGTGAGTTCTTTGCTGATTTTTGTAACTATGACTCAACTAGGGTTCTTAATTTGTTGGTTTCTGCATCAATACCGTTTGCTGACCTTGGTTCAGTTGATTAATATACATTGTCATGTACATTTTATTGTAACTGACGCCGCTATTGGATTCAGTCCTAACTTAGCTCGTTCTGAACCTCCTACTACTTTGTGCAGCTGGGATCCCTTGCATGCGCTACACGCATGAACCTGCGCCGCCACTCACCTTGCCCTACAACACTCTTCAGATCTTTTCGGCCAGGGTTACAGGATTAAAACGTGGTTTACAGTGGCCCCTCGAAGTTTTTGGCATGGTTGCCGTACGTGACGTTGTTGATCGAAGCCGCAACATCATCTTCTGCCGCAAAAGGGATAGCTGCCAAACCCTCACCGAAAAGGTGCGTACATTCTTGTTTCTTGCTGTGATACTTTGCTGCCCAGCAAGCATCATTCTTTGTGCCAATTTTCCCACGTATTTGATTACCGTGTTCTGTTTTAGACCAGTAGTGTACTCTGGAGGATCTTTAATTTTGACCACCTTAATTGTCTTATGGAAGAGAGTCACCTTCTCCTTGTTGTACTATGTAGACACATCTGGTCAGGTGTAAAAACGAGAGAAACAGAAGACAGGCATTGTAAATTCAGTCGTATTTCTCCCGGGGCAAACTATAAAAGTGGCCAACCCACAAATCAACCTTAGGTCATCGTTTGCATTCCCCACAATGATAGGAAGACCTTGGGATTTTTTTTTTAAAAAAAAGAAACAAATGAAATCTGTTTCAGGCTAATGTCATATGTATTCAGGGTTGGACGGCTTGTGGCATTTTCTGATGAATCCTGGCCTAAAATATCTCAGGTTTACTGGCAGGGATAGGTAGGCAAGTTCTCTTAACAGGACACATATAATTATGTGTTTGAATGTCTGTATTTTTTTTTTCCCCTTGGTTACTCACCTCTACATCGTTCATGCCTTGCATTATGCTTCTCAATATTTACCTCTTTTTGCTTGTTTATTTAATTGGCGTTGCATGTAGGATCCATTTTTAGTACTGACGGGTCCTACCCGTGCCGTTGTGTTGTCGGACCCTGCGACCTTTGAGGTTGATCTGAAAGTGAAGGGCGCTCCTGAAAGAGAGGATAAGGTCTTGAGCCTTCTAGCTAAGCCATTAATACTACACGAATCTGGTACACTTGCCGCCTGTTTTATCACAGTTACAGGGGCACGCGTAGCACACTGGAGTTTAAATTTGCAGACATTGGCCGCTCTGTGGAGGCCACAATCTCTATTCGCATCACTGATGGTTCATGGCCGGATGGTTTTCATGGTCAGTTTGCTGCCCGTACAGCTGGTATCGATCATGAGAAAGTCATCCTACATGATTTTGGAGATGAGAATGCATGTGTCACTGGTGATGGAAGAAGTATCATGCTTTCTCGTCGTGTTGTTTTTGTTGGAGTTAGGGGAAAGTTGAAAGTTTCTGTCGAGGCATGGCAAAATGACTGCGTGGTTGTGGAAGCGGATGAGCGGTATTCACACCAAAGGATTCTGGGTTGAGCTTTGGTTTGCATCGACTTCGAATGGTTCCTGTCAAATGGAAGTCATTGTCGCCTGGTCCCTCATTTCGTTCGATCCTGAGCCAGCCTGATCAGTGATTTTTTTTTTAGGAAGCGTGATGATAATTTATACTCATTTCGGTTGATAAGTTAGTTAATAATGAACGGTAGTAGTAACTAGTAAGGATAATATTGGATGTTTGTGTGTACTTACTACCTCTGCGGACAATGTAAATCTTCTGTTCTATCTGTAGTTGCTACTATTCAGCGGAGGGAGTACCACAGGTATCTCGATTAATAAAGGAGAGTGCAAAGATTCAAGTGGTGAACGAACAACTTGCACCTAAGATGTGTCTCATTTATTGATAGTGGCGAAAGATATCAAATTTTACAACCAAGGTACCTCAGATTAATGTACGAGGGTCCACTGATGATTCAAGTACGTATATAATAATTAGCCATACGAGGTCTATGTGCCTCTACCTATACATAGCCATGATGATCGAGTAAACTAAAGCAGCAAGACCGAAAGAGAATATCTCCTCCTCATGGCACACGTAAAGACCAATGCGACTAGGCTCGTGTGCGCTCTCTGCGTTGTTCTTGTGATCATTCCCTCTGCCCTGGCGCTCGTCATAGAAAGTATGTGTATCTATCTCTTCCTTAACGCTACCATGGTTTGATTTGTTGCAAGGTTTATCGAAGTGAATCGTGGATTGCGTTAT
>JAAXCT010002288.1:0-83423 GCA_012490785.1 Eragrostis nindensis | reverse complement strand
TCTCGCGGGAGGTGGAAGTTGGCACGAGAGCAATGGCGAGTTTGAAGCGCGGGCGCTCATGAAAACTTTTTCACGGTTTCCTCGTCTGGTTCTTTCTCGGATTGGTCGGATGGGTAGGGGCCGTGGGTGGGTGGAACGCGGACAGGAGAGTGAAGCGGCAGCCATTTATGATCTAAGACTGACTCCAACGCCCTACCGAAAGGGTGATCTATACTTAAAATGAGGTATAAAACATGAAAAAACGCTCTTCAACGGAGGACCCAAAGAGCCTACCTATTTTCGAGGCCGCACAGCAGGCGACCGAGAAATGGGGAGCAAGCGAACCGACCCCAGCGTGCTCGTGCCCGCTCCTCGCCCTCTGCCGCGCACCGCCCATCCCCTGCCTCCGCGCCTCCTCACCCTCCGCCGCCACGGCCCGCCGCCCCCACGCGACCCCCTCCCCTTCCTCCTCGCCGCGCGGCCAGCGCCGGCCTCCTCCTCCTCGGCAGCGCCGCCCCGCCGCACCCCCTTCTCCTCCCTCCCGGCGCAGATCTGCCCACGCCGCGCCACGCGCCGCCGCGGCCTCGCCGGAGCCCGCGCCGCCATGCCCTCGCCGGGGCCACGCGCCCCCTTCCGGATCTGCCGCCGGAGAAGAAGGATTTGGTTTGGGGATCGGTCGTCTGTTGGAGACGTAAGTTTTTGGATGTTGAATGTTGAGTACTGTTTACACCCAATTTGGGTTTGGGTAGCTACCACCGTTGGAGTCAGTCTAACGTCCTCATTAACCAACTACCGGCACTTTATAGCTTAAAAAAAAAAACTACCGGCACTTTAGATCTGCTTCAAACTTATTACTGCAAAGAAATTTACACAGAAAATGGTGTCAAAAAAATTTTTACACAGAAATAATTCAACTTCACAGAAAAAATGTGAAATTTAGAGGAAGAAAAAGTCACAGCCTTAATACCTTAAATTTTAGTAAAACCAATAAGATAATGTTTGGTTGCTTGAATCAAATGGACTCATCCAGGATCGAGTGGTACACATTCCCGTAATATTCTTTTCAGATATTCAGGTGGCCAACTTGCCACCCTTAGTTCCGTCGAAAATGTTCTTTTCAGATATTGTAGCATCCTATTTGAGTCCGTTAAAATTATGTCAACAGCGCTAATCAGTTAAGGATGATTAGTAGATATTAAGTAAATATTAGGGATTTTTGTTACAAATTAGCCATAATTAAATAATATTAGCCATAATGAATTATTAAATTGAGTGACTATTATTGAAAAATTAATGTGTGTTTAACAATAATTAGTAATAATTAATATCAATTACTATGTTTTGTTGGTGATTATAAACACAAAATTATTACAATTAAATAAAATTGAAGTTATATATAAATATAGTGTATTACCAACCAAATTTAAGTTCTAAATGAAGCATGTGCCATCCCGTAAAAGCAACCAAACAAATTCATGTATCCTTCCATAATCTAACTAAACAATAAATTTATATCAACCCATCCAGCCATCCAGGACCATCTCATCGAGACCAATCCATACAGTTCAACTTGGTACAAGCAACCATTTGCTACCAAAAAGGTCTCCCTTTGAACTTTAGAACGCCCGAATTTAGTCCCAGAACTTCGATTTCGAGCCTAGATTTGCCCTTGATCCGATTTGGCAGTCCATGCGTCATGTCATTTAGTGGAGACTTAATCCTCTGTCCAGTGACTTGGAGCCAAACCATGCAACTATTAAAGATCAAGTGCCTAAGGACCTCCATAGAAGGTAAATCAATGGCCTTAGGGCATGTACAACCGGTCTGTCTCTTATCAATGATACAGATAGATGAGTAGACAGGTCATACAACCTAGAGACTACCTCATTATCTGCAGGCAATTTAATGCTGCACATGTAACAAAAGATCAACTATAATAAATTTATGTATACCATTGTGTGCCATTTTATACTGACCAACGAAGGCCTGTTCACATTCACATGCACAGTGAAAAAAGAAACTGAAGCACTGATATGCAACAGGAAACGAAAACTGACATGGAGCCGCATTCACACTCACATTGACATGGCCTGATCACATTTCTGTCCGCATTGACATACATCAGGAAACTGGAAAAATAGTGGAGCACATGCAACAGGAAACGAAAACTGAAAAAATAGTGGAGCACATTCACCAGCACTACGGCAACCGAAAAAATTCATCTGTTCACATGGACAGAGATAAAAATCATCTGTTCACATACACATAGACAGAAATATGGAAGAGCATCTGTTCACATTCACCAGCACATCTGTTCATATGGACAGACAAAAAATCATCTGTTCAGACCTGCTCATGGACAGAGATAAAATTTAGTTCTTGTTCTCCAGAAAGTTCACATAGCCAGAGATAAACTAGTAGAGCAATAGTAGAGCGCATGGACAGAAATAAAATTCAGACCAATAGCAGGCAGATAAAGTGGATCAATTGACAAAGATAAAATTCAGACCTGTTCATTCAGTGGTAGGGAAAAGCTTCTGCCTAAGACACTTCATGACAACAACTCGCTCCATCTTTTCCACATCAGACATTAAACTTGTATCTTGTGAGCTGATGCTCAGATAAGCCTCCATCATCTTAGAGGCTTTGTTCTCTTGTGCTGTCTGGTGGGCAATTTTTGAGGCTTCAAGCTTCTCAGATGAAAGCTTTTGTTGCACTTCCAATATTTGCAAGCGCTTCTCATGGTTGTCGCCTTGAAATTTGCTATACTTATCAAATTTATCCAGATCAATTGCAGACTCCTTTGAGATGCCAGATACATCACCAGATTCTTTGTTCTTGCCTTTTGTAGCTAGCGCAGCCTTTTTAGCTGCCTTCTGACCAATTGGTCGCTTAGGCATTTCATCAGGAATTGCCACATCTTCTTGTGAATCTCCTTCAATGTGAAATGATTTTCTTTTACGTGCATTCTTCATCTCTTCATTGTAGGTTTTCCACTTTGGCTCATCTCGGCACTTCTTCCAAACCTCTATCAGAACAAAGGGTCCTAGATTAGCATCTTTGTTGTCATCCACATAGAACTTATGTGCTGCATCAATCCACATTTGATCTGAATATCCACTTGTAAATATTCTACGAGCCTTAACATAAGCACACTCAAAGAGGTCCGTCCACCTGTTAATCTTGTGCCATCTATCCTTGCATTGCTTCAGATTTCTTCTTCGGAGTGGTGGGGTAGTCTTGTTGTACGATTCAACAACATCACTCCAATATTGGTTACCAGTCCTATCTGCTCCACGTGAAGAGTTTGTCGAATGTTCTATCCAAGCGCTCATCACTCTAACATCCTCTTCCACAGTCCACATGATCCTTTTCTCAGTCCTAGTATTGTCATTGCCATTTCTGATTTCTAGCTCGGCCGATGAACTAGCATTGTGTGCATGATTCGGAGGACTGCTGTAAATAGCTGCTCCAACCAAATGAGAGTTCTGTCTTTGATTTCCAAAATAACTCATAAACCACCAGGTGGACGAACATGTTTGTCCCTGCAGAACAAATAAATCACAAGCTTCATGATTCAGATAGACTTTTGAGAACTGAAAAGAAAGAAACTGATGTACAGTATTGGAAAAAAAACTACTCTGCAAATTAAACAGTTCACATCGAATTACTTATTTTTGCCTGCATAAGCTTGACATCAATTACTGAATCTACTGAATTTCTATTTCAATCATAAGCAAGCGACAGTACCAATTCATTTATGCTACTACATGAACTTATCAGGGTAGTTGGGGTTCAGTACTGAACAGAGCAAGGGATAGTATCAGTGGCAATAAGCTATTCCTAGTTAGTAACAGACGATCCAGTTTAACTAGTGGCAGTCTAAGGGAAATATCAAGTGAGGAAACACTGAAGCTTGTGATCTGAATAGTTCGACCAGCAGTACCTGCCAAAAAAAAAATAAACTAAGACCTGGATGATCTTTTACTGAAGACTCAGCTAGCAGAAACATTGCTAAGTTTAACCTGATATGTTGGCACATCAACCCTTGTGAGAAATTTTGGAGACATGGTGGAAATCTGACTCTGTTTAGGTACCAAGAGCAGATACTTATTCTGTATACCTATTACTCAACCGAAAGAGCAGATACTTATTCTGTTTAGGTAGTAGGAAAAGCAAGCACATGAATCGGTCTTAAACTACTTAAATCCAAAAAGTTCTGAGAAATTACCATGACCCAGGAGAAGAGGGATCAACACTGGACGCATCAAACCAAGCTGAAGATCCATCAAATGGTGAAGTAGGGATCGAGAATCCATCCAAACACGATGAAGAGCCGTCGAAGCCGCCTCCGCAGGCCGCGGCCGCTGCTGAGCCGCCACCCCGTCCGAGAGAACGGGGAGGCGCTGCTGACCCGCCACCACGCCTGAGGGAGAAAGCCATCGCCGTCGGGTTGACGCCGCGATATAGGATACGGGTTGGGGTCGCCGCCGCCGCCGCAACTGCCGATGAAGGTGTCAATCCCTTCTTTTTCCTAGCTGCGGCCGGCGAGGACATCTCGGCGAACCCAGCTCCGGTGAGGAGAGCGCGCGGTTGCCGGCGAGGAGAGTGTGCGAGATTGGGGGAAGTGAAGCGTGGAGGCTGAGATATGGCGAGTCGAATGGATTTGGCACGGAAATCTCCCGCGTGCACGCCCCCCGCGCGGGATCCGAGCTGCTCGTCGACTGGGGAAGACGAGTCGTACAACGGATCGCCGGCCGTCTCCTCCGCCTGGGAGAACGGGACAGAGGCGTCGCCTCGCGAGAAGACGAGAAGGCCGTCTGCGGGGGTCGCTGGGGGGTGATTTGCAAATGTTCCATCACAGAGACGCCGCAAGGGACGGCGTTGTACATGTCCTTAGAGTATCTCCAAGAGAACCTAAAAAGTTCTCATGTAGTATATTGGGGTTTAGCCAAAACACGCCTCCAACAGGATCCTAAAACTTGCACAAAATTTTAGTTTCTCCTGAATTCCCCTCGTTTGTAGCTACAAGAAGTGGAAGAGTTATTCCTCCTTTCAAGGGAACAACATTATCGTGGCTCCAAAAATTGTCGTGGCCCAATTAAAAGAGTATTTAGATCCATTTTAATGAGAAATGTTGGAGGAGGGGAGAAATTTGTTTGATTGCTCTGAAATGGACTTTGAGAATAATTTTATGGGCTCTCCTAGAGATGCTCTTACCTTGTTCACTATGGTTTTTGTAAATATTTCACTTGGCATTTAGCATATGGGAAATTTTCCAGAATTTTATCAAAGTTTAACTACTTTAAATAAATTGAAAAGCCCTCAAATGGTTCCAGTCTTCCAGGTATTTTTATTCAAAAATGGTTTCGAATTTGGATATCCTCCAATAACAGGAGTTTGTCCCTTAGGAGTTGACCTGCTCCCAAAAAAATTCTCGGAATTTTTGGAGCCTAATGTTTGGAAGGATTTAACCAGCAGCATTTTGAATTCGTTGAAATTGTCGCACATCAGCAGCAAGTTTCTGAACATATTTTTCACATGAGTGTCAGATTAGTTAGATATATTACACAAAAAAAAAGAGATTAGTTAGATATATTTTATACAGTAGCAGTTCAGTCGGTAACCTGAAAACCCAGGTACCAAACTGCCATACATATATGTTTTGCACGCAAACAACAAAATGCTGAATATGTCCTGGGAACCACAAGTGAAAAGAACTATACCCTGTCTATCCTCCCTCAATAAGTTTATCAAGCAGTAACCAAACGGGACTTCCTCAAAAATTCGTGAGGAAAGCCCCCACCTTGATTCTTCAATGCCGCAAACAAAGAATTTATAGAGAAACTGTTGTTTCCGATGCTTTCATTTCACCTTGTGTGGTTGATAACCAAAATGCACACGGGGCCGCTATTTTTTGCATACAGTTGCTCCTGCATCTTAGGTGAATACGGACCCAAATTAAAGCCCTATCCTGAAACTGATTGAACCCGGACCACGCCTACAGATCTTTTGTGAATGTCAATATGTTCAGTCGTGGGAATTGTTGAGCTAAGAATCTGATCTTCTCAACATCCCAAACTTATCACAATATGCTAAGAAAGATAGGATTCACCTCCGTTGAGCTACTCCAAACTTTATAGACTATCTCTTACACACGACAAATCACACACGCATGCACGCTGTTGAGTTGCATGTACCAACCAACTCACCCAAAAGCCTAAGCTGATAGGGAAAGGTGAGCAATTCACTTATGGTTCAACACACGCACGCACACACATCGGAACAATGGCATGGATTACTATCGTAGCTCTGACACCTAAACATACTACTCAGGATCGAACCGATAATCAAGCCTTTTCCGATGTTCCCGGTTTCTAGCTGGATTTTAAGCATCTACTCTACATCGCCGTGAATTATTTGGAAAATATATTACGCCCTACAAGCTCCAGCTAGGCAAATTATTCAAGTAGGCTTCCTGAAAATCTGCTAGCCACCAACGGAGTTGAACAAACCTGCCCTTTCTGAAGTGAACAAACCTGCTAGCCACCATCGAGTAACCTTTGTCAGAGTGCTGAACAGCAAGTATGGTTTCTTATATACAACCAATCCTGTTTTTTCTGCAGACATCTTTTAGCCTATAGCCAAATTCTGCTCAGCCTGTAACTATAACAAGAACACGCCAATCGCCAGCAAAATACGACAAGCACACAAGAAAGAGGGCTGCTAAATTTCAGTCATATTAGAATTCGACATCCTTCAACAGATCATCCTGAGCTGGCCGATCTTCATCCAACAGCAGCAGTTCTTTCCCTTTACTAACTATGTCGACTCTTTATTGGCATTTGGCACCTGACAAACGGTGCTCGCATACCGCCCGCCAACCTCATATCTAGTGGCTCCTCGTTGCAGGGTCTGCCCTGCAGCACTAACCAGTCGATTTTTGAGCTCCATCACCAAACGTGCCCATCAATTCCACCTTCCTCCACTAGTACAATTTGACCCTGCAGTGACGCAGGGTCAAAAATAGCAGTGGCGGGCATATCAAATCCGTCACTGCTATCAACAATAGTGGCGGATGTTGCTGATGTCATCGTGAAGGTTGCTAGTATTGACGGACAAAGATGATGTCAGCACAGGCCGCCACCGTAAACAAATACCAGTGGCGGGCAAACTTATCTCATCGAAACTGCAGTGGCGGACAAGCCCGTTTGGCCCATTTCAGCCCAAATCAGGCACTTGGTATAAAACCGAACCCTAGACGCCCTGCTCTCTCAGTCCGTTCCTTCCCCGCCGCCCCCAGCCCCCAACTCTCATCCTCTCCTCCACTTCTCTTCCCCATCCCGCAGCCCTCCCTCTCTCACCGACGCCGCATCTCCGAGCTCCCCCTCCACGCCGCCTCGACGAGCTCGTCCTCCTCCCCAAGCTCCCCCTCCATGCCGCCTCGACGAGCTCGTCCTCCTCCCCGAGCTCCCCCGCCACGCCGTCTCGACGAGGTCATCCTCCTCCCCGAGTCCCCCCTCCACGCTGCCCTCCGCGTCAGATCCGGCGAGGTCGCGGCTCGCGTGATCCAGGCGGGCGCCGCGCTGATCCGGCGCGGCTAGGGTTCCGACGGCCTCCCTCCCCTTCTCCTCGACGACCTCGACGAGTGGAGCTAGGGTTCCCGCGGCCTCTCCGCGAGCGGATCCAGCGCGGATAAGGTTCCGACGGACTACCTCCCCTTCTCCTCGACGACTGGAGGCCCCTCCCCCCACGGCGCCGACCACGGGGCGCCACCACGGCGCGGTGGCGCGGATCCGGCGGCGGCGTCGACCACAGGGCACCACCACGCCGCGGCGGCGGGTCCTGCTCCCTCGGCGGCGGGCTAGCGCGGCGCGACGCCGGGGCGGGATGGGCTTGGCCCAGCCCGTCTTCCCTTTTTTTTTTGTTTCCTGTCCTGGCTAGCGGTGGTGGACGTCCGGCCGCCACCGCTCTTTTCCATTTTCCAGTAGCGCAGACGCAGTGGCGGGCGCTTTGCCCGCCACCGCAGGTCCAAAACACCCGCCACTGAAGGCCTCCATTGTACCAGTGCTCACTGACACTGCACCCATTGTCTGTCCAGCCATCTCCCCGGGCATTCCTATAAACCCTGGGAGCACAATCCATGTCCATTGAGTTGGTCGTCTGCAAAAATGGGTTAAGCATGCTACAATGCCCGTGCAAGTGGTCAGGCCACACAATTGTATATACAATCACCGCTGAAATGACACGATTAATTCTCAACAAATTAGCAATCCAATGGTACTTAGTTGTATACGAACCATTTTGTACACATAACCGTATATATCGCTGTGTGTATAGCCAGAGCAAGGTACCATTCACATGCATGTTCCGCAACCCAATTGGTACAGAAAACATAAAATGGAGAAATTGGAAATGATGAAGATGTTCAACATGAACTACTTAGCACTTAGGCACCGCCGGTTTACTCGCTGCCCGGTGGCTTGTAGGCGATGAAGCTGATGCACTGCACCTGCCTGACGTTGTCGAAGCCGATGATGCGGATGAAGGAGCCCGGGTAGGCGGCCTTGGCCTCCTCGAGCTCCTTGAGCACCTGGGTGGCGTCCGTGCAGCCGAACATGGGCAGCTTCCACATGGTCCAGTAGCGTCCGTCGTAGTAGCCGGGGGAACTGGAGTTCTCGCGGAACACGAAGCCGATGTTGCTGAACTCCAGGCAAGGAATCCACTTGGAGCGGAGCAGGTACTCCACCTGCTTCAGGAAGTCCTCGGTGGTCAGCGGCGGCAGGTACGACAGCGTCTCGAACTTCTTGTTGTTCTCGACCGGCCACACCTGGAAATTAACCAGTGGAATCAGTTAGTTATTGCTCAGCAGCCAGTAAGTAATACATGCATTGGTCGAGGCACCAACGCCCAAATTAAGCAGGTACTGAAAATGAATTAATGTGTTGCATATATATGTACCTGCATGCACCGGATCCTTCCGCCGTTGCTGACCCTGCCGAAGCTGGCGCTGCCGGATCGGCGGCTGACGGGGAGCCCAGCGGTGGACTTGAGCCCCTGGAAGGGAGCAACTGAGGTGGACGTCATCACTGAGGGAGCCATAGCTTCGTAGCCGATGGCCTGTGTGCAGTCTTCGCTTGGTGAGTTTTGAGTTGTGAGGCCTCTTCGCTTGGTGGCAGCGGTTCATATAACCAAACCAGGAGGGCGCAACGTTGATGCCGGGGATGTGGAAGGAACGGCTGCTGTTCGCTGATTCGACGGGCCACGCACCGTCGTGGGGTGAGGAAGGCGGACGGCATCCCGAGCAGATCACTAGAAGATTAGCGGCCTCACGGGCACGATGTCGTAGCAGTGGCGATAATCCCTGTGGGTTTTGTTTCTTGTTTCTTGTCTTCTTTCTTCTGTCTCATCTAAGCATGCGAATTTGGGATAATGAAAGATGATATTTTGAGAGCAAAACATTCCCATGCATATAAATGAATAGGCGGGCAAGGTGAGGAGGCCGCCCCTAACTAACCGCCGGCGCCGGCGAGACCCCCTCCCCACCTCCTGCGAAGGTGCTTTTCAAAGTCAGATGCCCCGGCTGTCCGTCGGCCGCTGGGGACGAACCTGCGTTCAGCTCTATGAGGAAGAAGAGGAGGGCATCGAAAGGGGTATGTAGTATGTATGGGCTGGACTGCTGGGCAATGGGCCATTTAGCACAACTGATTAAAGGCCCGATCAATCCTTCCGACTGCTGTTTACGGCTGCTTGCTTTAAAGGCTCACAGAATTAACAAGATAGATTTGGCTCCAAAAAAAAAAAATTAACAAGATAGATCAGCACCATAAAATATTCATGAAGGCGTGAGGCACAACTACAGTCGGATGACGGAGACGTACACCCTGGGTCGTGTGGGTATCATTTCCAAAAAAGATATTTACGTGAGATTGTGAAAACTCGAGTATTTACACAGTTATTATTATTACGTGTCCCGTTAAACATAAGTACTGCATATACACACACGTTTTGGTTTGAATGATGTGCTAACCAATTTCGGTGGCTAAGACTATCTCCAACGGTGAGAAGGATCCAAATCATCAAATAGGTGTTGAAGAGAGTGAAAATAGGACTGCAAACCACGAGCATCTCCAATGATAGTACCCAAACCGAAACCCAAATCCCTATCGCCGCCGCCGCCGCCGGTCATTGCCTCGCCTTCACGACGCCCTCGCTGCCACCAGCGCCGCCACGCCCGCGTGTCCCCTCGCTGCGCGGCGGCGGCGGAAGAGGCGTAGCGCGAGGCGGCCGGAGCGGGAGGATGCGCCGGCTGCGGGGCGCGGGAGGAGAAGGAGAAGGAGGGTGGCCAGCGGCGGGGCGCGGGAGGAGGAGGAGGAGGGCGGCCAGCGGCGGGGCGTGGGAGGATTAGGAGGAGGGCGGCCGGCGGCGGGGCGCGGGAGCTCGCTGCGCCGGGATGGGGGCGCCGCCCTGGGGCAACGGCGTGCCGGGATGGGGGGCGGCGGCGGGGAGGGCTTCTGTTCGTCGAGAGAGGAGGAAGAGAACGGTTCGATTCGATGAAGGATTGGGTCGCGGGGCGAGGAGACTCAATTGTGAGTGGCGAAGGGAGCAGGGAGCAAAATAAGTGTCGCCTTTGGGTCATCCGTTGAAGAATGTTTTCCAGGGTTTGAGGACCCATTTTGCACTTCCGTTGGAGACAGTCTAATAGTACTTGTTACGGTGACTAGCTTGTATTCGATAAACCATGCAGGTATAAATTCTTTGATGTATTTGAGACAACTAAGTACTAACAGAAGGTCACTATTGACAAGACCCTATCAATTTTGTTTTTTTTGCGAGACGACCCTATCAAATTAGTGGATACTAGTTACGTTGCGTGACAAAGAAGAAAAGAAACAGGAGAAGTGAACTTTACTGACACCTGTCATCGATCGTCTCATTTACTAGTTGGTACCCCGCGCGATGCCGCGGGACTGATTGGAAGAGAACGACATGAAATAATTTTACAATATTTCACCAAGAAAGATACTTCATTGCTAAATTTTGATATATGTAATGAAATAAAAGGTCATTGCCAATTCATGGCCTTACAATTTCCTTCTAAAAAATGTCTGAACCTTACATTTTCAGTTATATATACTGAGCAATAAGAAAAAACATAAATATTTGCAATATAGATGCAATTGTTTAGTTATATAACTTTTCATCACGTCTACTCAAATAGAACGGTAATATTACTGCCTATTCAGAAAACAATTCATAATCAGAAAGAATGGACAAAAAGTCATGCTTGACATGTTTCATCAACACATAGCGAAAATTCTTGTACAGATTCTACAGATCAGCAAAGGAAAAAACTACACAGTCTGCAGATCAGGAAAGAAAAACTTCAATGGTATAACTCTGAACACATCAAGCAGTTTTTGCATGTGCAAAATAAGTTCAGTACTATAGTGTCTTGTTGCATCCAGTCCTGCATGGAAATGTGCACAAAAACTATTAGATGAAATTTGAAAAACGACCTGAGTCCATACAGATGAGTACTACAACGCTTTTATTGTCGGCATATGTATTTCCGCAGCTTCCAGGACAGCCAATTTGCACTATGGGTGGGATATCAGATAATGGATCATAACATTTAGAATCTAACATTGTTGTATTTGGAAAGGAAACACGCAGAAAAAGCAGAGAAGTGATGCTGTAATTCTCAACACTCCAGGCTCAAAATATTTACCCATCCTCAAAGCTTGTTTTTCCCCATACCCTCTAGCCTGCTAACGTTTGCCTCCAGACAGATCATTGTTCAATCTGCGATATCAGAAAGAACATCAGTCACCAATGTTCCATTTGTCAACAAATTTGGATCATTATATGGGACAAAGAGTACGGACATTTGTTAACATCTGAAATGGAGACGGTAAAAAAAACATTCCTATGTATAAATGTGGCCAAGAAACAACAATTGTGTCATTTTATTTTAGTGGATTCCTCTATTGGCCGGCCATATAATAATATCTGTGATCATGTATGCACCTGTGTTCCTCTGTTAAGAGACTCTAAGGTTCAGCCATGCCAAATACCCATTTTATGTTTGAAGCAAATTGTCAAATTGTACCTGTGCTACATCTAATGCATCCATGGCCACTTCCTAGTCGACAGAATATTAAAGATTAACAGCAAACTTAGCAACAACAATGACATTTTTACATGAGTAATGGGTATTTAAAAAAAGGCATATGTTAGGGTAAAATTTAGTATGCTAATCAAAGGCGAAAAAGTCTTATCCTATCCATGATGAAAACAATCATTGACATGCGAATAAAAATGCATATATAAGATCAGCTAAATAAATAATGTGCATAGAGTAGCTTTGCATCGATATCAACATTGCACTGGAATAATGGAGGCAACACATAAATTTTCTCCTACCCATTGTTTTCATATTAACTAAAACATGGAAGAAAATAAGCTACTATCATTATGCAGAGGATTAGAAAACTTCTACAGCAGCTGATGCTACAGATCCGTGCATAAAAAAGGGAATACACATATATATCATTATTGATTATTTACATCAATGAACATTGCTTCCAAATTATTGCTTCTGATATTGCGTGCAATACCTTGTCTCGCTGTACCTTATAAGGAAAGTCATCGAGGACACAGTAGCAAGGTCTTGATTTTATTGTGTTAGATTCTTGAGTAACTTCATGGAGCAGTTCATGGTCATAACACAGAAGGCGTGCATCCGCTGAACCGTGAGAAGATAGAATTACTACAATAAGAAAATTCAGAATTGCTGAAGAACATAACATTCAGCTGAGCCCAAAACAATTAAAATCAATGAAGAAAATAGCAGCATATAGATGCATATTTTGTACAAAATCCAGGTAATAACTAATGGGAAAGCACTGAATAACAGGTATGTAGTAGCATCAATGAACATTATATGGGGTGAAACAAAAAAAAAATCCGTTCTTATAAGCCAGTCACGCAGCATATGGATATGATTCTAAAAATAGAAAGAAAAAAAAAGTTCCGCAAGAGATATCATGGATGCTGTACCACACTTAAACTCGAATTAACAACAATTAATATTTCTGGGCAACAGCAACAAAAGGTGAATTCGTATGTATAATAGTGACAGAAAATTCTAAGAGAAATGGATGGTTACAACTGTGCTTACAACATTTGCTTGCGTACTGACCTTCTCAATTGACCTCTCAGCTTATTAAGCCATTGCTGTGCAATGAAAGGGAAGGAGATGAGCAAGTACCAATTGTCACGGCGGATGCCATAGCAATGATGTCAGTGGATTAAAGAACCTTACTCTTAGTAACGGTGGCACTTTAGTGTCGCAAAGCTTCAAGTGTCCTTTGCTATATGGAGCAGAATGTTGGCCAACTAAAAGACGGCATATCTAGCAACTAAGTGTAGCAGAGATGCGTATGTTGCGATGGATATGTGGCCACACAAGAAGGGATCGAGTCCGGAATGACAACATACGTGAGAGATTAGGAGTGGCACCAATTGAGGAAAAGATTGTTCAACATTGCTTGCGATGGTTTGGACATGTGCAACGAAGACCGGAGGAGGCGCCTGTGCGTAGTGGGATAATACAACGTCCTGAAAATGTGAAGAGAGGCAGAGGCCGACCAACTTTGACATGGGCGGATTCGGTGAAGAGGGACCTGAAGGATTAGAATATTGCCGAGGAGCTAGCCATGGATAGGAGAGAGTGGAAGCAAGCAATCCATGTGCCGGAACCTTGATTTTTCTTTCTTTTTAACCTTTTTTTTAAAAAAAACCCTTTTTCACCTTTTTTTTCTCTCTCTTTTTTTTACCCTATTTTTGCCTTCTTGTTGGTTGGTTTCCACCACTTGTTAGTTTGCTTCTCTTGTTGGTTTTACCTCTCTTGTTGGTTCCTGCAGGTTTCATCTCTAGCCTACCCCAACTTGCTTGGGATAAAAAGGCTTTGTTGTTGTTGTTGTTGTACTCTTAGTAACGGTGGATGTAGCAGCAAGCACCTCGACGGAGCAGAGAACTTACTGCTGACCTTCTTGTGCGTGGGGGAGACAGAGAATACTGTCGGCCAACCCTAAATCCAATGGCGGAACTGGAGGAAGGGAGCAGCGGGTGGCAGGCATGGCGGCGCGGGCCGACGCGGAGACCGAGGTGGCGGTTGTGAGGTGCGGCGAGCAGGCAAGGCGGGCGTCGGCGGCTGCTGTGAGGTGCGGAGCGGGTGCAGCGGCGGCCGACGGAACCATAGCTAGAAGGAGCGAGATTGGGAGCATGGGAGCGGCTGCGCCGTGGGATGCAGGGAGCGGCAGCGGCGAGGAGCAGCCCGGGTGGTGCGAAGCACGGTGAGGAGAGCTCCAGGGACTGTAGGGAGGTCGTAGGAGGGGCGCCGCAGATTGGACGCGGTGGCCGACTGGGGCGAGATGGCTCGTCGGGGTCGGGAGGGGGGGGGGGGGGGGGGGGGGGGGGGGGGGATGGTTGAACCTGCGGACCGAGGAGCTGCAATCGGACGGCACTCACTCGAGCTAGAGGATCGAACGACTCCAAAGAAGGTGGGAACTGTAGTTTCTACAGGAAATAGACGACGTGTCGCTACCAGAAGAAAAAGAAAGGGGCGGTGCTTCTACGAGTTTAAAGGAAAGGATAGATATAAGACTATCTCCAACGGTAGACTCAAATTGGGTATTATGTTGAATCTGGGTCTCAAAACATCAAAAACACATAACAGAACACCCACCCACAAATGCGTTCCTCCTCGTCCGACCCATCGAACGAAACGTTCTTTCCTGTCGTCTTCCTCTCTCTGTTCGTTCTCAATCTCGCTGGCGGGGAGCACGACGGGAAGGGAAAAAGGAAGGGTGTGGGGCGGCGGCGCTCGCGCTGCGGGTGGAGCGGCGGCGGCGCTTGGGCACGGGCACGTGCGCGGCGGCGTTCAGGCGGGGGCGGCGGCGCTGCTCGGGCGCGGGCGCGGCAGCGGCGGCACTCGGGCATGGGTGCGGCGGGCCGGCGTGGAGGTTGCCGCCACCCCGCCCCCGATTCCGCGGCGCCTGGTCTTGGGCGCGGGCGGCACGCATCCGCCGGCGCGGGAGGGAGGCGGGCCACACGTGCGGGCAGCCGGGGCAAGGTGGCGGGGGCCGGAGCCCGGATGCGCGACGGCGGAGCTGGCCGCCGGTGGATGTCACGAGCGGAGGAAGGAGGCGAGGAAGATCGAGGTATAGCGATTTTGGGTGTTCCCTTGGAGATGGAAGTTTTTGGGTATGGCCTTGGCATGTTGAAGAAAATGAGCACCGAATTTGGGTTTAGGTGAGCTCAACCGTTGGTAGTCTAAGACCCCAATGGCCGGGGTCGCCTGGCTTCGGTAGCGACATGTTCTCGTGGCGCTAGACATCGAATGGCAAGTACTCAGCTTAGTCGGCCTATGCAATATTAAGGGCACGATATTGCTAAGACTGAGTTTTTAAGGATCTGGAAGACATGGGCGCCGATGACAGTCAAGTTTTTTTTTTTCGGGTAAGGCAGTCAAGTTTCTTCATGCGGCTCTTGCATGCATGCATCACGCCAACGGATTTGCATAAACACTAGCCCATCAGCCCCTGCGCTTGCACAGGCTAGCAATTTTAGCAGGAAAATGTGCTTTTGAAATAATTTGTGTGCGAATTAAGCTTCATGTTAAATACTGCAAAGAAGAAGGAAATTATATATGTTGTATCAATTTAAAATCACAACATATCATTTGCAAGTAGAAATGTAATTAAACTTTTTCGTTTGAAGTGCAGTTGGACTTGTCACAACTACATGAAGGTTTCATACTTTTCCCTCTATCTAACTATATCTATTTTTCAAGTCAGCCCAACATACCGATTGAATAATAGAGATATGTGATGAACAGCCTCAATATGTTAACTATCCTATTACTTTCTTGGTGTTAGTTATAACAGAGATATGTGATGAACCAAATTAACCTTCAAAAAAATTAGTGTGACAGTTAACATTTAAACAAGTTGCTTTATTATTACAAAACTACTAGTACCAATGCACGTGCGCCACGCACGTGTCTAAGAATTGCACCACTTGGCAAGACCATTAAAATTATGAACCACTTAGCATGAAACAATTATGTGAGACCTGCCAAAAGTTTCAATTTCGGATTAACACATTCGTGGCATTGATCACCAGCCAGACACATATCATTTTCACATAATAACACATAATATTGTCATGGGCTTCAATCAAAACCAGGTGCCTAAATAGATTATCTAGCATAAATCTCAAGTAATGGAGGTTGCTAGCTTGACAAACTTGTCGGGTCCTATAGTTTTTCTAGTGTTCATCATTCATTTTTCAAACATGCTTACAGTCGTAACTAAATATCATGTAGAAAGCACAAGGGTTAGAAAGTCTGAGGCACAAATTAAGATCCAATAGTGCCCGCTCAATAGCAAAATAATCCAGACATGAAACTGACAAAAAAAATAATTTAGTCAAGCTCCGAGCCATATATATGCTAGCTCTTCCAATTCACGTTAGTTAACACTTTATTAAATACGTTATAACTCCCTTAGACGCCCTTCCAGTTGATTTTCTGATCTCAACACTTTGATATCGCTCTATTCAGAATCTTCAACACGTTGGAAACCAATATTAATACTCTCTGAACTTAAAACAGCATAAACATAGAAGATAAGGCACCAGCATAAACATTGTAATTTTGTTTTGAATAGCTAAAAATGTTAGTCCTCTTGAATATATATAGGAAAAACATCTTAAAGAATGTCAAGAAGACAAACATGTTTTTTCCATCAAAATTGCTAAGTCCACAATAGGCGAATTAACTGATGTAATGGTGAATCAAGGCCAAAAAAAAAAATCAAATTGACAAGTGGATTGTTTTTAACTCTAAAATATTAGCTACATGGAAAAACATTTTGGAGCCTCCCACTCTTGCAAAAAAACTGACCAGCATAAAACGTTGTACAACATTCCAGGTCACGAAGAAAATCAAATACGATACAACCTAAACAATTTAAAGAAGATATGATTTGCATCTCCTCTTCCACACTTCCAATGCAATGAACTGGCATTATTTCAGCATGTGTATCATTAGCAACAGCTATAAGTGAAGCACATTCATGAACTAGTTGTGTCGTAGATATAAGTGAAGCATGATCACACAACTCTTCTTTGTCACAGGCAGCAATATTATTATCTTGTAACAAAGGAAATTCAGCAATAGAATCCACCATTGATTGCTCTAAAGTAGCGGAAGAAGTGGATAATTCAGCATTGAAGCAACAAGTTCACATGGAGGCGAAGTTAGAGCAAGTGCCTCTTCATTCACATTACTCATTTCAGCATACAAATCGTTACCTTGTCCACTCTCTCGAGTCAAAGAAGGTGCAATGAGCCCCTCATTTTCCTCATTTTCCTGTTCAAGGTTAGCAATAATAGGACAAGAAAAAGGCAACGTCACATCCAAAGAATTATTTGTGTCACAAAGGTGTAACACCTCAGCCGTTTCTATTTCACTCAATATTGCTGCAATCTGATTTTCAGCAGTACACGCAAGCAAAAACAAGTGAGCGATGTGGTCATATATTTGACAATGTAGCATGATTCGAATTTCAGAATTCAGCCCCTTCATGAACCTATTCATGACATCTTCTTTAGAACCATCAAATCCACTAAAGATGATACAAATTTTAAACTCATGGTAATATTCTTTGACAGTCCTACTACCTTGTTTCAAAGAGTCTAATCTGGCAAGCAATTTATCAACATGATATTCAGAAATAAAAGCATCTCTAAATAGAAGTTTGAAGTCTTGCCAAGATTGTGGAATTTTGTTGCGCCTACAAATACGTTTCAATTCAAGCAATGCATTTTCAGTCAAAACATTGGAAGCAATATAAATCTTTTCTTCCTCAGACAGATCATGCTCATCAAATTCATTCTCTACTTTCAGCTCCCAATCAATATATGCTCTAGCATTAAAGGACTCACCATTATAAGAAGGCAAGTGTTGAATGATGTCCAGAATGTTAGGATCCATCCTGGATGGCTCCAAAATCTTCGTGTCACCTGCCATAATTAGTATAAAGTAAGAAACACACACGCAAAAATATGTATGCTCCTATATATATCAAATATTATTGTGTGGCTGGTGTAATTTTCTCAATCTCCACTTGTTCAAACAAGCTCTTACAAGTTCTTACCTTGCCCAACAGGAGGTGATGGCAACCAAAAGATCAGCAACCGTGAACGAATGTGTATCGGTGTCGCAGCAACAAAACCTGTCAAGCTATAGTCAGATATGTGGAGCTATAGGTGGGCTGAAAATAATGCACAAGGAAATGCTAGCACCACATTAGTATAAAATCAAGCTGAGTAATTGTTCAACGGTGGTACCGTGCTGGTCCTAGCCTAGACCGTGCTTGAGACGCGAACCTAGACACAAAGGAAGCCACAAAGCACACACCGAAATCAAGAAGAAACACAATGATCAGCCCCTTTCTTTTCTTTTTCTTTTCCTTTTTTTCTTCTCTTTTTCTTCCTTTTTTTCTTTATTTCTGTTTTTTTTAGGGCAACCTCAAAAACTTAATATATGCACAAAGGAAGCCAAAGAGCAATTCAGCACACACACACAATTCAGCAGGATATAGCAGCAAAATGTTTCCGCACTAAAAAATTAATTGCGCACAGCTCCGAATAGATATTGATGTACGACCAGAACCAATGGAAAGTAGACTTGATAAGCTTTCCATGAAGTGCTAGAGCACCCCAATCAGAGTTCGTATGTGGTCGTGGTGGCCGTTGCAAGTCGGTGCTATTATGCAGTCTGAACTGCGCGTGACAAGAACTCGAAACTCTAATGGACTAAAACTAAGACCAGCAATTTGACACGACCGATGCAAACAAAAACTCAACAAGCCCTAACAAAGTAGCAGTAGCAAAAGGCTCAAAGTGTCTATAGGATTATGGACAACTAATCTAATATTTTTTTCAGCTTTTTTTGGACTGTAGGAAAAAAACAGCAAGAACAATAAATCTCTCACCGATCAACCTTGCTCTGATTACCAACTGATGAGGACGGGGGTGGGTTAGGCGCTGATCTTTCGATGAGAGATGGAGGATAACTTCGATTTGGATGGAGAGACGTTGACGGTCCGACTACAACCAGCAAGGATGCGCCTTAGCGACCGATACACCAACTCCAACGGTTGTTCATGATCTTGTGGAGCTCGATCAACCAAACCACTAGGGTAATTCCTGCAAGCAGTCGAAGATCAAGCAAGAACAAGATAAACAAGTAACTCGATAACAAAGGTGGGGTTCCGAATCAAGTACTCCGGGCGGTCTAGCCGACTCGCGCGTCTACGAGGAAGTAGCAATGGCTAAACTTACAATCAAACAAAACCCAAACTGTTCTTGGCGGCAGCTAAGGGGTATATGGACGTGGGAGGACGACCAAAGGGGTGTTGGGGTCGTGCTCCAACCCTAGGACGCGCCCCTAATTGGGCTCAACTTGATACACGGCCCAAAAGCCAAATAACGGCGGCGCAGCACCGGGACAGATTCTATACGTCGTCTTGTTTTGACAATTTCCGACGACTCCAAACGAATTTTGGCATGAGACCGGTGCCATTGGAAAGATAATCTTCTTAGCTTTCCATCCATATAAAGAACGTCCAAATCCGACCCCGTATGTGACCTGGGCGACCGTTTTTGTGCGTACTGGTCCTGGACTCCGAAACTGACTCGAAGTCGACTTGAATTGGGCCTCCAACTTGAGTTGCTCTCCCTTGCTGGCCCCTCCACTCCCTCAAGCACCTCTGTAACTGCCTCCTCATTATCTCCATGGTTTCTAACAATAATTAATTCATTAGATAGCATCTTATTCTCGAAACCATATATAAAAGACAATAGAAACGAGCTCACCGATAAATTTACTTGTCGTGCTCTAGTCCTTATGATTGAATCTTGCATGTCCAATGGAGGAATGTTGGTTGTATCTGTACGAGTCATGTCCTCATCACAGGGACACCTCAAATCTGAAAGAAAGGAGAGAAATAACTCTCCAGTGGCAGTTGCCAAGACCTGTGCACCATCCAAATTCCAATCTGCACAGGACCATATAGTAATACATAATGAATTATTAATGAAATTTTACTATTAACACTGGTATCATAATTTTAATGTTGTATTGCACAAAAAGTCATTAGTTATTACTGCTTATATAATTTAATGTATGCACCAAAATAGTTCCGATGACCACATTTCCCACTGGTTTATCACTAAAGCGAGTTGCATATATTTGTTATAGTCACTGCAGTAGGTAGGATTAAGGTGAGAGAATGATGATACCTGAACATAAAGCTTCAAGAGTTTAGGACATCCCTGTATACAATGTTCTTTGTGCTTTTCACCGCAGAGTCCAATAATTTATTAGGTTTGGCGAGGATCTTAGTTGTGTTCCATGAAACACCCCTCGACAATGCAACATAAAGTTGACCATGTGCAAACACTGGCTCCGGCAGATATACTCCCACATGAGGGATAGTTTGTCCCTGAGCTTTGTTAATTGTCATCGCAAAACTTAGACGCACGGAGAATTGAATCCTTTTGAATTTGAATGGCAGGGTCAAATCCTCAGATGGCGAAAGAGGTATCCTTGGAACACCCTCTTACCAGCATGCTGGCCACCAACGATTTCTGTGTCAATGGCGTTGTTTTTAAAGCCCTTGACCACCAAGCGTGTGCCATTACACAGGCCGTTGTGCGGGTCTAGGTTGCGAAGCAATATTAAAGGACAATTCATCTTGATCTTCAGCTCGTGAGGCGGCAATCCATTTGGCGTAAGGGAGTTTAGAAAGTCAATGGGGTAATTGTTAGTCTGGTCATCCTCCACAGAATCAAAGCTGTAGAACACCTTAGAAGGACCAGGAAACATCTCAATCATCTTGGCGTTGAGTTGATCAACGTACTCATTCTTCGTTGATAGGATAGCACGAGAACTCATAAAAGCGGCGTCAGTGACATTTGCCAAGAGATCAGGGAATATGTTTGCCACAAGACTGTCAATAGAGTTTTCCTGCTCGTAATAAATAACAATCTCCTCGGGAAGATGGACATAATCATCCCCAATGGACTCTTCAACGCCATCACCAATTCTAAGGAGGTATTGTGAGAACCACGGGTCTTACTGTGCCCGCATGTTTTGGGGTGAGCCTGATCTTGCGAATCCGATCCCATATGTAGCTTCTCTGCAAGGTGGCATTGGTGATCTGCGCTCTAGTTCCTCATGGCATCACAGGAAGAACTTGTCTGAAATCTCCACCCAACACCATTATCTTACCACCGAATGGCTCATCGCAACCCATGATATCTTGTAAGGATCTATCCAGGCACACAATCGATTGTCTCTTCGTCATCGCAACTTCATCCCATATTAGGAGACGTGCTTCACGAAGTAGTTCAGCAGTACCGCTCTGCTTTGTGAAGTTGCACATGCTGTCATCGGCAAGTTTAATTGGTATTTTGAATCTGGAGTGTGCTTTACGACCACCGAGCATAATAGATGCCGCTATTCCTGATGTAGCAGTTGCGACAGCTATGAGGCCCATGGAACGTACAGTTGCGATCAATGCCTTGTAGAGATATGTCTTTCCAGTACTTCCAGGACCATCAACAAAAAATACCCGACCCTTTTTTGAAGTAACATGATCCATGATCTCATCAAATCCCATCTTCTGCTCAGCGTTGAGTGTGTGCACAATTTTCAAATCGTATTCATCGAATCCGAGTGCACACTCCTCGTTCAATTCCCTGTAGTGGTCCCTTTCTCTGCGTCCTGGATCAAAGTAAAAGTTCCATAATTAAATCATAAAGTATAGATTTTTTGTATGCCATAGACTGTAGCAACAAACCATGCAACATTTGAGCCTGAATAATAATTTTTTTATACATAACAAAGGAACATCAGTCAATATCAGTTAAATATATTCTCGATCAGGTCACATACAGAAGAGCACTAACAAATAACAGTTTTCAAATCTCTAGAACAGACATGCAATTTTTTTGCCGAAAAGAACAGCCGACATGCATGTTATCTTAAAAAAAAATTGAACAGAGCACATGACACATATACTAATCAGGCTGGGCAATATCAGGCAAACATAGAAAAAAATGATACAAGCGCACAAAATATTCGACAAACAGTACAGCAGGTGCAAACCCAATAGGTGCTATGAACATGTATTCTATAAGCTAATAAGTATTAATCCGAAGTGGATGTTCATATTGGGGTATTTCAAATTGGAACACGAATAAAATACCTACAGACCAAACAGGCTCTAATGTGTTTGCAAATGCAACAAAACCAATTCTATCTAATCTATTTTAGTTCACCCTTGCTGTTTGACCCACCTGGTTATATAATTTATAAGCAGACTTCAACAAACTTGATTTAAATATCTGATATCTATTCAACTGTAGTGAACCACAACACCATTCAGAAACAATCAACTGTGAAATCCATGAAAATTTGGCTTGCATGAGCACACACATAATCTATTCGGAGAAAAATAAAATCCCTGGACTGAATAGCCTGTGCTTGTGCGCTGTTAGCATAGTTGAGTCCAGCACCATATGATCATCAGACGACTGACAAATTATAGCAGTAAGAATACAAATTTAAGTGATCTTCATCAGATTTCTAATTAATCCCAATTGAAACCAAAAATATAAGGAGAACATAGGAAAAAGAATCTATATAAGTACTTTTGGTTTAAGTCCATAGCTACAGGTGGTCTATATTTAAATATAGGCAATTTGTTGCTGGATCGTTTTAAACATCGACACTTTATATAAATTGTACTGTTACTTCGATGATTGTGAATGATGCTTTGCCTTTTTCGTCCAACTTGGGTAGGTCGAACCCATCAAAATCTTTGCCCATTGATTTAACACGTCTCTCAATATCCAATAGTACCCGCTGCTGCACCTCATGGGGATCAGAAATCGTCCGCCGAAAGTCCTCAGAGATGAATCAAAATGCTTTTCCCACATTTTCATAATATTATTTGCCTCAGAAAAAACCATTAATATAGCAAACAATTGACGGAACGAGCTAGGCATTTGGTACACCTCACATTCTGATAGAGTACCGTCCAAATAAGAATCCGACAGAAGAAGTCCTGAACGGTCACATGCTTCTCTAAAGGTTTCACAGGTGACTCCACGAACAGTTCTCAAATTCTTATAAGATGTAGCGCCCCTCACGTGGTTGAACAAAAGCCGAAGATAAAACCGTTCCCCTTCAGATGGGTTTGCATGTACAAGACGGCCAATTTGTGCTCGTGTTTTCTCCACTGCCAACGCTTTTGCGGTTTAACCCAACGAAACCATTCAGGGAACTCTTTATACAAGAATTGGCGAGCTTTGGGGTCCTTCGCATTCGTATTAAACCACTCAGTCAACATTGATCTCTGGTTCTTTGGCTCTTTGGCAACTTCGTTCAAGTTAGAGGTTGATTTGAATGAAACCATATGCATCCCCTCAAGATGAACTGCAAGTTGTAAAACCAGAGGCGAGATATAGTAGAGGGGGAACCGATATAGCCTGTAAGCAGCCTCTGGAGGTGTTATACATCTTGCATCTCGGTATTGTTTGATTTCATGTATGACTGTATCATCATTCTTTGACTTGTCGACCGAGAAAGACGCACGATCATGGCCTTTATAGATGTACTTGTAGAGGTACTTGACAGACTTAGTGCTGCAGGCGATCTCAACATTGATGTGACAATTATAGCGCATAAGTAGAGTGGGGTTGTAGGGAACAACCCATCGATTGTCCAACTTGGCGTGTCTGACCTCAACTATCTGACCATCATCCCTTTGCCTGTATATTGGGTACGAGTCTTTGCCCTGCTGTTGTGGCTTCACAAAACTGACGAGAGTAACGAAACCGACACTGTCCATCTATCATACAGGGGCAATCCTTGTTCAAAACACCACAAGGGCCATGCATCATGTGTTTGCAAATAAGATCGTGCAAAACCGGGTACTTCTTCTTGTCTGGGATTTCAGCCGATATTTTTCTGTCATAGTCATCTGGACATTTTAGCTTGCTACCAGGTTTCAAAATCAATAAGAAATGCTCATGTGGCAGACCCCTCTTCTGGAACTCCGTCACATGTGCGTAGGCGGCAACCTCACCAAAATGTTGCTTCTTAACCAAAAAATCCTCACAATCTCGCAGTTTCGCCTTGTACACTCGGGCCACAAGTTCAGGACGGTCCTGCGGAGTCTGGCCTGGAAATAGCTCCTGGATCACCTCACCCCAATACGGGTTGCATGTCATAGTTATGAAATAATCTGGCTTCCCGAATCGTTGCACTAAGGTCATTGCATCAAGGAACCTGCGTTGCACATCACGGTCACAACCAGCAAAGCTCCTGGGTAAGACAATTCTACGTCCAGTCAGTGATGCCCTAGCCTCCCCGGCTGCAAGTTAGTAGAGTAAAATACAATGACCAATGCATTTATGAAATGAATATATTCTTATATTCTGTAAATAAAACTGAAACTGTAGCAGCAACAGTAGTAATAATCACAACTGAACATATATATGAACTTTAAGGTACGTAAAAAATATGCTTATGGGAACACATACCACAACCGAACAATTTTATAGTAAATAATGCCCTCAAAGACACCCTCAATTTTATAGTAAAATCTCCAGTTCATAGATGCATTAGTTTAGAAAAAAAATATTTAGTGGATGTAGTGGACTACTCAGTCCCTTGTTGTGCTTGATTGATTGTTCCAGGTGGCAAGGAAAATAATTCTCTAGTATACAAACAAATATAGGTGTTGTACAAAAAAAGCATGCTGCCAGAATATTCTTGTATAGTAGATGGAACAAAGTTGATATATAGGCGGAACAAATTTTGAGCTAGCCTACATAACCGAGATGCCTACTATGAAATATATCAATATACATAAGTAATTAATTAATATACATCAGATGGCACACAAAAAGTGACATGACATGAATCGGAGACAGTTCAATTAAAATAGTGCAAACCCTATATGGCCAGTTGTAAAATACAAATAAGTGCATGGACCTCAGGTGACTTACTTAACAGATCGCAGAACCAGATAGCAGAATCATTATAACAGCCATGTACTTAGATCGTTAACTGTCATGAATGCAAAAGCTATTGTGTTTTTCTATACTTTCATAGCTGAAATGTTGTATAAACATACATGCAAATTTTTTTGCCGCACTGAACAGAGCACGGGGCAAACCAACATGCAAATTTCAGTATGAAATATATGATAAAGATAAATTCAGCTTGGGCAATATGATGATAACACAGGAACAAATTGATATAAGTGCTATTGGTTTAAATCCATAGCTACAGGTACTGACATGTGACAACTGGAACAATCCACAGAATACCTGATAAAGGTCGGCCCGAAAAATCTTCTGGTGTGCAGGGTTGGAGTACCAGTTAAGATGCATAGACTCAACCTTAATGTACATATCAACGAGCCACTGCTGGAGGAGTCGTCCACCGTGAAAAATTACATTGAACTCCCCATCTCTGATTTGCAGCTTGTAAGCATAATACTCTCTGGCGCTGACATATTTTTTATTTGATTCTGGATCACCACCTGTACAGTACCAGGTAAACGTCATAAGCTCTATGACATATAGACGAGCCATCATCACATATAAAGCCTAAAAAAATGTACTATTAGCAACCTTGTCCCCCAGTGCGATCATCGGCTTTGCCTTCGTCGTCTATATCCATGTCGTCTGGGAAATCTTCTTGCAGATCTACAGTGTGACCACAAAAAGAATAGATTAAAATACTGAACTAAAAATAAATGATGAGTTATTACAATGCGGTATGTAATATGCAGTGTGGCACACCTTCACTCTCTGTATTCTTTTTGCTTTCCTTTTTTTTTTCTTTTTAGTTTCCTGGTACAATATCCCTTCATTCCGACCGGCATCGCCATCAGGAAAAAACAAAGGATAAGCTAGAGGATCATAGCACCCATAGTAAGCCTTTATATAAACTGGTCGATCCAATAGCCCACAGACCATAACACTCCTCTCAAACATTTTCTTGGGGTCAGTACCTTCGACCCATATGACCGAAACCTGAGAAGCAGTCGGTGCATTGTATCTCCTCTGGTCTACATCAATCTTGGTGTTGAGTTCGATTCTATACTCGTTGAGGTTTGGTGTGGAACCCAAACTCCTGAATGTCCCAACATAAGGATTGCCTTGTAAAATACGTAGAATCTGCTTTATGATCCCAAGATCTAGGTGAGGTGCGCTTCACTCTGTGTGCAAAATCATTCTTATTGTCATATATGTACAGCTGCATATTTCTAGCATAATAGCTTCCGTGCGACAACTGATCCAGGCGGTGATATATCACCCTGGATCCTAAATGTATAGATCCCAGTTCCGGCTGCGGTAGCATATCGCCAGTCGAGCTTGACACCCATGCTAGTGAAAGAAAAATGGGAATTGAAGTAACGGATATTCTTTCTGAACCACTTTGCATCTCTATCTGTTTGACTTGTGTAAAGTCTCCTCAGTTCCGCAGGTACATCTGGAATATGAATCTGAACCATCCCCTCTCTACAACAGAATGCTGCTCCTTTACCAGGGAACCTCTTGGCGCCACAGTGTGTGCAGTCTGGTGCCCGTCCGAGAACATGATGTTCTTTTGGAGATTGTGATAAACATAGTCATAGGGATCGGGTCTGCCCTCAACACATCCATCTCGACCATCAACTCGATATGACCTGTATTGAATGTCTAGCAAAGGGAAACATTGAAAGTATAAGTTAAACCAGCAATAAGAGACCAAGCTTTAAACAACACAATGAGATACTATACATACCAGGGCGTATGAAAACCCGTCCCTCGTCATCACTATCGTATTCATCTATTTCATCGTAACACGGGTTTAGAGTATCCAGGTCCTCCTCGTCTGTAATTCAGAGGCAAACACATTAATGTCACTGTATGTGGAAAAAAAGCATTTACAATGTTGCAAAAAGGACATGGCGGCATTACCAAAGTTCTGTTGATCCGAACCATCAGGTACCCACATGCCAGAATCAAAAAGAGTGTCACCACAAATCTGCCATGAAACGGAACCCAAAACCTGACTGTTCATCCCTGATGTAGCTACTGGCAATTCACCTGATGGTAGAATGTAAAATATTTTGTGTTAAAATCCCAACAACGCAATTGTAAATTTTTTTTATCTAAAATGCTTCAGTGGAACAACGTACCATTTTTACGTAAACTGTTCTGAGTCGAATTTTGCTTGCGATATCGATTCTGGAATTCAACGTTCTTATCAAGTTGAGCTATAGTAGTGGATAGAGTGCCCTTTTGATGCTTCCGCTAGCGCTGACTATTATCAGGCCCCATTGATCCTTGACATTCATCTGGTGTAGCAGGCACATCTACAATGAACAAATAAATCATATTTTTTAGACATATAAATCTTTTTATTCACTGTTTTCGTTTTGCATTGCGACAATACCTCTTTTCCGCCAGCGATACATGCGTTTCCTTTCAGCCTCCTTGTTACGTTTCTCTACGAACTCGTCATCCACCTAGACATCTTGTTGGTCTGAAAAATTTAAGCATATATACACGCGACACTTACTCAAGACCATCAGTGGTTAACACAAACATGGAACCAAATGAAAAAGAACAAGAGAAGTGTTACCATGTGCTATGTAATCAGGCGTCACTGATGCATCAGTGCTACAAGTCAAAGTTAAATCTAACATAACTGGATCATTCTGAATATCTGTGGCTATAGTATTGGCAATATGCAACCGAGATCTTTTCAATCCATATTGGGTAGTCTAATTTGCTGCAACAAACTCAGAAAAAAATTGGAAACTGTGTCTTTATGTATAGAAAAGTAAATAAAGCTCGACGGAATGCCAACTGGTCACCTGAAAACGGATCTTCTTGTTTACGTTTCTTGTATCGTTGTCTTATACTTCCTCCGTCCGGGAATATAAGGACGTGAACGGGTTTGCATTTGTCCACGATTATAAGGATCTGAGGCACTCGTAGGCATCACGTGGCCTGACTGCAGCCCAACTCGTAGGCCTGCCCCCTGGCTGCATGCGAACTGTATCTCCTGATAATCATGATGTGTAGGGGTATTATAGTACTTTTCTTCTTTCCTTGTGCTGTCTTGGAAGACCCCCAGGTCCTTATATTCCCGGACAGAGGAAGTTTCACACAAGCTGGACACTTGTAATCCGTCTATGCCAACTGGCTCTGTAGTGACACAATCACTGTTACCAACATTCTGCATTCCACCAGATGGTGAGGGACGCCAATCGTCATTCCTATGAAGCCAGCTCTCATCATCGCCATTTATAGTTCCCAAATCAGGTCCTGAAACAGACTGCATGAGTTTTTGTCCTGAAATATATGACGCAAGTTCATATGAATCCTACGAAACCGTGACGTCAAATTTGAATAGGTAAACCAAAAATGTTGAAGCCGCAACAAAATTGAGTACAGTCACCGTGACTCTCGTGGGCTGTCAGATTTGTAACAGCTGACAGTGGAGTGGGTTCTCCATTAAAAAAACGGCACACTGCACCAAAATACTATTTACATCAGAAATCTTTGAACAGATCAGCTACATTGACCACAATGAATTAAAAAACATTATACATACTTTGTATCCTTCAATGAAACTTAAAAACAGACATAACAAAATGAATACCGATGGAGCGTATCAACAAACCTCTTTTATTCGTTTGGGATATGTGTTCGTTTTGAAACCCATCACTTGCAACCTCGCATGATATAACTTCTCCATATCCTGATTTAATGAAACAAGCAAAAACTATCATCCAGAGGTATCAATTTGTATGATAATCATACAATCTAACAGTGAGAACGTCGCTGTACCGCGCTTCTTAGATCTCTGTATGGTTTGACCTGATGCTAATAAGGATTTGGGCTGCAAATCTGGCTGTTTATTTTCCTTCCCCCTAACATTATTGTTAAGAAAACAATATAAATCATACTTAAACGTCATAATATTTACACCTGAAAATCAAACAAGGAGCAACCAGTACCACGTTTCCTCGATCCCTTGGAACAGCTGCTTTTCTGGCGGTTGATTTTCCTTCCCCTCTTTTTGTTATGGCGGAAAAAACAGAATCGTTAAGTGCACACATAAAAAAGTTTCAGACATATCTTTTTTAAGATATTAAACCTGGAGGCAAATTTTCAATTTGGTTAGCAGCCTTCTTCCGCTCACGCCATAGCCTCGTCCGTTCTCTACCATCTGCGCGCCGCTTGTCCAGCAAAGCATCCTCATGGTCCCCTAAGAAACAAAACCACCAGGTATATATTTTCAGTTCAAGCTAAGAAAAGCAAGGCATCAGAACCATACTGGCAAGTACAATGTGCGTGGGAGGCCCTTGTATCCGAAAATACCTTTTGTTTGATTATTCTGTTGCTTAGCAAGTTTTTGTCGCTCACGGCAAAGCCTGGTCCGTTCTCTAGCCTGTGCGCGCTGCTTGGCAAGCAAGTCACCCTCGTACTCTCCTAATTAACAATCCGATCAACAAAAGGACGAATTTCTTCTTATATTTAAAGAACAAGAAACGCAAGCCATTAGACGAAAACACACCTCCAGTTACAAATTTCATTTGATCGCTGAGGGATTTGTCTGCACAATCGGGTGTATCCTCGGACATCGTTGTTGTATCAACCTGCATATGTCGTAGGTTAATCAGGTCTCGCACAACAGTTAAAGATCATTGCATAAGACAGTAACGAAATTAGGGTACCTTACGCGAAGTTTCTGAGCGCACCAGGCAGCAGCGGCTAAAACTTCACGATCTTCAGGAAGTAGACGGCTTGTTTATCACCTTGATCCACGATCACCATCAACGAAGGGTGTTAAAATTTAGAACCCGCCTATAATTAACAAAACGGATCACCCCTTGAACAGAATCGAAAAATCAACAAAGAAAATGATAGCAGACTCACCGCCTCATCACCCACCATGAATTCAACAAGAAAATGAATCCGACAAGCCAAGCCGATCCGCCGTGACCAACAAGCGATGGCAGACTCTCCGCCAAGCAGACGATCGCAGCGCCGCCAAAATCCTCTATCGCCCTAGACGCCGCCTTGCCGATGATCAATCTGGACGCCGCCAAGATGAGGATGAAATTGGAGTGCGGCAAGACGCCGATGATCAGTCTGCTCTAAGTGCTACATAATGAGCAGCCGATTTCTAAACAAAATTCAAAGTGCTACGTAACAAAGGAAAGTTGAGAATAGGAAAGCTCATAATATTGGCTGTGTAGCGAAGCCGGTTTGGAAACAAAATTCAAAGTTCTACGTAACAAAGGAAAGCTGAGAATAGGAAAGCTAAGAATATTGGCTGTGCAGCGCTGAGTATTGCGGGAGGGTAGGGAATTCGTCAGGTAGAAAAAACATTTCGATGTCCTGTTTTCTCAATGTAAAATTACCTCAGCGTCACACATTGTAACGCCCACGCAGCAGATGGGAAGTCTATGGCAGGATCTGACGGTTTTAAAATGAGGTGGGATTTGAATCAATGGTTGATACATAGGTTGAGTAGGATCTGGCAGGTCAAAATTATTTTCCTCCCAACTGGTTCTTTATTGGTTTAGATTAGATAGAAGAAGTGAGGAGAATATATATGGGAAATATTTTTATAGACATATTTATAATCTAAATCTAGCGATAATAATGTTGTAGAGATACACTCTGCATCCGATGGTTTCACCTATAAAATAAGCATATACCATTCCTCTCATCTGCTCTTTACTACTCACCTCAATGGATGCAAGAGAGCTTGACCCATGCTTTCATTGTACCACTTCTACAAATAGTCAAAACTCTATCCCATGTCCACGTTGCCAGAAGCATAGCTTTTGTGTGAGTCCATCCTTCAAATTTGCCCAAGTATTGAAGTTTGAAGGTGTACCCCATCGCCAAATACCAAAGCTGGCTCTCCACATGCATGCGTATCACTTTTCTAGTGCCACTATCAGTACAGGGTATTATCCAGATAAGATGTAACTATACAGAAAAAATAAGTTATACCGTAGCACTTCTTAAATAGTAAAGATAAAATTAACCAAGTCGATAAAAAATAATTACATGCATGCTTACTTGTTTAGAAAAAAGGCACAGTGTTGCAGAAATTCGCTATGAACGTGTGATTTTTTAGGATTTTTACTACGATTAACGTGCAGGCCTCAACAGAAGTCACCAATTAGTAAATATAAGATATCACTAACGACATGGCTTGAAGTTGAAGCGACACCTCCTATCACTTTGTGATCAAGAATATGAATCTTGCAACAACATCCTAGTTAATTGCTCTTTTGCAAAGGAGGTCTGGTGGCTGTCATGGGTGCATTGCAACTGCAAATTTGCAAGAGTGGTGGAACCACCACAGCGATCAACAGCGAAGCTGGCATCGTTAGGGCTTCGGCTCCATGTTCATGCTCGTTGCATGGTCCATATGGAAGAAAAGGAAAACACGAGTTTTCAGCAGGAACGGTGGTTGAACTAGTTGGGAACGTCTAAGTTTCTTTATCTATATGATGCAAATTTGGATGCCTTTGTTTTACATAGGTTTTTTTTTGCTGCTTATGCTTCCAGGGAGGAAGTTAAGATATTGAGGTGTAACTATTTGATTGAGAGCTTGAGCGGCTAGCAGGATTATTACGGTGAACTGTCAAACCTGAGTCCGAGGTATCAATGAAGAGGTTGGAACGACGGCCTCACGTGAGTTTGGTCACCTGACTGATGCCTTCTTTTGCAGTAATAGTTATATACTAGCAAAAGTGCCCGTGCGTTGCCACGGGCTAGAAAAAACAATAAAACCTTCGATATTGTTTTAATAGACTTATTACTTTTACTCATACAACCATCTTATACTTTTTTTCCGAAACTTATGGTTCACAACTTTACATAAGAGAGTAATATCAGAGGAAGTAAGTTTTCTCTAATCTGCCTTATTTATTAATACCGATCCCAAATCTTGCTCAGCTTTTTTATTTTCTAAATCACTGCATCTCACTAATAGAATGACAAACTGTAAAGAGCACTTCGCCTAAGCAGCCCACATGCCAAAATTAAAATATTGTTTCCTTCAGTATAGGATTTGCTTGGCAAGAAATTTTTTGAAGTGCCGCTGGTCACTTATTGATCCCAATGGATGTTACGTTCTCTGCTTTCTTTACCAGGTTATTTATCGGTCTCCTTTTTATGTAATCTGCAGTACAATCAGAGGAAACAAGTTAAACACTAATCTGCCTCAATTCCTTTTTTTTTATTTCTAAAGTCAGATCCTTGAGCGTCCTCAGTTTTTTATCTTTCTACTTCACCACATGTTACTAATAGAATGATAGACTAAAAAGAGCACTTCTCCTAAGCATGTCACATGTATATCTACAATTAAATGCGCTGCTTTCAATTCTGGATTTGCCTCATCATGAGAATGATTACAATTCATTGCAAGCATCAAGTGAATTTATTACAAACATGTGATATTATCTAATACTTATCTATTATAAAGTTGTTAATCATAATTTTGAATTGCAGTGTCCTTTTTCCCTTTGTTTGTTGATTCCCTTGTTTTGTCTTTCAGGTCTATAATGTACTTTATAATACATCGGTAACATTTAGCATGGTAAATAGCAGATGAGATTTCAGGGAAAGATTGGTTGTAGAATGAAATCCAAAAGATGTTGAGGGCATACTTGAATGGGAAGAGCACTTCCAGCATGTCTTCCAACATTGATGACTGTAATTGCAGGGGCAGAAAAAATTGTAGCGCTTCTGCCAACAAGATCTGCTTTATGTTTGTAATAAAGCGAAACCTGCATAGAAATAGACAAACAGTAATAAGAACCTGTAGTGGAATTGATACAAAATTAATTATTAGACATGTGAAATGTTACAACAAAGCTGGAGTCCAAGATAGGAAAGAAGCAAAAATGCATAAATTTACCCTACCTCAAGGTATCTGCTCCAAGCATTCCCATCCCTAATCAAGAGCCTGTCCCTGTCCTGATCCCACTCAAATCCATCATGGATATCCTGCTAACAATATCGCAATGGTTGTCAAAAGTCTTGAAACTTGACATCACATGATCCTTTGTGATGTCCACCTTGCCCTTCTCCCACACATTCCTCACCGCGGCAGCATACACATTTGGCTTCTACCTAGTTGGTGTGCAATCGCCATAGAGGTACTGTCTCCGCCGCTCGCATCTCAAGAGTCAAGAGCAATATCTTTACGCCAAGATATATAGTTTGACGCCATTACCCTTTCAATGTTATTACCAGCAGGCCCAGTGCGCCAATCAGCAGGTACTGCACCAAATGACAACAAACATCAATATCCTTTTCAATAACGCAGAGCTGAAATATTATTGCTCAATTTGAGGACATCTTAACCCAAAATTGTTGTCACCTGAAAGGCAGTTTGTCAGGTAAAGGGAATATTGCAGAGGAGCACAGAGTATCATACAATGGTAGCTGTTGGTTATTATTTTCATAAATACACTTCACAAAGTTGGTAGATACCTTTTGTGAGGATATCAACTTCTGCAGTATCCTGACGTTCGTGCACCTACACACAGAGAAGAGTAAACTCAAACTGAATCAGGAAAAAGCAGGCGTATAGAATTAGTGCAAAAGGCAACAGCTAATGGGTAGACTATTTATTACCTTAATCACACGGTGAACAATTGGAATTTCACGACCCTGTGTACAGAAGAAGCAAATGAAACTTTAGGGTCTTCAGAAATGTATGATCATATTATAATGTAGTAAACAGCAAACTGATAGATTTATGATTCAGCTACCAATTCAGATGTCATCGCTAAGCAAGACTTACGACAACATTAAAACAAACGATTTTTCCTGTGCGGATAGGATCCTTGCTCATGTGCAAAAAGAGGATATCACACTGCAAAGTAGGTGATTAGTCATTCAAGTTTCAGGCGTACCAGTTCAAAGCTACCACGGCATAAGTTTGCAGGCAACCAGCTCCCAAGGTTGAACTACACAGTATGTAACGTGCAACACAAAGATGATACAAACCTTCCAAGCAAAAAACTCGGTATATGGTTGAGGCCAGAATTTTATAGCTCAAGGTTCTGAAGACAATGCAATCATGCACCCAATTCCCATTTAGAAGCTATTAGCTGAGGAACCACGATCCATTCGAATGAAAACAGAATAGAAATGCCCCACTTTGTGCAGCAATTTATGACTTCTATGTTGACCACAGAAAAATTATTCTTTCCCATGTAACTGGTTGAGCATATACTGAAGTTCGCATCATGTGTGCAAATCATTAAAAACATATGACATCATGCTAATTGACAAGTTTTGCAAGAAGGTAACAAACCCTTTTAAATCCAGGCTCCATGCTGCCAGAGAGAACCACCACCACTGGGGAACTCACTCCCAGTTACAACCATCAATCCCTTCCATATGATCAATACTGAGGTAACAATCATACCTGCAAATATATACATTTGAAACTCGCTTATGATACTCCTGTTACAATCAAAGATCATGACATCAAAGGCGTAGTTTCCACTTGGTGTGAAGATGAGGAAGTCGTTCTCCTGTAATTCGTGAGCCTTAGCGAAGTCACCATCCTGACATGAAGAACAATTCATCGGCATGCTTGGTGACACTAACACGCCATGTCTCGCTGCTTGGAGCTTTCAGCTTGAACTCTTTGTTGGTCTTCCCTTTGAGACTGTACCCAAACTTCTCTGGTATGCTCTGAAATGAAAAAAAAAAGGGTATATATCTTGTATAAGTAGTTTGGTTACAGTGGATGGTGGTTCAAATATCTTGATTATTTGCCAACACAAAGAACAGCATGACCTGCTTAGTACAATATGAGTGACTGAGATATAAATTATAAATACTACCTCCAATCTTTTTTTTTCTTGTCGTAATGACAAGAAAAACAATCTGGAGGGAATACTCCAGAATCTGGATTTACATTTTTTTCCCCATTCGAGTCCAATTATTTTTTTTTGACGGTCTTCGAGTCCAATTATTTGCGGGGCAATCTCTAAGTTTCCTTTCTGTAGCACTTATCCAGCAACAAAACCAGGACAATTGCTCAACACAACCAGAAGTTTTTCACAGCAACTTTTCGAACTGTAAGCCTGGTTGTCTAATTAATAGGCACTTACAATGCTCTGAGCAAAATCTCCAGTCAATAGCTTGAAGAAACGAATCCTGCTCACATCCATGTGCTCCTGGTAGTAGTGGTCTTGCCATTTTTGGCAACTCATACAAACCTGTTGAGCCATCTGGAATGCAAAACCGCATAACATTTTACATAACAAATGCTGGAAAGAATGTTGGGAAAAAAAATGCTGAAAATTCCAAAAATTCCCCAAGCTAAAATTCCAGAGTAAAACAGTCAGAAGTTTCATTCGACAGACATTACATTCCCTACTTAATAATTTGATAAACAGTATAACTAATGTTTCTGGTGTGTGAAAAGGTGCATGTAATAATTCCAGTGTGAAAATGTAAGTCCATGCATGGAATGGTTAAAATGAAATCAATCTTACAGTTTTCCAGTGTGTGAAAAAAGGGCATGTAATAATTCCAGTGCAAACAAAAGAAAGTCTATGCTCTTCTTTGTAGATATTTTTTTTTAGTGAATCCAGGGAACATAACTGATGATTTCTGTTCAGTTCAGATAGAAGTCCACTCTAGAGTCGAAACAGTCTAAGATCAGATGTTGCTTAAGGCGCTATAGGTCCCCAAAATATTTCCAGCTGTTGCCCCAAAAAAATCCCAGTTGTTGCAGATACAGAAGAGGGTGCATTATTAATCACACTTCCTAAACGTATTTGAAGCAAAGTAAAGTAAAATTATTTCTTACACTTGTGCAAACCATCCTTTTACAAGAGGAAAACACAAAGACAATGTATTGAAGAGGCCACGTTCTCCTGAAGAATGTCAAGCAATTTCATAGCACTGGTACTAAATTCACAATCACATCTTGCTAACCAAGAATATCGAATCCACAGCTCGAGCAGGCAGAGAACACAAACCTGGAAGCGTTCCTGGAGCTCCTGCATAAGCTGCGGGTTCTGGAGGAAGGAGACGATGGGGGCAGCGGCCGCGTCCAGCGACTTAGCCTGGCGAAACCTCGCCGCGGCGTGCGGCCCTGTCGGCGGGGACGTCGTCGGTGCCGTGGAGCGACTTGTGGATGTCCATGGCTTGAGGCAGTCGACCTTGGCCTCCTGGATCTCCTCATCCTAGTACAGATGCCGGGTGGTGCCCGCTCCGCGCCGCCTCCGCGCGTATGGGTGCGGGTGCTCCGCCGCCGATTGGGCAGGACGATGACGGCGGCGGACGCGGACGCGGACGCGGACGCGGGCGAGGGCTCGAACGGCGGCGGACGCGGGCTCATCCTCATCGAGGCTAGAGGATTAAGGAGGGGAGGGGAAGGCGGCGTCCGAGAGCAGGCGGGCAGGCGGGCAGGCGTGCGAGAAGAGGAGCGGAGAGGAGCGGGCCCCACGTGTCGGCGCCGTTTCTTACCGTGTGAGGGGTGCGACGCACGCAGAGGACTCAGAAGGAAAATAATAAGGAGTAAAGATGAGAGAAACGTATATAGTTGAATCAGGTTTATTTCTTTTTTTAATTGTCCATGTATCCTCTAATTCATCCAATGTCATTTCCCCCTAATTGGCTCCTATTTATAGGAGTCGCATATTTTTTTGGATAATAGAAAATTGTATTAATCCTGGCCTTGACCTTCAGAGAAGCTACAGCCGTCTGGCCTTGACTTCGAAGAAAGTTACAGCCTAATACAATGTCCAAAATGACGACCAACATCGGAAGTGCACATGCGCACACTGAAATGGACAAGAGTAAACAAAAAAGAGAGAAAAAAAATCTCCTATTACAGCTCTGTTGTCTACCAAAACGGCTTAATGAGAAGGTCTACTCCATTAGCTCTCTTCACCCACGATGACCCATAGGGAATCACAACTCTGGAGCATCAGCCAATCCAACGACGAATTGCATCAAATGATTGAAGCGAAGACCACTCAAACCGCATCCATGGAAAGACAACATCCCAAATACCACCGAAGTTGAGGTCTAGGAACTAACGACACCAATATCGTAGATAGCTGGAAGGAGACCGCAGAATTTGACTCAGGTGGATCACAACAAGAACCATGTTAACGAATGCAACCCATGTAGCTACATGAGGAGATCCAAGATAACGCCTCCAGGAAGGTTACGACGTCAAGGATGCCGCCGTCATCTACTCACCGAAAGCTACGTTGGAGCCCATAGAATCACCTCAAGAGGCCGAAGAAAGGTTCCTGACGATGCCTTCAGGAAGGGCCATGGCGCCCGCGGGCGTCATCAACGTCGATATTGACCAAAGCCAGTCATCTTTCCACTGGAACCTCGACATCCACGACACATGAATCCCAGCAACCGAATCACATTGATCCATCACTGAGGCAGCAAGCATAGAGGCCCTGTTGAAGAAACTCTATCAGATCTGCAAGGGGCGACGCGTGATGGACCTCGCTGCCGCCAAAGCCGCGTCCAAGCACAACCATCCCCACCACCGCCAATCATGGCCGTACGGCAAGATGGCGACGTGCATCGGCTACCTCGGCAGGAGCGTGGCCACGAATGCGATCGCGAGGTGACGCGCACAGGGAAGCAGCCGCCAATAGGCGGCCAACCAGGTCGCTCATCTCGTGAGCGGCCCCTTGGATCATGTCGATGAAGTGATTTGGCAGGCACCGGATGGAAGCATCACCAACACTCCATGTACGCGAGATCCAGAGAAGTAGAAAGGAGGAAAAGAGAAAACAACGACCCAGCCGCCACTTTCCTCGCCGCTGAGTGGGTTGTGCCGCGCAAGCGGCTCCGGCGGCGGCGAGGTGGATGGAGGGAGGATGGGGATCTGGTGGCGGCGGGTGGGGTCGCCGCCCGTGTCACCAAGGAGGGCGATGCGGGGGCTAGGATATTTTGTTACTGGACCTTAGTGTTTCAATAGGAGTCGCATATAACGGTACTCAGCAGTAATATGTTACTATGTGCGTATGCCATGGCTCTGGCTCGTGAAGACGGATAGATCATCCAGACCATGGGCTCTTATGCGCCAGGGTCACAAAGGCAAGACGGAAGGCTTTTGACTAGCTAGTGATCCTAACCATCTGGTTGATCTGGCTCGAGCGCAGCGCGAGGGTTTTCCGCAACACAAGACTCAGGCACCTATCGTGGCCAAATCTATTATAGAAGAGGCAGAGCTCGGGCCCGAGCGGGTATTCTACAATGGTCGCAGCTTGCCAGCTTGTATACCATGAATCCATGATTAGTTTCTCAAAAGGAATTAGGTTATACTAGCAAAAGTGCACGTGCATTGCCACGGGCTGGTCGGTAGAAAAATCCACAATTAAATTATTTAGTAATATGTAGCGTTTTGAGCTGCCATACATTTTTGTGCACAAAGAAAAAAAGAAAAAAAAATCCACAATTAAATTATTTAGTAATATATGATGTTTTTAGCTGTGATATATATTTATGCATAGAGAAAAAAAGAATGAGTAATCACAAGTGAACATCAAAACTAATCACTTAATATTGGCAGAATATATTAATTTGGATCTATATTTGTCTACATGGACTGCATTACTGCATAATTAGAATTCAAGTCAATCAATCTGAAACCATGAGCCATTGCACGGTGATAGTAACTGAGTAATAGAATCACCATTCACATGAGCATTAAATGGAATGCTCAAACACAAGCTCCTTTGAACTCAACAATACAGCATGGCTTGCAAACTCATGTGCAACTCTATTACATGATCTATGACACCAATTAACTGAAACTTCATCAAAAGAGTTGTAGATAATGCTTCTGGCTTCACGTATCAAAACACCACAGTCAACAAGATCAAAATTATAATCTTCCTAGACAAATTTGCCAACTCAGTTTCAAACACCACATGTTCTATGCCCCAGTCAAATTGATTTTAGTTTGCTGCTCTAGTTATTTTGGTACTAAAATTGATACAGTCCAGTAATCTAGAGTTTTTTATTTGCATCAAAAACATCTAGAGTTCTTTAGCTCAAGCAACATGATTATTTTCTATTTCATATGGAGAAATATAAATACCAACTATGCAGTGCCAACACCAACTATGCAGTGCCTATGGAACATAGTTCTGATCATGCATTCAGACAAATGGAGTTAATTCAGGAAAAGAACATATGGAGTTGACTATGATAGTTTTGATTGATAATTGGGGAAAACAAATGCCAAATCTGATGAGGGGAGGGTGGTCGGGCTCACCTCTTGCACAGGCCTCATGTTGGGGGCAACTGGGAGATTTCTCTTGGCCGGATTTGATGGTGGCGTTGATGCTGGAAGCTACCACCTCCGGCTTCTGTGTAGCGTCACCGCTTTCCGCAGGATCGAGTCGGAAGTGCCGGTGAACGGACAAAACAGTACATCACATAAATAAGCACAAATGTTTACATCCTTAAGTTATTACAAGCCTCAAATGATTTAAAACACGTGAGCAGCACAGCGGAAGTCTGAAGATACCTAAAACAACTACTACTCTCGACGGTACAAAGGCCACACATCGAAGCCCTGCGATGTGGACCTGCTGAAGAACTCCACCAAGCAACAGCGGAAGCAAAAACGATACCTGCACAAAAACATAAAGAGCCATCCCCTGAGCAACTAATACTCAGCAAGACTTACCCGTCAACATGGCCAACTACAGCCGACTCCTAGTATGCAAAGGCTACAAGGGCAGGCTGACTCACTTGCATCTATCCGCGCTAATTACTTAATCCTAATTTCAAATTTTATTTCCAATTAAGTACTTAACCAATAAAACAGTGCACTTATCTCTAAAAACAGGCATAGAGTAACAATACATCATATAATACAGTATACAACAAGATATATAAAGAATAGTAATAATCTAGCATCATCATCATCATCATCATCATTCATAAATCACACTACGATGTGACTCAGTGAACAAGCGGGGTGCTCATTTCCGAGAGCGGCGGCATCGATGTACATCCTGCAGGAGAAACCTGACCACACGACATATGCACCCGAGGCCACATATGGCAACCTTTCACAAAGCCCCCGCAAGGCCGAATCGATCTGCTGCTCGCGGTGGAAGTCTTGGGCCCATCGGAACACCCAGCCCAGCCGTCGTCCGTGGGTGGCTCCCCTCATTCCCCCGTAGCAGCAGGCGCCGGCTCGTCCCCACGATTGCTAAGCTACTCAGTTTACTGGGCCCATAAACACCAGCATGTGAATCAGTACGTTCAAAACTTGCTCAACAGGGCCAACAACGAACGGTCCTTAACCGACACAGACGGGGCTACCAACGTGAAGGCCCAGCCTTCTCAAACCATCCTATCAAACATCCCCGTCCGGTCTCCAATATATCATAACCTTCTAGCACAATCCAGAGTAAAATTCCTATCATGCGAGTGGGACCTACCACTCGACTTCTACCGTTCGCTAGACCCTAAGCATAGTAGATTCTGACGGTAACCTAGAACCAACTAAAACAAAATAGGACACAAGGTAAATCTGGAAGGGGATTCCTAATGCAGTTCTAGGGTTCCACATCAACTCCTAATAAACCTAATGCACAATCAATTTCTAGCCCCAAACAAGTGAGAAAATAAAAATCTACAAGGAAGGCATGCACCGGGGCTTGCCTGGCTCAGGAATGGCACTAGCAAAATCAGCGGTGTCAGTCTGCTGCTCCTCCTGCGCCTGCTCCGGCAGCTGGAAGTCCAGGGGCTCCGGAGTCGCATCGGTCGCTGTATGCCACAAGGAAATAATGCATGTTAGATGCGATAATATGATGAATATGATTTAATTATTTTGGACAGTCATTTACACTGTAAGTGCAAAACTTATTAATTCTTTTCGTCTGAAGTATTTCCTTCATTGACTCTAGATTAAGTTAATTACTTAATTAACTTGAGAGGATTAGTTAAATTAAATAAATTTTCAAAATTAGTTTGTGTCCAGTGGCATTTTTCTAGTGAAGAGTACCACTGAAAGTAATTTACAGTGAGGTTTGGCGATTTATTGTAATACGTATTACTTATAGTAATTTAAACAAGACCGCGGATTAAACAAATCATAAGAAATTAATTAATCATTAACTGACAGTGGAAAAAAATGCTTTGTAAGTGTGTTGTCAGGTGCTTTACTCGCATGCAAGAGTTTGCGATTTATGGAGCAACAGATAATTTATTATGATTTAAACAAGATTTGATACTTATAAAATTTTCCAGAAAACAGATAAATGATTTTGTCCAGTTTGAAAATTTTGTTGGATAGACCTGCTCACAAGGAACCCAACAAAATTGGATTTGCATTTTCTGATGTGTATTCTATTTATTATGAATTTTTGGAATATCCTGTAATTTTCTAGAGAATTAAAGATATTCACTAAAAGGGAAAAGGGCGGGCCAATTGGATCGGAGCCACACGTGGGGGCACAAGATCATGGCCGCACCGGATCCAGGTGTGCCACACTGGATCCGGCCGGAGTTCGGCGCGGCGGCGCCCTCGCCGGAGCGGCGGCGCGCTCGCCGGAACAGCCTTCCCGGCGAGGATTCGGCGAACGAAAGGTACGGGAAGGGGCAGAGCGGGACGACGAGCTCACCTAGAGTGGTGGGATCGATCGGGGGTGGCCGGAGACGGCTCGGCGTCAAGGAGGCGGCGACGGGGGAAATCCGGCGTGGTCGCGGGGTGGCACGGTGCTCGGAAACGGACGGGATCTCGCCGTGGAGCTTCAAGGCGACGCGGAGGATCTTGGCGCGAGCGTGGTTGACGTCGAAGAAGCCGGGAAGGTCGAAGCTTGACGACGAGGACCTCGGCGGTGAACGGCGGCGGAGGGGAAAAAGGTGAAAAGTCGACGGTGGAGCTACGGGGAAGAGCTACAAGTGAGCTGGAGGTAGCACACACGAATAACGAGCCCCCGAATACCACAAGTAGACGACGAGGCTCACCGGAAAGCACGAATCGACGATGAGCAGGTGAAGTGGTGGTCGCCGGACTTGGGAACGACGACGGGATTCGTGTTGCTCACGGGGAAATAGGGAAACAGGGAGCCATGGAGAAGCTCGGCGACTACCTTGCGCACCCTTTTGCACAGCAACTCGGCCGGAAGAAGCCTCGCGGCGATGGGGCAACGGCGAGGTGGAGCGCGAGCTCAGCAATGGAGGTGGCGGCTAGGGGCGAGGCCGGGGGCGAGGGAATGGAGAGGAAGAGAGCTAGGAGGGAGCGGCGCCGGTTTTGGGGAGCTCGGACGGGCGATGAAAGGCAGGGAGGCGCGGAGCGTGGCTCCGGCCATCGCAGGCGACGTGGCGAGCGTCCTCCGACGCGCACAGTGAGATACGAGTGGCTGACAAGTGGGCCCTCGGCATCTTTTCATTTTCCGGGAATTATTCAAAATCCGAATTTTTCCAAACTTTGGCACACCAAAAGGACTAGTAAATGAACTCCAAAATTTGCAAATTTGGTAACGTTGGAAAGCTCATGAAAGGTTCTATCATCTGGCCAACATGCACAGCTGAACTCCAAAGGGATTTCAAATGGCAGCTGGTCAAAGTAGAGTACTTTCTAAGCTTTGGGGATTTATTTGAGCATCCAAATGAATTTCTAAAAACACCAAAAATTATCCAAAATTGTTATATCCGAAGAGCTATCACCATAATTTTTGGTTGGCTCAAGTTGTTACTGAAATTTCTGAGGTCCTTCACAAAGATCAAATCTAACCCAAATTTTGGGGAAACTTGAATTTCACGCTGCCAGATTTGTCTAATTAAAAGGGGAACTTCCAGACATCCAAAAATTATGAGAAATTCTTGGAAAATAGGATAAATATCCAGCTCCAACTTCTCTTTTGGGTCCAGGTAGGTTTGAGCAACATAATTTGAGTTAAAATTCGAGTAACAGGAGGATTTGCATGAACCTCTCTGAATTTTTAGAGACACTTCCACAATTTCAAAAATCATGGAAAAATCTCCCAAAATTTTCATTTCAGATGCTCTTGCTGCAGAAATTATCAGTTGGACAAGTTGATATTGAAAATTTTAACTTGCTTCACAAGCATTGGTTTGACATTATTTGAATTTTGAATTACGAATTTGACTTAATTTTCTTTTTGGTTCTGTTCACTTATGCAAAGTTGAGCTATTTAATCTTCAGTGACACTGGGTGTCACATTCTGGTTGGACAACAATTGCTCCACTCAAGCCGGAAAAGGAGTAGTTTCCTTCGTCATCGAAGTAAGCCCAAGCCGTGCTATCATCTCGAACATTGGCGAGCGCGCGGACGGCGACGGAGGCAGGTTCACTGGGGCAGCCATGTGCTCCTGGCCTATCTCCTCGAATGCTGGCCACGGCAAATAGAAACAGACAAAAGCTTTATCTGCAATAAAAGCAAAATGGTCACTATCACCAAAACATGACAGCTACATTGCAAAAAATTCCAGTTATTGATTAGAACAATCCATCACCTGGCAACATGATTCTTGGGGTATCAAAATTGTTACCTCCCTGAAATAGAATAGCACCAAAGCTTTACCTCAGCAGCATTATTTGGTTTTCGTGTCCTGTCATTAGCAAGTTGATAAAACATTATTAGGTAAGCAATTACTTGGTAACAAAAGATTAAAATAAGGAAGTACAATTACAGGTGTAAAAATTTAGTTATCAGTATTAGAAAGGGCAGGTCAAGTGAAACTGACATATGATTCTTGCACTGCCAAGAATTATAGTCCCAATTCCAGAGATGTCGAAATTTTCTTAGAATACTAAATGGAAAAGCTAAATGAGTGAATGTGACGACCTCTCAAGATTGAAAAGGACCGAGTTAAAAGATTTTGGTGAGCCGTTCAATAGCAATATCACATTTTTTTTATTAAGCTGCAAATGCATCTGAGTGGAACCCTGTTCAGGAAATCCCTCCAACAATACCTAGAATTATATACTAAAATATGAGTGCCCACTGAAGCGATTATACAAATAGGGGCTTTCAATTGGCAGTCAGAGAACTATAGAATAAGTATGCAATAAATTTATCGCAGGTCCGAATAGTGTCACATATAGGAAATGAGGATTTTGCTCAGGCTACAAGAATTTTACATATATGTTGTATGCATATTAACAAAATCGACTGCAAGAATAGAGAAAATCAAAGTGATAAGCAAATGGCCTGGGAGGAAATAATTTAATGAACATCAAATAAAGCAAGATACATTGCGCTGTTTATCTCATTTCCTCTTGGAGCAAGTAATACATTGAGCTCATCCAAATACATTGAAAGCAAATATTTTCATGTATCCTATTTCCTATTCCCCATTCTGTTACCTGATAATATCATTCCTTCCACCGGTTTATGGCAGTTGTAGAAGCAACAGAAGTATAATTAATGAGTAGCACGGCAAGCAGTTTTAATTGGAAAACAGCAAATAAAGAGGGCACAGTCGAATCTGAGAGAAAATATGAGGTTGGGGTGTGAATTCCCTTCATCTGATGCTCCACATCCTGCAATCAACCTTCGACGTGAGTTGCTAAATCAGGAACAATTAACGGGAAAAAAATAAAAATAAAATAAAAATACTGATGCAGATCTCGCTATGTACTTGCCTCAGGCCGTGGAGAATTGAAAGCCATAGCACCACCTAGCAGGTCGCATGATGCCGTGGACCTCACATGGATGACGGTGATTGAATGGAGCCATCAATCTGCAAATCCTTGACATCGCAAAATCCTGGCAGCGCAGATCCTCAAGGTCAATGCTGAACTCGACGCTGTGGTGATGGCGCAAGACGGGGACGCGAATCGGCGTCGGTGGTGATGGCAACGGGTCCTCCGCCTCTCAAGGTCCAGACCTCCCACGGGTTTGTTGTCGAGGAGACGGGGAGAGGAGGAAGGAGGGGAGGCGGAGGGGATCCTGCGCTGGCCATGGAACGGAGGGAGCTGGGGCAGAGAAGGCGGCGCGACGCGGCGGCCGGACGCCGGAGAGGGCATGGACGTTGGTGAACGCGGGCTCATTGAGACGCCGTCTCGGCCGGTTCGCCCTGGGCGCGGCGGGGGGCGGGCGGTCTCGATGGCGGTGTCAGTGCGAGCAGTTAGGGTTGTGGTTCCGATGGAGGCGAGCTGACCGGCGCGGACGCGAGGACGGACGGAGTGGGCGGTAGGCTTCGTTGAGGCACGGAGAGTAGGCGGCCCCACCTGTCGGCGCTGAATTCCAGAGGGGGGCGCGTGACACACGGATCGGCGCGCGACGCACGCAGAGGACTCAGAAGGAAAATAAGGAAGAGTAAAGATAGTAGGTTCAGGTTGGCTAGAGTACCAGATTAGCACAATCGGTTTGTAAAGTTGGTAATTAAATCTCTCTCTCTCCTTCTTACCGAATGAAAAAAACCATTACTATGGGTACTAATCAATGTTTTAAATAGCAGGCTAAGAGGTTTAACGGCATGTCTCTAAAATAGCTAATAGAGCTAAATCAGGCTATAGCGGAAGATAGCGGTTAAACTGTACATCAAGACAAATAGCAGTATACTAGCTAAAAATGCTATAGCCAGATATAGCGTCAGCTATAGCGGAAGATTTAAAACCTTGGTACTAATGTTCTCGGATTGAGAGTTGAGACAGAGCATATACGAACTCATCGTTGTTCTATCGAATGAATCAATGGCAGCGATTGATGCAGATTTTGGTATTTTGATTCCAAACCCACATCTGCTACAGTAAAAAAGCTGCAGCCGCAGCACTAAAAATCTAAAATGATCACAGCCAATGTTTTTCAAGTTTTTTGATTGTTTTGGGTACTAAGTTTTTGGTATTTTGATTAATGCACTATGGTAACCCTTGCCTTTCTAGAACACAATGATGTCTTGGCTCTGCTTACTTAGCAAATGGAATCACCATCATGATTGTTCTTTTGTTGTCAAACCTTGCTATTCTGAAGCTTGATCCTTGATTATGAGCCTCAAATAATGTTTTGAAACAGAGAGAAAGACCAGTCTCCATAATAACAACCAAGAGACAGGGAGGGAGGGTTTTCGTCGCCCGTTGTTGTAGCAACGTAGGGGCATTCACGTTTATTTCAACTTTTGCTGGCTTTTCAACCAGAAAAGCCAAAGGCAGAAACAAACGAGGTTTTAAAAAGCTGCCTTCTGGAACGATGAAAAGCTATTTTTTGATAAAATAAACTGAAAGCTAAAACACACATTAGCTGCTTTTCTAGTTTTTGATGTGCAGACAAGCTAAATATATATTATAAAAGCCAACAACTAAAATGCAAACTGCTAGATTTTCAACTACCGGAGAGGTATCTTTTCTAAAAGCTCAAAAGTTTCGATCAAAATAAACAATGCTTAGGCGGAAAGTTGTTGTTCGCTAGTTGAAAAGCTGGTTGTTTGATTTTTGCCTGTTGGTTTTTGTAATATATATTTAGCTTATTTATACATTAAAAGTTAGAAAAAACAGCTTTAGATGAACTTTTCAACTTTTAGTTCATTTATTTCAAACCTAATTTTTTAGTGTTATAAATGTCAGTTTTTTAGAACTCCGTTTGAAACAAAAAAAGCCTAATTCCTTTAGAACGGGGCTAATGATACACCCACGGTTGACTATACAAAACACCATACTGAAACAAGTGGAAAGAGCTGTGATGGCGAGCCCTGATAATACCTAGGGCCTCCTTGGATTGGACCCTCACTAAATTGCCTGGCGCAGAGAGAAGCTCCCAGGTACACGATTTTCACTGCGTGCGATCAGGATCGCTGCCTGGCTAGACAGCTGCCTGCCAGGCAGCATCCAAACAAGCCTGTTTGGTTGTTGCCTGGCTCCACCTGCCTGGGTCAAGCAACGAATCTAAGCCCCGGTACTAGGCACTCTTGAGGAGGCAGCTGCCTGCTAGGACCTCAAGCAAAGAGGCCCTTAGGGTCTGTTTGCTTGGAGGTCGTCCCAGACAGCGTCGTCAGGCGCTCGATTTCCTCTGCCTGCGGCTCAGATCGCCTGGCCAGGCAGCTGCCTGTGAGGCAGCATCCAAACAGGCCCTTAATGCCTTTTGCTCCAGAAGCAGCAGCACCTAGCGATTAGGAGGCGAGGGAGCGGCCCGACAAGCACGCATATGCCCGCTTCCTGTCGACTTTTATCTTACTCCTCTCTCGCGCACGTTGAATTGTGCTGATGTGTCCTTGCATTTTGCCCTCTGAATCAGCCCCATTTGTCTACGTGAGACGCGCGAGGACTTTGGAGGGAGCAGCCCGACAAGCACGCATATGCCCGCTTCCTGTCGACTTTTATCTTACTCCTCTCTCGCGCACATTGAATTGTGCTGATGTGTCCTTGCATTTTGCCCTCTGAATCAGCCCCATTTGTCTACGTGAGACGCGCGAGGACTTTGGAGGGAGCGGCCCGACAAGCACGCATATGTCCGTTTCCTGTCGACTTTTATCTTACTCCTCTCTCTCGCACGTTGAATTGTGCTGATGTGTCCTTGCATTTTGCCCTCTGAATCAGCCCCATTTGTCTACGTGAGACGCGCGAGGACTTTGGTCATCGTACGTTTATACCATCGGATTAAGATCGGGTGGCTAAAATCATCAGGGGAGAGGAGTTGCCCTAGGCGTGGCGCCGCCTCCTGTCCCTTAACCCTTCCGCCATCCCGCCCGCAGAGGCCTTCTCATGCCACGCCGCCGCCTTTCCCCGTCTCCCTCCCTACCGCTCGCTGGCCGCCCGCGCCCTTCCACGGCCATCTAATCCACCATAGGCACGGCCCCCTCTCCCAAACCCAGCTGCTTCCACAGTGCTGCGCCGCCGCTTCTCGTTTCTCAATTCCAAGTTCCACAGACTTGGTGGGGATTGCGCGATGGAAGGATGCGGAGAGCCGCCGGCTGTGGCGGCAATGGAGGTGGAAGCGGAGACCGTACCGTGCGTTGGGGCATCTCCCCATGCGACTTCCAATTCTCAATACCTAATCTCAGATAGCAGCGTCTCATCGAGACGGCTGGGCCTCAAGAACAGCATTCAGACCAACTTCGGCGACGACTATGTATTCCAGATCGCTTCTTGGTATGTACTTTCCCACTAATTCGAATAGGATTGCAAGTTTCTCGGCGTTGTGAATTGATTAGATGGAATTAGGCGGCCCATTTAAGTTTTTCGACCAATTCTCGGAATAGGAACAATTTTTTATCCTTTTTTTTTTTCGCTGGTGATGTTCATAATCATGGCTTGACTTAGATGCATGCTTCTTTGTTTCACTGTTATATTATTATCTTCCCAGAATCATCCTTTTCTGCTTTCACGTTTCACTGTGTGCTTCCAGTACTTATTCGGCCGTTTCTTCTGCTTCTTGTTTGATATATCTGGTTACAAGCCAGGAGATCTCGACGCTCGCAGTTTCCTTGTCAACAAATGCACTCAAATTTTATTCTCCAGCAACTGGACAATATCTAGGGGAGTGTGTAGGACATGGAGGAACAATCAATGAAATTTCCTTCTCAGCCCCATCATCACCGCAAGTAATCTGTTCTTGTTCTTCAGATGGAACTGTGAGAGCGTGGGATACAAGGAACTTCAAGCAGGTTTCTTTTCTTATACTATCATTTTCGAGTATTTTGTCAATCATAGAACAATTGTTATGTGGTCATGATTGATGACATTTGGGACTACATGTTTACATATTGCCTAGAGTCTATAAAATGTCAATATGTTTCGCCAGAACTGTGTTTTTTCACATTGTTCATACTAAACGTAGAGGCTAGCGCATGATGAGCTAAAGGCCTGCTGTCACGTGGGCTGACCAGTGTGTGGTTCCATTGTGGTACTGGTGATCAACAGTGTTACACTGCGACACGAATCTTGTCTTTCTTCTTGTGCTTAGCTTACCCAAAACTCTCAGCACCGCACATGCTTGTGTTGCATGCTTGGGTGTTTTGATACTCCTGGCATGCCCCATGGAGAGGTCGCTTCATTGGCTACATAGAGAATGGGCCTGACTGGTAGGACTACACATCCTTGTTTGGTGCAGCTGACCTCGGAAATGAATTTTTGTGGGATTTTCGCATAGGTGTCGGAGGGAAGGTGTACCATTGGTTGCCAAATTAGTCTTATAGTCCACAATAGTAGTATAAATGCAAATAGATTCAAAATAAGTAACTATCTATGCTTCATTCATCTCTTACGTTGATTACTTTTTTTTTTGGTACATTTTTGCTGTGACTATAACGGCTATGTTCGCTTCAGTGATCTATTGTTAGATTTGTATACTGCTGTATCAATTGCAATTTACTTTCACAGTGCTTGAAGCATTTATGGTACCGTGACCATTTGTTATATCCTGCCTAAAAAGACAAAGCTTTATAATTATATGTAATTATATTCCACTATTATGGAGAGCCATATTTTAGTTGTGAACCCATATTTGATTTGGTTTGAGCTTCATCTTTGTTCTTGGAAATTCTGTTCATTTTCTACAAAGGTCACCGTGCATTTTTTATGCTGGATAATCTGGATAACTCTTGAATTTCTCTTCTATTCAATGGAAACAAAGGAATAAATGAAATCTGCACCCAATTTTGCAATGCATCTATGTAATTGCCTTTGGGACTTTCATTGTATGTATTTATGTAATTTTGATGACACGGTATTATTTTGACAGCATTAATTCTAGTTCAGGTGAATATGCAATATCATTATTGTTAAACAATATGTCGTGAACATGATTTCCATTTGTTTTGTACTTCTGCTACTTGTTAAATCATAGAGATCTTCGTGTTGGCTAATTTTTTCACTGTGCTAGTACTGGCATTTAATATTCAGTGCAATGTTCCAGTATGTTGGGACCTTACTTTTTGTACACTTCTTTCAGTATCAGCCATTCACTCTTATCTGAATGTTTTCCCAGATATCTTTGCTAAGAGGAGGTGCATCACAAGAAATGTTCAGCTTCTCTTTTGGTGGATCAAGTGGTAACCTACTTGCTGCTGGTTCTAATGCCCAGGTAGATTTTATTATTCTTTCACTTATGGATTGGCTTTTTCAAAGAGTATTGCTAGGGTAGGAATGGGAGAAGTCAAGAGAAGATTTGTTTGGGACTTCAGTAGAACATAGGAGGGGAGGATACAGCATGGAGGGAGGGAATCGGCAAAGTAGAAAGGAAGGTTGGAAACTTGGAATGCGGGGGATATATTTCTTTTATCTTGACTTGATTTATCAAGCTATGATGTCTCCTTATTTGTAGATCCTCCCTAACAAGAATCTAATTGTAATCAGAGCAACATCTGAATAATATCTTGCCTGACACATTTGCCGAACTTAATCATCTGATACTCTTAGTCTGCTCTACCTAACTGCCTGTGTGTCGTAGCCGTATCATTTCTTCCCTCCTCACAGGTCAGCCTTTTATCTATGCTTCAGGTAACACGATGTAGTATCTGATACCTTCTCTCGTTAGCCCTGGATAGGGTCATGGCCACTAGGTGCCATGTGGGTCTGCGACTCCATAGCACAGGAAGTAAAATGAAGGATTTTAAATTCCATTTGAATTGGTACGGACCATCTGCATTTTTCAGCAAAGGAATCTTTAGGAATTATGTTCAGACGATATGGTTGCAAAGAAATCTTAATGTCTACTCGTACCTCTTTTTTTTTTTCCTTTACCAAGGCATGATATGGTCTGCAGTTCCTTTGTCTAGTGTCATTATTTTTCTACTGATTTTAGTTGCTGCCATGCTGCTTCCTTGTGCTTTGCTGCCAACGTTTGTCATAATGCTTGCAATGGCAACACCTGCCTCTGTGCCTTGAAGCACACCATGGACCAGTTGCCTGGTTCTACTGTTCTTTTTTCTGCTAATTATCCCCATCGTATAGATATAGCTCAGCTGACATTAGCTCCTCCTTTGTTCTGTGTATAAACTACATCTGTCGTATATTATGATCTCATAAACTACACGTCAGATATCAGATTACATTTTGATTGTGGGAACCAGAACTAACATGGGGCCTGAGTTCTTTAGTAAAACTTTAAAAGAAGCTTGCATGATATGATTTTTTTGATGATGTATCTCATTCTAATAACTTTTTAGGTTCTATTGTGGGATTGGAGAAATTCGAAGCAGGTTGCATGCCTGGAGGAATCCCACATGGATGACGTGACACAAGTATGTATTACTATATGTTGACACAATTTCATTTTGCGAAAATTAGCTACAACACACTAGAAAGGTGTGGCTTTAGCCACAACGCACTCCAACTCTCATATTTAGCTGTGACACACTCCAAAAGTGTGGTTTCTTAGCTGCAGCACACTAAATAGGGGAAGAGTGATTTTTTGAACTTTCTTATCTCATTGCACGAAATAATTTACAACATTAAACTTTACACAGTGATACATTACTGCATTCTCTATCCATGTGTTTTCTTTTGTAAATTTTTCCGACTGTTCACATAGTTTGTTTTAATGACAAAAATTATTCTCAATGAAAAGTTTTTTAGACAATCGGGAAAGAATCTGAAAAAAAATACATGGATCGGGAATGCGGCAATGTATCACTATGCAAAGTTTCAAGCTGTAATGTATTTTGTGCAATGAGATAAAAAAGTTCAAAAAATCACATTTCCTTTGTTTAGTGTGCTGCAGCTAAGAAACCACACTTTTAGAGTGTGCCACAGCTAAATACGAGAGTTGGAGTGTGCTGTGGCTAAAGCCACACCTTTCCGGTGTGTTGTACCAAATTTTGCCTTTCTTTTTCATCTGTTCTTTTCACTGGAAGGATTGGTTGAAACTTTGTGCTAACCAGTGAGCTATGGCCACCTCTGCTTCTTACGGGCTATTTTCATGCAATGTGTAACTCATCATATGAGCTGTTGGCATCATGTCACAAACTAGTAACAATACACTCCTTTCTTTGTACGAAATTTTCCCTGTTCAATATTTTGCACAAAGATTTAACTAGTAAATTTGTGCCACCCTTGCGCCTTGATCCTGTATCTTTTGTTTGGAAATCAGCCTCCTTCACTGTTTGTTGGGGGAGGCCCACTATGTCCCCTCCCCTTGGCTCAAAGGCCTGGTCTGTATAGGAGGCCCATTAAGGCCCAGCTAGGGAAATTAGAATAAGGCAAAGAGAAAAGTCTAATTTGCGTCCCTCAACTATTGGGGGTAGCGCAACTTTCACCCTGAACTATAAAACCGGGTATCTACAGTCCCTCAATTGTATGGGTGGGTGCAAATCGACTCCTCGGGCGGTTTTGAGAGCGGTTTTGTCCTACGTGGCACAGTGGGTCCCACATGTCAGGTGCCACGTCACTATTTCTTTTCTTTTTTCTTTTTTTCCCTCTCTTCCTCTCTTCTTTCTTTTCTCTCTTCCTCTCTCCCACATGCCGTGCCCCGCCCGCGCCGCCGCCCGTGCCTGCCCGCGCCGCCGTCCCTCCCTCCCGCCCACGCCGCCGCCCCTCGCCCACGGCGCCGCCCCTCCAGCGTTCTCCTCCCCTCCAGCCGCTGGACGTGGCAGGGGCAGCAGCATCGGAAGCGGCAGCGGCCAGGGCAGCTTCCCGCCGCGGAACGCCAGAGGCGACGACGATGCGACCTTGGTCTAGTGCGCCACCCTGCCGCCGCGGTGGCGCCGCTGCAGCATCGGCAGCGGCAGTAGCGGCTGAGGCAGGCGTGGCGCGGCGACGACGACGGCCGCGCTGTCCCGGTCCCGGTCGCGCGGTGCCGTGGAGGAGCGGAGGCGGCCGAGCGAGCGCGCGGACCGGTGCACGGCGGTTGCGAGCAGCCTGGTGGCTCGGCGCAGCAGGGCGGTGATGGCAGCGGCGAGGGCCTTGCCACCCGCGGTCTCCCGCCGGGCGAGCTTGAGGATCTCGAGGCGGTGCTTGGCGACGGCGACGCCCATGCTGGCGAGGAACTCGTGGTCGAGGTGGCGGATGTCGGCGGCGCCGAGCTCGTTGCGCGTGAAGAGGAGCGCGTACTCCAGCGCCATGTCCGGGTCCAGCGCCGTCTTGCACAGTCACGCATACCAGTCCATGGTTATTCGCTCGCACGGCCGGCCGACGGTGACGGCGTGGTGATGGGCAGCTAGCCGAGCACGCGCGACGCGCCGACAGGAGACGGCAGCAGGAACGGCAGGAGCGATGCTCTCTAGCAGTCAAGCAGCGTCCACGTCCGGCGGCGGGAGGGGAGGTGGACGCTGGAGGGGCGGCGGCGTGGGCGGGAGGGAGGGACAGCGGCGCGGGCAGGCACGGGCGGCGGCATGGGCGGGCCTCCCTCCCGCCCACGCCGCCGCCGCCCCTCGCCCACGCCGCCGCCCCTCCAGCGTCCACCTCCCCTCCCGCCGCCGGACGTGGACGCTGCTTGACTGCTAGAGAGCATCGCGTCCTGCCGTTCCTGCTGCCGTCTGGCGCGGGCGGGCACGGCATGTGGGAGAGAGGAAGAGAGAAAAAAAGGAGAGGAAGAGAGGGAAAAAAAGAAAAGAAAAGAAATAGTGACGTGGCACCTGATATGTGGGACCCACTGTGCCACGTAGGACAAAACCGCTCTCCCGCCCGAGGAGTCGATTTGCACCCACCCATACAATTGAGGGACTATGGATACCCGGTTTTATAGTTCAAGGTGAAAGTTGCGCTACCCCCAATAGTTGAGGGACGCAAATTAGACTTTTCTCTAAGGCAAATAAGCTAGGTGGGCTGGCTGCCCACTAGGGTTAGGAAACCATCCTTGTAAATAGGAAAAGACTCCCTTGCCCTCCCCAGGAGGGCAATATTGTACTAATGTTATACTCATCACATTAGGGTTATGGGGTGGTATACTGGTATGAACCTATAAATACCACCCCCTATGGCCCCTTGACAGATTGAAGAGAGTCATTTACTACACTCTTGTCCATGGCTCTTGTTTGATCCCTTCTAGGTCGTTCCCAAGGGTCCCTCACTTGTGGTAGACCTTTGGAGGACACCCCTTCTATTGTGGGCTTGTAACCACAACACTGTTGTTCTTTAATGGTTGTCTTTGGTTAGAGACAATTGATCAAGTTACACTGGCACGATGGTATCATAGAGGCAATTTATGTAATAATTGTTTAATTCCTAATATTTGATCTAGACTGGCACTAAATGGCATTTGTTGTTTTCTTAAACTTTTTAACAACAATGGCTCAAAATATATGGTACAGATGATCTGTTGCTATGTAGGGTAAGTACTCAGTCAGGTTAATATTTGTGAACCTAAAGACTAGAATGGGCCATAACTTTTATAATGTCGCATCAATGTAATGTTTTTTAGTTGTGTATTTTTGCATTAGTGTATGATGGGCATGGGTATAAGGAAGCTCTCCCCCCCTCCCTTGTATGTTATTTCTTCTATTAATGAAATGACAAGCAACTCTCCTGTGCTCAAAATATATGGTACGTCGTGCTGTTCATAACATGTTAGAGCATGCAAGTTAGACTTTTTCATTTCGTGTATGTTATGTGGTATATTATATACCTGAACATGGCATACTAGCTTATTAATCCGGGTCATCGTCCTAGATGCTTAGGTCATGTTTCGTGTTTCCAACTAACATCCTAAATAACACCCTTCGACCCATGTTTTCTTTCAACTGCGACCCACGTCTCTCGACTCGATTGAAACAGGTTTTTAGTAACTATATGGTAATTGCCGATGATGGTACCTAGCGGGCCTTCTATTTTATGGTCCATGGTCAAATCTTGATTCAACCACTCCGTTAAGTAATGTGGCTCAATGACTCATTTGGAGGAAACAATATTGGATTTTTAATTCTAATTGCTGTTTAAACGGTACAAGGAATGAGAGGAAAAGGGAGAGGGCAGGTCATCACGTCGGCTAACCAGGATGCTCATCAGCTTAATGCCAAGATGGTTTAAGGCAGGGAATTGGGGTTGGGCTGTTTTTTTTTCTCGAATAAGCTGGAGGAGCTGCGCATCTTTGTATTAAGAGAAGAAATAGAGGTCCCCGATACCTCATCACCATCTCATGTGGGGACCAAATATGAGGGGCTGTGAGGATTACATGGACTTATCGCCTTTTGAACTATTTTACACGACCTGACCTTGCAGGAACCTGACCAATCTCCACCAGCTGCGGGAGGTTAAGAGCTTGAAGCTTTTTATCACCAGCAAGACACCACAATCTATATTAATCGCTAAAGGATCTTATGACCTCGTCAACCGAGGGAGAAGCTCCTTCAAAGATGCAAGCATTTCGTTGTTTCCAAATGAGCCAGGCGCCCATGATGACTAGAGAATTCACTCCTTTCTTGTGCTCCTTCCTCACTCTGCCCCAAAAGAACGCTCGTTTCGCTTAGGAACGGCTCTAGCCATATCAAGGGGTGAAAGAAACTTGAACCAGATTTGTCTTGCAAATACACAAGTTGTTAGAATGTGCTTGATCGTTTCATCTTCTTTATCACACAAAGGACATTTGTCCGGATGTGAGCCTCGCCTTGATAGACGGTCTGCTGTCCAACATCTATGAATTGCTACCCACAAGAAAAACTTACATTTGGCAGGTGCCCATGATTTCCATAAGCGCTTCCAAGGTTCGAAGGTGATGGCTCCAGCAAAGTATGTACGATAGGCTGACTTGGAGGAGTATTGGGCAGAGGCATCAAAACGCCACACATGTTGATCTTCCTCGTCAGACAATGCAACACTTTGGATGCACACCCATAACTGAAAATATTCTGTAATAGCATTTGAGCTCAGCCCGCCCTGCACATCACCCGTCCAAACCTGATTGTGTAGTGCTTCTGCCACTGTTCTACTTTGCCGGACTCTAACAGGAACATGTGCCACCACCAGCGGTGCTAGGTCGGCGATGGCGTGACCATGCAGCCAGCGATCAGACCAAAAAAGGGTGTTGTTTCCATTCCCCACCTGTGTGGTTGGGCTGGTTTAATTGGTTGGAAGCTGGAAGGTGTACAGTTTGAAGTTGAGGGGCGTTTTCCAAACCCAGGAAAGACTCAAATATCAGAGATGTGGCATTATCTTACAATGTGGTATCAATTGCGTCGTATAGAATCCCACTTAATGGCAAGTCATACTCATATATACCTTTTTCTGCGTTAGTAACGAATATTTCGCCAACATTTTGCCATCACTTAAATCCATTTGAGTTAACTCAATGCGTGCCAGCTGTAGGATATTCAGTTACAATTTCTGAATTGCATGATTATTAAGCTGTGTTGTCCTGATTTGTTGCTATTTGTTTGACAGGTCAAATTTGCGCCAAATCAACCGAGCAAGCTCATCTCTGCAGCAGTGGATGGATTAGTATGTGTCTTTGACACTGATGGCGACATTGATGAGGACAGTCATCTGCTATCTGTATGTCGTAGTCCTCTATCTTTGTGACCTATATACACTGTCATCTTTAACTTGTCAAATAACTATAGGTTATGAGTGCATCTATCTGTATGTCGTAGTCTGTAAGTAGCCTAGTTGTCATTTAGGCGACAAGATGCTCCCGGATGGCAAGGCGTCGGCCACGCCTTACTAAAAGTAGTGAAGAACGGGAGAGAAAGAGGAAGAATGGTGGGGAACTTGCCAGCCTGTCTAAGCATCTGTTGCCTCTCCAATTCTGTTGGCTCAGGCACCAGTAGCAGATGCAGAAGTCCCTCCGGCGAGCTGTGGCTGTGGTTGATCCAGATGCGCAGATGGGGGACATTAGTGGCTGTCAGTCTGAGTAGCAGCCGCATTGAGGGGCAGGGAGGAGTGGTTCAATTGCTGGGAGAGACGACCAGCAACTGCCGGCTCTGAGCTCTGCACGAGGAGTGCTCTGGCAGCAATGCGAAGGCGAAGTGAGGGAAACCAGGGATCAAGCGATACAAGGGATTGGAGCACAGTGCTTTGAGACATGGATATGGCACTAGGAGATGGATGGCCTGGGCCTTCGTCCTGATTTCTACTTCCCTTTCTTTCCCTTCCTTTTTCTTTTTCTTTTTTAATTTCCTCCACCTAGTCCTGTTAAGCTGATTCTGGGCTGGGTCTGGCGTTGCCTCCCCTCGCCTAATGTTCACCTAGTTGTTTGGACGGGGATGGGGCGCTATGCATCGCTCTAATGCCTTACAAACTATGTTCATAATGTTGAACATGCAATGTTTTTTTTTGTGTGTGTTAAGCTACATAGTTGCATCAGATCTCTAGGTGCGAGATATATGTTTAAACACAAGTAAAATAGTGCTCAGTACAAGATTATGTTTGTGGAACTTTTGTTAATGATTCAGGCACTTGAACACATCTTTTTAATCTCTGATTATTCTCCGATGTTGGATCTCTCTAGGTTATGAATGCAGAAACATCTGTTTCCAGAGTGGGATTTTTCGGAAATACGTATCAGAAGCTTTGGTGTCTAACTCATATTGAAACCTTGAGGTAACATCATTTTGCATGGTTTTGTTGTATAGCTACTTCTAGCACTCAAAATTTGTTCCAGAATATAACTATTTCTAAGTTCTTAATGGTGCTTTTCGTCATTAGTGGTCAATTTGCAACCTTGCTTTTGGAAAATAATTTATAATTTGTGCTTGCCTTTGTAGTAAATGAAATCTTATGGGGCTGCAGGGATTTTTGGGAGCTTCCTAGCTAATTTCTGCCACAAACAAATCTGCCACGATGCAAATCCACGTGCATGGCAATCGAAAAATATGGGATACATACAACTGTTTAATGAAGGGCAAATTAGTCTTTATATCCGTTGCCTTAATCCATCAGAAAAGTATAAGAAGTAGCCATATTCTGGGACGGAGGGAGTATTTTATTGTACAGTTGGCAAGCATTTTGCCTGTGGCATACCTTAATAGAAACACATCCCCACTTGTTTGAAAGTTAATTAAATTATGAAAGCTTGGATGTTTATGCTGTTTCCTTTCTATTCTCACAGTATCTGGGATTGGAATGATGGAACTAGAGAATTGAGTATTGAAGATGCACGTTCCATGGCCACTGACAGGTGGAACCTTGACCATGTGAGTACTAATTGCTTAACTTCCGGCTCCATTTGTTACATTGATATCATTCAGCCTTTCACGTACCTTTCACGTACCTTTCATATATGCTGAAGCACATGTCATATTAATTATGAGAAAGCTGGTTGTTCATTACAGTAAATATTGATGCTCAACACCTTTTCCTCTTTTCCTTTGGTATGCCGTGAACAAGGAAAATCAAAATAAGCTCTAATATCATTTGATTATTGAGAAATGAGTCTGGTTGCAGTTTTCATTACTTTTAATTCTTACTTTCTGTATCTGTTCTTGAATTGATGACATTTGTCTAGTGAAACTATCTAGCATATTGTTTAATTAAAAGACATGTTTCTCGTTTGAATTTCTGCTTTATCCGATGTATCCTGAACAGCGTACATATTTGTTTTTGATGGTCGCCGTTTCGACTCTTTTTGGTTGGGTAGTCGATGGCATTTACAATAGTTATCGAAGAAAATATTTTTTTTTGTTGAGCGCATTAAGTAAGAAAATAATTTCCTTTCCTGAAATTCTATCAAGTTTTTGTGTGTTTGTGGTGTTCCTATTTCCTTAAACTTCAATTTTTTATATTGGGCAGGTTGACTATTTCGTTGACTGTCATTACTCTCTGCCAGACGACTGTCTATGGTTGATTGGTGGCACAACTGCAGGGACATTAGGTTACTTCCCACTAAGAAATGATCCAGCGCAAGCAATAGGCTCAGCGGAAGCTATCCTGGAAGGAGGCCATACGGGAGTTGTTAGGACCGTGTTGCCAGCTGCGAGCACCCATCAGAGCGGCCTTGGGCAACATAGAGGTATCTTTGGATGGACTGGAGGTGAGGACGGTCGTTTATGTTGCTGGCGCTCCGACGAAATTGCAGAGATAAACAAGTCTTGGATTTCTAGTTCACTAGTGTCAAGAATGCAAAAGAGAACTAAAAGCCGACATCAGCCATACTAGCTGTTAGGATGTCTTTCTTTAGTTAACAAATGATATGTGAGCGGTTGTCATTGAAAGGGCAAGATCTGTGTCCCTTAAGCTTCTCCTTAAATTCTAGTTTGTGATGAAAATGTTGTAGTTTTATCTTTCGCTACTGTTTCAGCATGGCCGCCTAGGAGAATAGTTCTTCCTTTATTTTTGTTCTCTTGACTATCTGATGTTGCAAAGGGCAAAGATCATGAAGAGTGCAATTTTATGCTTTGTAACTTCTTTATTGGGTTATTGGTGATCTCAATTTGAACAAGTTTGGGAATACATTAATGGGAAAAACTGTCTTCAAAACTTTCGTGTGCAGTAATGACATTACCTGGAATGTAAATTAAGCAGATGCTGATGTGTTTCATTTGGACCAGTTTGACAGGTTATTGTAAACATCCCATAAAAACTTGCTGCACATAGTGGGATATGTAGAAACTTTGAGCAGTAAATCCTCACGTGATGCCTTATATTATTCTTTTGGGCAGCATGTTTTCTTCAGTACTGCTGCAGTTTTTAACTGCGATTGAATAGAATCCTAAAGCCTTTTATTTTGTAATTTAAAGTGAATATATTTGTATATTGCTCCCTTTCTCTAAAGTTTAGTATGCTGTTCACATCAATAAAGTTGTGATTACATGAAACCACCTACATTTTTAAATCCAAGATACAATGCAGACAAACTTTTAGTCTAAGACCATTATGTTTGAAACCTGAACTGGTCAGTCTTTTAGTTTATGCTTATCAAAATGTGGATGCAACGAAAAATTGACTTGTCCAATATTAGAAAATTCACAGCAAGGCGCTAGTAATATGACTAATCCACTAAATTATAGCCCATATCTTCAGTTATACGGACCGTAGCAGCTAGTAATATGATCAATCGTTATCAGTCACATTACTACGAAGGTGCTTCCCTGTAACCTGCTTTTGAGCGCCCAGTAGCTTCTATTCCAGCCACTACAGCACTCTCTGCTTTATAGCTGTCCACATGATGATGCACGCAAGATGCCACGCCTGCTCGTAAAGCAAAGTAACATCACTGCAATTACTTAAGTAACAAACAATTTCTACATCACTGTTAAGTACTGTCTACATTCCTCTGAATGTCGTTAGGGCACAACTATTAGTAGATCTTTGCACCAAACATTGTGCTATAATGACAACAAAATAAATAAATCTGAAGGGAGTATCTAAAACAAATTCGTGTCATAGTTTTTGCCCCAGGTAAACATGTTAGCACGAACAGACGAGATTTCTTTCTGGAGTTTAAAGGGGCGAAACAAATTGAGGGAAAACACAAAAACTTGCGCCCCCAAATTTTGGTTACAAGCGGCTGCATCCGGAAGGGATGAAACCGGAAAATTTAGCTACACGAGGGAAGTGGAAGCTAAAGCTAATTAGGACTCAACACCGTCGTCGTCGCGGCGGCCGAGGAGGAGCGCGGCAAAGCTGGCGGCGGCGCAGAGCGCGGCGACGGCGTTGCCCTCGCGCAGTAGCACGCGGAGCGCGAGCCCCGCGATGTCCCGTGTGGCGCGCCGCCCCTCGGCGACGAGCGACCTCTGGGGCTTCCCGGCGAACGCCAACAGCACCAGCACGGTGATCCACGTCACAAGCATAGCGGGCGCCGCCACGGCGAGCGCGGCGCCCATCGACAGCAGGCCGAACACGGCGCCGTACATCACGGACGCGTACAGCGCCGCGGGCCAGGCGGGTGCCGCCGCCGCCGCCGCGGAGGCCGAGTAGTACCAGGCCCGGACGGAGGCGAGCAGGCTCCAGGATGAGGAGAGTAGCGCGGCGTAGACGGCGAGGAAGAGCGCCACCCAGGTCCGCCGGCGGCTCATGGCTTGGAGCAGGAGAGAGGTCCACTGCGGCCATGCTGGCTCAGCAGGCTCCTGATCCGCCATGACCAGATCCTTGGTTGGGTTTTGAGGGTTTGGCTCAGGAGGGGGGACTTCCTTTGCTTGCCTGGGTGGTGAAGGGGGCAGAAGCGGAGCAGCGGAGGAAGGGGAAGAAGGATCACATTTCGTGGTGATTCTCGCCATTTCCACCCCTTTGTCAGCTAATGTCTCCTGACTCCTTTTCTAATTTCTCAAAGAAAAAATAATGCTGCTTTTTTTTAAAGACAAAAAAAGTGCTGCTTTTTTTTTGAGATTACACAGTACAACTCAGACTCACAACGCACGCACACTCACCCCTATGAACGCACATACGCAAACCCTACCCCTATGAGCATCTTCGAAGACTGAGCCGGCAAATCCAGAGATACGAAGTCACCACTGGCGCCTCGCTGTCGACGGGAGCGTCGCCTACCACTGAAAGCACAAATGCCGTTAAATCCTTGAAAATTCGCTCCCACGGGGGTCGAACCCAGGACCTGAGAGGTGTTACTCGGATGCCTTAACCACTAGGCCAAAACCCCTTTCACAAAAAAAAAGTGCTGCTGTGTCTCTTAGTCGGAGCCTAAGAATACATCAGCCCGGTGGTCCACCAAAGTTTGGGTCAGAAGAGATTAGAGGAGACTAGCCCAACTATCAACTTACCAGGGCCTAAATGGTTAGTTCAGTCTAAAGGACACCAAATCTGTAGCACCCATTTTGGTGCTAAACTGGGCTAAAGGGGATGGTTCTCATGCGAAAACACTCAAAAACGTGAGTTTAAAGCAAACGAAGCAAAGCCGAGCTGGTTTAGAGCCGTTTCGGAGCCGTTCGGGTGAATTCGGTGGTCTTTCATTCAAAATGACTGGAGAAGCGTTCTTTTTCACTTGTATGGTGTGTTTGATGTAATTGGATGGTTCCCATGCGAAAACACTCGAAAACGTGAGTTTACTTGCAAACGAAGCAAACCGGGCTGTTTTGGAGCCGTTTCGGAGCCGTTCGGGTGAATTCGGTGCTCTGTCGCTCAAAATGACCCGAGAAGCGTTCTTTTTCACTTGTTATTGTGTGTTTGATGTAATTGGATGGTTCCCATGCGAAAACACTCGAAAACGAGAGTTCAAAGCAAACGAAGCAAACCGGGCTGTGTTGGAGCCGTTTCGGAGCCGTTCGGGTGAATTCGGTGCTCTTTCGCTCAAAATGACCGGAGGAGCGTTCTTTTTCATTTGTATGGTGTGTTTGATGTAATTGGATGGTTCCTATGCGAAAACACTCGAAAACGTGAGTTTGCTTGCAAACGAAGCAAACCGAGCTGTGTTGGAACCGTTTCGGAGCCGTTCGGGTGAATTCGATGCTCTTTCGCTCAAAATGACCGGAGAAGCGTTCTTTTTCACTTGTATGGTGTGTTTGATGTAATTGGATGGTTCCCATGCGAAAACACTCGAAAACGTGAGTTTACTTGCAAACGAAGCAAACCGGGCTCATTTGGAGCCGTTTCGGAGCCGTTCGGGTGAATTCGGTGCTCTTTCGCTCAAAATGACCCGCGAAGCGTTCTTTTTCACTTGTATGGTGTGTTTGATGTAATTGGATTGTTCCCATGCGAAAACACTCAAAACGTGAGTTTACTTGCAGACGAAGCAAACCGGGCTGCGTTGGAGCCGTTTCGGAGCCGTACGGGTGAATTCGGTGCTCTTTCGCTCAATATGACCCGAGAAGCGTTCTTTTTCACTTGTTATGGTGTGTTTGATGTAATTGGATGGTTCCCATGCGAAAACACTCGAAAACGTGAGTTTACTTGCAAACGAAGCAAACCGGGCAGTTTTGGAGCCGTTTCGGAGCCGTTCGGGTGAATTCGGTGCTCTTTCGCTCAAAATGACCCGAGAAGTGTTCTTTTTCACTTGTTATTGTGTGTTTGATGTAATTGGATAGTTCCCATGCGAAAACACTCGAAAACGTGAGTTTAAAGCAAACGAAGCAAACCGGGCTGTTTTGGAGCCGTTTCGGAGCCGTTCGGGTGAATTCGGTGCTCTTTCGCTCAAAATGACCGGAGAAGCGTTCTTTTTCACTTGTTATGGTGTGTTTGATGTAATTGGATGGTTCCCATGCGAAAACATTCGAAAATGTCAGTTTACATGCAGGCGAAGCAAACCGGGCTGTTTTGGAGCCGTTTTGGTGCCGTTCGGGTGAATTCGGTGCTCTTTCGCTCAAAATGACCCGAGAAGCGTTCTTTTTCACTTGTTATTGTGTGTTTGATGTAATTGGATGGTTCCATGCGAAAACACTCGAAAACGTGAGTTTACTTGCAAACGAAGCAAACCGGGCTGTTTTGGAGCCGTTTCGGAGCCGTTCCGGGTGAATTCGGTGCTCTTTCGCTCAAAATGACCGGAGAAGCGTTCTTTTTCACTTGTTTTGTGTGTTTGATGTAATTGGATGGTTCCCATGCGAAAACACTCGAAAACGTGAGTAAGCAAACGAAGCAAACCGGGCTGTGTTGGAGCCGTTTCGGAGCCGTTCGGGTGAATTCGATGCTCTTTCGCTCAAAATGACCCAAGAAGCGTTCTTTTTCATTTGTATGGTGTGTTTGATGTAATTGGATGGTTCCGATGCGAAAACACTCAAAAACGTGAGTTTGCTTGCAAACGAAGCAAACCGAGCTGTGTTGGAACCGTTTCGGAGCCGTTCGGGTGAATTCGATGCTCTTTCGCTCAAAATGACCCGAGAAGTGTTCTTTTTCACTTGTTTGATGTAATTGGATGGTTCCATGTGAAAACACTCGAAAACGTGAGTTTACTTGCAAACGAAGCAAACCGGGTTGTGTTAGAGCCGTTTCGGAGCCGTTCTGGTGAATTCGGTGCTCTGTCGCTCAAAATGACCCAAGAAGCGTTCTTTTTCACTTGTATGGTGTGTTTGATGTAATTGGATGGTTTCCATGCGAAAACACTCGAAAATGTGAGTTTACTTGCAAACGAAGCAAACCGGGCTGTTTTGGAGCCGTTTCGAAGCCGTTCAGGTGAATTCGGTGCTCTTTCGCTCAAAATGACCCGAGAAGCGTTCTTTTTCACTTGTTATTATGTGTTTGATGTAATTGGATGGTTCCCATGCGAAAACACTCGAAAACGTGAGTTTAAAGCAAACGAAGCAAACCGGGCTGTTTTGGAGCCGTTTCGGAGCCGTTCGGGTGAATTCGGTGCTCTTTCGCTCAAAATGACCGGAGAAGCGTTCTTTTTCACTTGTATGGTGTGTTTGATGTAATTGGATGGTTCCCATGCGAAAACACTCGAAAACGTGAGTTTACTTGCAAACGAAGCAAACCAGGCTGTTTTGGAGCCGTTTCGGAGCCGTTCGGGTGAATTCGGTGCTCTTTCGCTCAAAATGACCCGAGAAGCATTCTTTTTCACTAGTTATTGTGTGTTTGATGTAATTGGATGGTTCCCATGCGAAAACACTCGAAAACGTGAGCTTAGAGCAAACGAAGCAAACCGGTTGTGTTGGAGCCGTTTCGGAGCCGTTCGGGTGAATTCGGTGCTCTTTCGCTCAAAATGACCGGAGAAGCGTTCTTTTTCACTTGTTATGGTGTGTTTGATGTAATTGGATGGTTCCCATGCGAAAACACTCGAAAACGTGAGTTTACTTGCAAACGAAGCAAACCGGGCTCATTTGGAGCCGTTTCGGAGCCGTTCGGGTGAATTCGGTGCTCTTTCGCTCAAAATGACCCGCGAAGCGTTCTTTTTCACTTGTATGGTGTGTTTGATGTAATTGGATGGTTCCCATGCGAAAACACTCGAAAACGTGAGTTTACTTGCAAACGAAGCAAACCGGGCTGTTTTGAAGCCGTTCCGGAGCCGTTCGGGTGAATTCGGTGCTCTTTCGCTCAAAATGACCCGAGAAGCGTTCTTTTTCACTTGTTATGGTGTGTTTGATGTAATTGGATGTTTCCATGCGAAAACACTCGAAAACGTGAGTTTACTTGCAAACGAAGCAAACCGGGCTGTTTTGGAGCCGTTTCGGAGCCGTACAGGTGAATTCGGTGCTCTTTCGCTCAAAATGACCCGAGAAGCGTTCTTTTTCACTTGTTATTGTGTGTTTGATGTAATTGGATGGTTCCGATGCGAAAACACTCGAAAACGTGAGTTTAAAGCAAACGAAGCAAACCGGGCTGTTTTGGAGCCGTTTCGGAGCCGTTCGGGTGAATTCGGTGCTCTTTCGCTCAAAATGACCGGAGAAGCGTTCTTTTTCACTTGTATAGTGTGTTTGATGTAATTGGATGGTTCCCATACGAAAACACTCGAAAATGTGAGTTTACTTGCAAACGAAGCAAACCGGGCTGTTTTGGAGCCGTTTCGGAGCCGTTCGGGTGAATTCGGTGCTCTTTCGCTCAAAATGACCCGAGAAGCGTTCTGTTTCACTAGTTATTGTGTGTATCGTAATTGGATGGTTCCCATGTGAAAACACTCAAAAACGTGAGCTTAGAGCAAACGAAGCAAACCGGTTGTGTTGGAGCCGTTTCGGAGCCGTTCGGGTGAATTCGGTGCTCTGTCGCTCGAAATGACCCAAGAAGCGTTCTTTTTCACTTGTATGGTGTGTTTGATGAAATTGGATGGTTTCCATGCGAAAACACTCGAAAACGTGAGTTTACTTGCAAACGAAGCAAACCGGGCTGTTTTGGAGCCGTTTCGTTGCCGTACAGGTGAATTCAGTGCTCTTTCGCTCAAAATGACCCGGGAAGCGTTCTTTTTCACTTGTTATTGTGTGTTTGATGTAATTGGATGGTTCCCATGCGAAAACACTCGAAAACGTGAGTTTACTTGCAAACGAAGCAAACCGGGCTGTTTTGGAGCCGTTTCGGAGCCGTACAGGTGAATTCGGTGCTCTTTCGCTCAAAATGACCCGAGAAGCGTTCTTTTTCACTTGTTATTGTGTGTTTGATGTAATTAGATGGTTCCCATGCGAAAACACTCGAAAACGAGCCGTACAGGTGAATTCGGTGCTCTTTCGCTCAAAATGTTCGAGAAGCGTTCTTTTTCACTTGTTATGGTGTGTTTGATGTAATTGGATGGTTTCCTTGCGAAAACACTCGAAAACGTGAGTTTACTTGCAAACGAAGCAAACCGGGCTGTTTTGGAGCCGTTTCGGAGCCGTTCGGGTGAATTCGGTGCTCTTTCGCTCAAAATGACCCGAGAAGCATTCTGTTTCACTAGTTATTGTGTGTTTGATGTAATTGGATGGTTCCCGTGCGAAAACACTCGAAAACGTGAGCTTAGAGCAAACGAAGCAAACCGGTTGTGTTGGAGCCGTTTCGGAGCCGTTCGGGTGAATTCGGTGCTCTGTCGCTCAAAATGACCCAAGAAGCGTTCTTTTTCACTTGTGTGGTGTGTTTGATGTAATTGGATGGTTTCCATGCGAAAACACTCGAAAACGTGAGTTTACTTGCAAACGAAGCAAACCGGGCTGTTTTGGAGCCGTTTCGGAGCCGTACAGGTGAATTCGGTGCTCTTTCGCTCAAAATGACCCGAGAAGCGTTCTTTTTCACTTGTTATTGTGTGTTTGATGTAATTGGATGGTTCCCATGCGAAAACACTCGAAAACGTGAGTTTACTTGCAAACGAAGCAAACCGGGCTGTTTGGAGCCGTTTCGGAGCCGTACAGGTGAATTCGGTGCTCTTTCGCTCAAAATGACCCGAGAAGCGTTCTTTTTCACTTGTTATTGTGTGTTTGATGTAATTGGATGGTTCCCATGCGAAAACACTCGAAAACGAGCCGTTCAGGTGAATTCGGTGCTCTTTCGCTCAAAATGACCGAGAAGCGTTCTTTTTCACTTGTATGGTGTGTTTGATGTAATTGGATGGTTTCCATGCGAAAACACTCGAAAACGTGAGTTTACTTGCAAACGAAGCAAACCGGGCTGTTTTGGAGCCGTTTCGGAGCCGTTACAGGTGAATTCGGTGCTCTTCGCTCAAAATGACCGAGAAGCGTTCTTTTTCACTTGTTATTGTGTGTTTGATGTAATTGAATGGTTGCCATGCGAAAACACTCGAAAACGTGAGTTTAAAGCAAACGAAGCAAAATTGGCTGTTTTGGAGCCGTTTCGGAGCCGTTCGGGTGAATTCGATGCTCTTTTGCTCAAAATGACCGGAGAAGCGTTCTTTTTCACTTGTATGGTGTGTTTGATGTAATTGGATGGTTCCCATGAGAAAACACTCGAAAACGTGAGTTTACTTGCAAACGAAGCAAACCGGACTGTTTTGGAGCCATTTCAGAGCCGTTCCTGGTGAATTTGGTGCTCTTTCGCTCAAAATGACCGGAGAAGCGTTCTTTTTCACTTGTTATTGTGTGTTTGATGTAATTGGATGGTTCCCATGCGAAAACAATCGAAAACGTGAGTTTAAAGCAAACGAAGCAAACCGGGCTGTGTTGGAGCCGTTTCGGAGCCATTCGGGTGAATTCGGTGCTCTTTCGCTCAAAATGACCCAAGAAGCGTTCTTTTTCATTTGTATGGTGTGTTTGATGTAATTGGATGGTTCTCATGCGAAAACACTCGAAAACGTGAGTTTACTTGCAAACGAAGCAAACCGGGCTGTTTTGGAGCCGTTTGGGAGCCGTTCGGGTGAATTCGGTGCTCTTTCGCTCAAAATGACCCGAGAAGCATTCTTTTTCACTTTTTATGGTGTGTTTGATGTAATTGGATGGTTCCTATGCGAAAACACTCGAAAACGTGAGTTTACTTGCAAACGAAGCAAACCGGGCTGCGTTGGAGCCGTTTCGGAGCCGTTCGGGTGAATTCGGTGCTCTTTCGCTCAAAATGACCCGAGAAGCATTCTTTTTCACTTTTATGGTGTGTTTGATGTAATTGGATGGTTCCCATGCGAAAACATTCGAAAATGTGAGTTTACATGCAAACGAAGCAAACCGGGCTGCGTTGGAGCCGTTTCGGAGCCGTTCGGGTGAATTCGGTGCTCTTTCGCTCAAAATGACCCGAGAAGCGTTCTTTTTCACTTGTTATTGTGTGTTTGATGTAATTGGATGGTTCCATGTGAAAACACTCGAAAACGTGAGTTTACATGCAAACGAAGCAAACCGGGTTGTGTTGGAGCCGTTTCGGAGCCGTTCGGGTGAATTCGGTGCTCTGTCGCTCAAAATGACCCAAGAAGCGTTCTTTTTCACTTGTATGGTGTGTTTGATGTAATTGGATGGTTCCCATGCGAAAACACTCGAAAACGTGAGTTTACTTGCAAACGAAGCAAACCGGGCTGTTTTGGAGCCGTTTCGGAGCCGTACAGGTGAATTCGGTGCTCTTTCGCTCAAAATGACCCGAGAAGCGTTCTTTTTCACTTGTTATTGTGTGTTTGATGTAATTGGATGGTTTCCATGCGAAAACACTCGAAAACGTGAGTTTAAAGCAAACGAAGCAAACCGGGCTGTTTTGGAGCCGTTTCGGAGCCGTTCGGGTGAATTCGGTGCTCTTTCGCTCAAAATGACCGGAGAAGCGTTCTTTTTCACTTGTATAGTGTGTTTGATGTAATTGGATGGTTCCCATGCGAAAACACTCGAAAACGTGAGTTTACTTGCAAACGAAGCAAACCAGGCTGTTTTGGAGCCGTTTCGAAGCCGTTCGGGTGAATTCGGTGCTCTTTCGCTCAAAATGACCCGAGAAGCGTTCTTTTTCACTTGTTATTGTGTGTTTGATGTAATTGGATGGTTCCCATGCGAAAACACTCGAAAACGTGAGTTTAGAGCAAACGAAGCAAACCGGCTGTGTTGGAGCCGTTCGGGTGAATTCGGTGCTCTGTCGCTCAAAATGACCCGAGAAGCGTTCTTTTTCACTTGTATGGTGTGTTTGATGTAATTGGATGGTTTCCATGCGAAAACACTCGAAAACGTGAGTTTACTTGCAAACGAAGCAAACCGGGCAGTTTTGGAGCCGTTTCGGAGCCGTTCGGGTGAATTCGGTGCTCTTTCGCTCAAAATGACCGAGAAGCGTTCTTTTTCACTTGTTATTGTGTGTTTGATGTAATTGGATGGTTCCCATGCGAAAACACTCGAAAACGAGAGTTTAAAGCAAACGAAGCAAACCGGGCTGTGTTGGAGCCGTTTCGGAGCCGTTCGGGTGAATTCGGTGCTCTTTCGCTCAAAATGACCCAAGAAGCGTTCTTTTTCACTTGTATGGTGTGTTTGATGTAATTGGATGGTTCCATGCGAAAACACTCAAAAACGTGAGTTTGCTTGCAAACGAAGCAAACCGGGCTGTGTTGGAACCGTTTCGGAGCCGTTCGGGTGAATTAGGTGCTCTTTCGCTCAAAATGACCGGAGAAGCGTTCTTTTTCACTTGTTATGGTGTGTTTGATGTAATTGGATGGTTCCCATGCGAAAACACACGAAAATGTGAGTTTACTTGCAAACGAAGCAAACCGGGCTCTTTGGAGCCGTTTCGGAGCCGTTCGGGTGAATTCGGTGCTCTTTCGCTCAAAATGACCCGCGAAGCGTTCTTTTTCACTTGTATGGTGTGTTTGATGTAATTGGATGGTTCCCATGCGAAAACTCTCAAAAACGTGAGTTTACTTGCAAACGAAGCAAACCGGGCTGTTTTGAAGCCGTTTCGGAGCCGTTCGGGTGAATTCGGTGCTCTTTCGCTCAAAATGACCCGAGAAGCGTTCTTTTTCACTTGTATGGTGTGTTTGATGTAATTGGATGGTTCCCATGTGAAAACACTCGAAAACGTGAGTTTACTTGCAAACGAAGCAAACCGGGCTGTTTTGGAGCCGTTTCGGAGCCGTTCGGGTGAATTCGGTGCTCTTTCGCTCAAAATGACCCGAGAAGCGTTCTTTTTCACTTTTTATGGTGTGTTTGATGTAATTGGATGGTTCCCATGCGAAAACATTCAAAAATGTCAGTTTACATGCAGGCGAAGCAAACCGGGCCGTTTTGGTGCCGTTCGGGTGAATTCGGTGCTCTTTCACTCAAAATGACCCGAGAAGTGTTCTTTTTCACTTGTTATTGTGTGTTTGATGTAATTGGATGGTTCCATGTGAAAACACTCGAAAACGTGAGTTTACATGCAAACGAAGCAAACCGGGTTGTGTTGGAGCCGTTTCGGAGCCGTTCGGGTGAATTCGGTGCTCTTTCGCTCAAAATGACCCAAGAAGCGTTCTTTTTCACTTGTATGGTGTGTTTGATGTAATTGGATGGTTTCCATGCGAAAACACTCGAAAACGTGAGTTTACTTGCAAACGAAGCAAACCAGGCTGTTTTGGAGCCGTTTCGGAGCCGTACAGGTGAATTCGGTGCTCTTTCGCTCAAAATGACCCGAGAAGCGTTCTTTTTCACTTGTTATTGTGTGTTTGATGTAATTGGATGGTTCCCATGCGAAAACACTCGAAAACGTGAGTTTACTTGCAAACGAAGCAAAAGGGCTGTTTTGGAGCCGTTTCGGAGCCGTACAGGTGAATTCGGTGCTCTTTCGCTCAAAATGACCCGAGAAGCGTTCTTTTTCACTTCTTATTGTGTGTTTGATGTAATTGGATGGTTCCCATGCGAAAACACTCCAAAACGTGAGTTTAAAGCAAACGAAGCAAACCAGGCTATGTTGGAGCCGTTTCGGAGCCATTCGGGTGAATTCGGTGCTCTTTCGCTCAAAATGTCCCAAGAAGCGTTCTTTTTCATTTGTATGGTGTGTTTGATGTAATTGGATGGTTCTCATCCGAAACCACTCGAAAACGTGAGTTTACTTGCAAACGAAGCAAACCGGGCAGTTTTGCAGCCGTTTCGGAGCCGTTGGGGTGAATTCGGTGCTCTTTCGCTCAAAATGACACGAGAAGCGTTCTTTTTCACTTTTCATGGTGTGTTTGATGTAATTGGATGGTTCCTATGCGAAAACACTCGAAAACGTGAGTTTACTTGCAAACGAAGCAAACCGGGCTGCGTTGGAGCCGTTTCGGAGCCGTTCGGGTGAATTCGGTGCTCTTTCGCTCAAAATGACCCGAGAAGCGTTCTTTTTCACTTGTTATTGTGTGTTTGATGTAATTGGATGGTTCCATGTGAAAACACTCGAAAACGTGAGTTTACATGCAAACGAAGCAAACCGGGTTGTGTTGGAGCCGTTTCGGAGCCGTTCGGGTGAATTCGGTGCTCTGTCGCTCAAAATGACCCAAGAAGCGTTCTTTTTCACTTGTATGGTGTGTTTGATGTAATTGGATGGTTTCCATGCGAAAACACTCGAAAACGTGAGTTTACTTGCAAACGAAGCAAACCGGGCTGTTTTGGAGCCGTTTCGGAGCCGTACAGGTGAATTTGGTGCTCTTTCGCTCAAAATGACCCGAGAAGCGTTCTTTTTCACTTGTTATTGTGTGTTTGATGTAATTGGATGGTTCCCATGCGAAAACACTCGAAAACAAGCCGTGCGGGTGAATTCGGTGCTCTTTCGCTCAAAATAACCGAGAAGCGTTCTTTTTCACTTGTATGGTGTGTTTGATGTAATTGGATGGTTTCCATGCGAAAACACTCGAAAACGTGAGTTTACTTGCAAACGAAGCAAACCGGGCAGTTTTGGAGCCGTTTCGGAGCCGTTGGGGTGAATTCGGTGCTCTTTCGCTCAAAATGACACGAGAAGCGTTCTTTTTCACTTTTCATGGTGTGTTTGATGTAATTGGATGGTTCCTATGCGAAAACACTCGAAAACGTGAGTTTACTTGCAAACGAAGCAAACCGGGCTGCGTCGGAGCCGTTTCGGAGCCGTTCGGGTGAATTCGGTGCTCTTTCGCTCAAAATGACCCGAGAAGTGTTCTTTTTCACTTGTTATTGTGTGTTTGATGTAATTGGATGGTTCCACGTGAAAACACTCGAAAACGTGAGTTTACATGCAAACGAAGCAAACCGGGTTGTGTTGGAGCTGTTTCGGAGCCGTTCGGGTGAATTCGGTGCTCTGTCGCTCAAAATGACCCAACAAGCGTTCTTTTTCACTTGTATGGTGTGTTTGATGTAATTGGATGGTTTCCATGCGAAAACACTCGAAAACGTGAGTTTACTTGCAAACGAAGCAAACCGGGCTGTTTTGGAGCCGTTTCGAAGCCGTACAGGTGAATTCGGTGCTCTTTCGCTCAAAATGACCCGAGAAGCGTTCTTTTTCACTTGTTATTGTGTGTTTGATGTAATTGGATGGTTCCCATGCGAAACACTCGAAAATGAGCCGTTCAGGTGAATTCGGTGCTCTTTCGTTCAAAATGACCGAGAAGCGTTCTTTTTCACTTGGATGGTGTGTTTGATGTAATTGGATGGTTTCCATGCGAAAACACTCGAAAACGTGAGTTTACTTGCTAACGAAGCAAACCGGGCTGTTTCGGAGCCGTTTCGGAGCCGTACAGGTGAATTCGGTGCTCTTTCGCTCAAAATGACCCGAGAAGCGTTCTTTTTCACTTGTTATTGTGTGTTTGATGTAATTGGATGGTTCCCATGCGAAAACACTCGAAAACGAGCCGTGCGGGTGAATTCGGTGCTCTTTCGCTCAAAATAACCGAGAAGCGTTCTTTTTCACTTGTATGGTGTGTTTGATGTAATTGGATGGTTTCCATGCGAAAACACTCGAAAACGTGAGTTTACTTGCAAACGAAGCAAACCGGGCTGTTTTGGAGCCGTTTCGGAGCCGTACAGGTGAATTCGGTGCTCTTTCGCTCAAAATGACCAGAGAAGCGTTCTTTTTCACTTGTTATTGTGTGTTTGATGTAATTGGACGGTTCCCATGCGAAACCCTCGAAAACGAGCCGTTCGGGTGAATTCGGTGCTCTTTCGCTCAAAATGACCGAGAAGCGTTCTTTTTCACTTGGATGGTGTGTTTGATGTAATTGGATGGTTTCCATGCGAAAACACTCGAAAACGTGAGTTTACTTGCAAACGAAGCAAAAGGGCTGTTTTGGAGCCGTTTCGGAGCCGTTCGGGTGAATTCGGTGCTCTTTCGCTCAAAATGACCCGAGAAGCGTTCTTTTTCACTTGTTATTGTGTGTTTGATGTAATTGGATGGTTCCCATGCGAAACACTCGAAAATGAGCCGTTCAGGTGAATTCGGTGCTCTTTCGTTCAAAATGACCGAGAAGCGTTCTTTTTCACTTGTATGGTGTGTTTGATGTAATTGGATGGTTTCCATGCGAAAACACTCGAAAACGTGAGTTTACTTGCAAACGAAGCAAACCGGGCAGTTTTGGAGCCGTTTCGGAGCCGTTGGGGTGAGTTCGGTGCTCTTTCACTCAAAATGACACGAGAAGCGTTCGTTTTCACTTTTCATGGTGTGTTTGATGTAATTGGATGGTTCCTATGCGAAAACACTCGAAAACGTGAGTTTACTTGCAAACGAAGCAAACCGGGCTGCGTTGGAGCCGTTTCGGAGCCGTTCGGGTGAATTCGGTGCTCTTTCGCTCAAAATGACTCGAGAAGTGTTCTTTTTCACTAGTTATTGTGTGTTTGATGTAATTGAATGGTTCCCAAGCGAAAACACTCGAAAACGTGAGTTTAAAGCAAACGAAGCAAACCGGGCTGTTTTGGAGCCGTTTCGGAGCCGTTCGGGTGAATTCGGTGCTCTTTCGCTCAAAATGACCGGAGAAGCGTTCTTTTTCACTTGTATGGTGTGTTTGATGTAATTGGATGGTTTCCATGCGAAAACACTCGAAAACGTGAGTTTACTTGCAAACGAAGCAAACCGGGCTGTTTTGGAGCCGTTTCGGAGCCGTACAGGTGAATTCGGTGCTCTTTCGCTCAAAATGACCCGAGAAGCGTTCTTTTCACTTGTTATTGTGTGTTTGATGTAATTGGATGGTTCCCATGCGAAACACTCGAAAACGAGCCGTTCGGGTGAATTCGGTGCTCTTTCGCTCAAAATGACCGAGAAGCGTTCTTTTTCACTTGGATGGTGTGTTTGATGTAATTGGATGGTTTCCATGCGAAAACACTCGAAAACGTGAGTTTACTTGCAAACGAAGCAAAAGGGCTGTTTTGGAGCCGTTTCGGAGCCGTACAGGTGAATTCGGTGCTCTTTCGCTCAAAATGACCCGAGAAGCGTTCTTTTTCACTTGTTATTGTGTGTTTGATGTAATTGAATGGTTCCCAAGCGAAAACACTCGAAAACGTGAGTTTAAAGCAAACGAAGCAAACCGGGCTGTTTTGGAGCCGTTTCGGAGCCGTTCGGGTGAATTCGATGCTCTTTCGCTCAAAATGACCGGAGAAGCGTTCTTTTTCACTTGTATGGTGTGTTTGATGTAATTGGATGGTTCCCATGCGAAAACACTCGAAAACGTGAGTTTACTTGCAAACGAAGCAAACCGGGCTGTTTTGGAGCCGTTCCGGAGCCGTTCCTGGTGAATTTGGTGCTCTTTCGCTCAAAATGACCGGAGAAGCGTTCTTTTTCACTTGTTATTGTGTGTTTGATGTAATTGGATGGTTCCCATGCGAAAACAATCGAAAACGTGAGTTTAAAGCAAACGAAGCAAACCGGGCTGTGTTGGAGCCGTTTCGGAGCCATTCGGGTGAATTCGGTGCTCTTTCGCTCAAAATGACCCAAGAAGCGTTCTTTTTCATTTGTATGGTGTGTTTGATGTAATTGGATGGTTCTCATCCGAAACCACTCAAAAACGTGAGTTTACTTGCAAACGAAGCAAACCGGGCAGTTTTGGAGCCGTTTCGGAGCCGTTGGGGTGAATTCGGTGCTCTTTCGCTCAAAATGACACGAGAAGCGTTCTTTTTCACTTTTCATGGTGTGTTTGATGTAATTGGATGGTTCCTATGCGAAAACACTCGAAAACGTGAGTTTACTTGCAAACGAAGCAAACCGGGCTGTTTTGGAGCCGTTTCGGAGCCGTTCGGGTGAATTCGGTGCTGTTTCGCTCAAAATGACCCGAGAAGCGTTCTTTTTCACTTGTTATTGTGTGTCTGATGTAATTGGATGGTTCCCATGCGAAACACTCGAAAATGAGCCGTTCAGGTGAATTCGGTGCTCTTTCGTTCAAAATGACCGAGAAGCGTTCTTTTTCACTTGTATGGTGTGTTTGATGTAATTGGATGGTTTCCATGCGAAAACACTCGAAAACGTGAGTTTACTTGCAAACGAAGCAAACCGGGCAGTTTTGGAGCCGTTTCGGAGCCGTTGGGGTGAGTTCGGTGCTCTTTCACTCAAAATGACACGAGAAGCGTTCGTTTTCACTTTTCATGGTGTGTTTGATGTAATTGGATGGTTCCTATGCGAAAACACTCGAAAACGTGAGTTTACTTGCAAACGAAGCAAACCGGGCTGCGTTGGAGCCGTTTCGGAGCCGTTCGGGTGAATTCGGTGCTCTTTCGCTCAAAATGACTCGAGAAGTGTTCTTTTCACTAGTTATTGTGTGTTTGATGTAATTGAATGGTTCCCAAGCGAAAACACTCGAAAACGTGAGTTTAAAGCAAACGAAGCAAACCGGGCTGTTTTGGAGCCGTTTCGGAGCCGTTCGGGTGAATTCGATGCTCTTTCGCTCAAAATGACCGGAGAAGCGTTCTTTTTCACTTGTATGGTGTGTTTGATGTAATTGGATGGTTCCCATGCGAAAACACTCGAAAACGTGAGTTTACTAGCAAACGAAGCAAACCGGGCTGTTTTGGAGCCGTTCCGGAGCCGTTCCTGGTGAATTTGGTGCTCTTTCGCTCAAAATGACCGGAGAAGCGTTCTTTTTCACTTGTTATTGTGTGTTTGATGTAATTGGATGGTTCCCATGCGAAAACAATCAAAAACGTGAGTTTAAAGCAAACGAAGCAAACCGGGCTGTGTTGGAGCCGTTTCGGAGCCATTCGGGTGAATTCGGTGCTCTTTCGCTCAAAATGACCCAAGAAGCGTTCTTTTTCATTTGTATGGTGTGTTTGATGTAATTGGATGGTTCTCATCCGAAACCACTCAAAAACGTGAGTTTACTTGCAAACGAAGCAAACCGGGCAGTTTTGGAGCCGTTTCGGAGCCGTTGGGGTGAATTCGGTGCTCTTTCGCTCAAAATGACACGAGAAGCGTTCTTTTTCACTTTTCATGGTGTGTTTGATGTAATTGGATGGTTTCCATGCGAAAACACTCGAAAACGTGAGTTTACTTGCAAACGAAGCAAAAGGGCTGTTTTGGAGCCGTTTCGGAGCCGTTCGGGTGAATTCGGTGCTGTTTCGCTCAAAATGACCCGAGAAGCGTTCTTTTTCACTTGTTATTGTGTGTCTGATGTAATTGGATGGTTCCCATGCGAAACACTCGAAAATGAGCCGTTCAGGTGAATTCGGTGCTCTTTCGTTCAAAATGACCGAGAAGCGTTCTTTTTCACTTGTATGGTGTGTTTGATGTAATTGGATGGTTTCCATGCGAAAACACTCGAAAACGTGAGTTTACTTGCAAACGAAGCAAAACGGGCTGTTTTGGAGCCGTTTCGGAGCCGTTGGGGTGAGTTCGGTGCTCTTTCACTCAAAATGACACGAGAAGCGTTCGTTTTCACTTTTCATGGTGTGTTTGATGTAATTGGATGGTTCCTATGCGAAAACACTCGAAAACGTGAGTTTACTTGCAAACGAAGCAAACCGGGCTGCGTTGGAGCCGTTTCGGAGCCGTTCGGGTGAATTCGGTGCTCTTTCGCTCAAAATGACTCGAGAAGTGTTCTTTTTCACTAGTTATTGTGTGTTTGATGTAATTGAATGGTTCCCAAGCGAAAACACTCGAAAACGTGAGTTTAAAGCAAACGAAGCAAACCGGGCTGTTTTGGAGCCGTTTCGGAGCCGTTCGGGTGAATTCGATGCTCTTTCGCTCAAAATGACCGGAGAAGCGTTCTTTTTCACTTGTATGGTGTGTTTGATGTAATTGGATGGTTCCCATGCGAAAACACTCGAAAACGTGAGTTTACTTGCAAACGAAGCAAACCGGGCTGTTTTGGAGCCGTTTCGGAGCCGTTCCTGGTGAATTTGGTGCTCTTTCGCTCAAAATGACCGGAGAAGCGTTCTTTTTCACTTGTTATTGTGTGTTTGATGTAATTGGATGGTTCCCATGCGAAAACAATCGAAAACGTGAGTTTAAAGCAAACGAAGCAAACCGGGCTGTGTTGGAGCCGTTTCGGAGCCATTCGGGTGAATTCGGTGCTCTTTCGCTCAAAATGACCCAAGAAGCGTTCTTTTTCATTTGTATGGTGTGTTTGATGTAATTGGATGGTTCTCATCCGAAACCACTCAAAAACGTGAGTTTACTTGCAAACGAAGCAAACCGGGCAGTTTTGGAGCCGTTTCGGAGCCGTTCGGGTGAATTCGGTGCTCTTTCGCTCAAAATGACCGAGAAGCGTTCTTTTTCACTTGGATGGTGTGTTTGATGTAATTGGATGGTTTCCATGCGAAAACACTCGAAAACGTGAGTTTACTTGCAAACGAAGCAAAAGGGCTGTTTTGGAGCCGTTTCGGAGCCGTTCGGGTGAATTCGGTGCTGTTTCGCTCAAAATGACCCGAGAAGCGTTCTTTTTCACTTGTTATGGTGTGTTTGATGTAATTGGATGGTTCCCATGCGAAACACTCGAAAATGAGCCGTTCAGGTGAATTCGGTGCTCTTTCGTTCAAAATGACCGAGAAGCGTTCTTTTTCACTTGTATGGTGTGTTTGATGTAATTGGATGGTTTCCATGCGAAAACACTCGAAAACGTGAGTTTACTTGCAAACGAAGCAAACCGGGCAGTTTTGGAGCCGTTTCGGAGCCGTGGGGTGAGTTCGGTGCTCTTTCACTCAAAATGACACGAGAAGCGTTCTTTTTCACTTTTCATGGTGTGTTTGATGTAATTGGATGGTTCCTATGCGAAAACACTCGAAAACGTGAGTTTACTTGCAAACGAAGCAAACCGGGCTGCGTTGGAGCCGTTTCGGAGCCGTTCGGGTGAATTCGGTGCTCTTTCGCTCAAAATGACCCGAGAAGTGTTCTTTTTCACTAGTTATTGTGTGTTTGATGTAATTGAATGGTTCCCATGCGAAAACACTCGAAAACGTGAGTTTAAAGCAAACGAAGCAAACCGGGCTGTTTTGGAGCCGTTTCGGAGCCGTTCGGGTGAATTCGGTGCTCTTTCGCTCAAAATGACCGGAGAAGCGTTCTTTTTCACTTGTATGGTGTGTTTGATGTAATTGGATGGTTTCCATGCGAAAACACTCGAAAACGTGAGTTTACTTGCAAACGAAGCAAACCGGGCTGTTTTGGAGCCGTTTCGGAGCCGTACAGGTGAATTCGGTGCTCTTTCGCTCAAAATGACCCGAGAAGCGTTCTTTTTCACTTGTTATTGTGTGTTTGATGTAATTGGATGGTTCCCATGCGAAACACTCGAAAACGAGCCGTTTGGGTGAATTCGGTGCTCTTTCGCTCAAAATGACCGAGAAGCGTTCTTTTTCACTTGGATGGTGTGTTTGATGTAATTGGATGGTTTCCATGCGAAAACACTCGAAAACGTGAGTTTACTTGCAAACGAAGCAAAAGGGCTGTTTTGGAGCCGTTTCGGAGCCGTACAGGTGAATTCGGTGCTCTTTCGCTCAAAATGACCCGAGAAGCGTTCTTTTTCACTTGTTATTGTGTGTTTGATGTAATTGAATGGTTCCCAAGCGAAAACACTCGAAAACGTGAGTTTAAAGCAAACGAAGCAAACCGGGCTGTTTTGGAGCCGTTTCGGAGCCGTTCGGGTGAATTCGATGCTCTTTCGCTCAAAATGACCGGAGAAGCGTTCTTTTTCACTTGTATGGTGTGTTTGATGTAATTGGATGGTTCCCATGCGAAAACACTCGAAAACGTGAGTTTACTTGCAAACGAAGCAAACCGGGCTGTTTTGGAGCCGTTCCGGAGCCGTTCCTGGTGAATTTGGTGCTCTTTCGCTCAAAATGACCAGAGAAGCGTTCTTTTTCACTTGTTATTGTGTGTTTGATGTAATTGGATGGTTCCCATGCGAAAACAATCAAAAACGTGAGTTTAAAGCAAACGAAGCAAACCGGGCTGTGTTGGAGCCGTTTCGGAGCCATTCGGGTGAATTCGGTGCTCTTTCGCTCAAAATGACCCAAGAAGCGTTCTTTTTCATTTGTATGGTGTGTTTGATGTAATTGGATGGTTCTCATCCGAAACCACTGAAAAACGTGAGTTTACTTGCAAACGAAGCAAACCGGGCAGTTTTGGAGCCGTTTCGGAGCCGTTGGGGTGAATTCGGTGCTCTTTCGCTCAAAATGACCGAGAAGCATTCTTTTTCACTTGGATGGTGTGTTTGATGTAATTGGATGGTGGTTCCATGCGAAAACACTCGAAAACGTGAGTTTACTTGCAAACGAAGCAAAAGGGCTGTTTTGGAGCCGTTTCGGAGCCGTTCGGGTGAATTCGGTGCTGTTTCGCTCAAAATGACCCGAGAAGCGTTCTTTTTCACTTGTTATTGTGTGTTTGATGTAATTGGATGGTTCCCATGCGAAACACTCGAAAATGAGCCGTTCAGGTGAATTCGGTGCTCTTTCGTTCAAAATGACCGAGAAGCGTTCTTTTTCACTTGTATGGTGTGTTTGATGTAATTGGATGGTTTCCATGCGAAAACACTCGAAAACGTGAGTTTACTTGCAAACGAAGCAAACCGGGCAGTTTTGGAGCCGTTTCGGAGCCGTTGGGGTGAGTTCGGTGCTCTTTCACTCAAAATGACACGAGAAGCGTTCGTTTTCACTTTTCATGGTGTGTTTGATGTAATTGGATGGTTCCTATGCGAAAACACTCGAAAACGTGAGTTTACTTGCAAACGAAGCAAACCGGGCTGCGTTGGAGCCGTTTCGGAGCCGTTCGGGTGAATTCGGTGCTCTTTCGCTCAAAATGACTCGAGAAGTGTTCTTTTTCACTAGTTATTGTGTGTTTGATGTAATTGGATGGTTCCATGCGAAAACACTCGAAACGTGAGTTTAAAGCAAACGAAGCAAACCGGGCTGTTTTGGAGCCGTTTCGGAGCCGTTCGGGTGAATTCGGTGCTCTTTCGCTCAAAATGACCGGAGAAGCGTTCTTTTTCACTTGTATGGTGTGTTTGATGTAATTGGATGGTTTCCATGCGAAAACACTCGAAAACGTGAGTTTACTTGCAAACGAAGCAAACCGGGCTGTTTTGGAGCCGTTTCGGAGCCGTACAGGTGAATTCGGTGCTCTTTCGCTCAAAATGACCCGAGAAGCGTTCTTTTTCACTTGTTATTGTGTGTTTGATGTAATTGGATGGTTCCCATGCGAAACACTCGAAAACGAGCCGTTCGGGTGAATTCGGTGCTCTTTCGCTCAAAATGACCGAGAAGCGTTCTTTTTCACTTGGATGGTGTGTTTGATGTAATTGGATGGTTTCCATGCGAAAACACTCGAAAACGTGAGTTTACTTGCAAACGAAGCAAAAGGGCTGTTTTGGAGCCGTTTCGGAGCCGTACAGGTGAATTCGGTGCTCTTTCGCTCAAAATGACCCGAGAAGCGTTCTTTTTCACTTGTTATTGTGTGTTTGATGTAATTGAATGGTTCCAAGCGAAAACACTCGAAAACGTGAGTTTAAAGCAAACGAAGCAAACCGGGCTGTTTTGGAGCCGTTTCGGAGCCGTTCGGGTGAATTCGATGCTCTTTCGCTCAAAATGACCGAGAAGCGTTCTTTTTCACTTGTATGGTGTGTTTGATGTAATTGGATGGTTCCCATGCGAAAACACTCGAAAACGTGAGTTTACTAGCAAACGAAGCAAACCGGGCTGTTTTGGAGCCGTTCCGGAGCGTTCCTGGTGAATTTGGTGCTCTTTCGCTCAAAATGACCAGAGAAGCGATCTTTTTCACTTGTTATTGTGTGTTTGATGTAATTGGATGGTTCCCATGCGAAAACAATCAAAACGTGAGTTTAAAGCAAACGAAGCAAACGGGCTGTGTTGGAGCCGTTTCGGAGCCATTCGGGTGAATTCGGTGCTCTTTCGCTCAAAATGACCCAAGAAGCGTTCTTTTTCATTTGTATGGTGTGTTTGATGTAATTGGATAGTTCTCATCCGAAACCACTGAAAAACGTGAGTTTACTTGCAAACGAAGCAAACCGGGCAGTTTTGGAGCCGTTTCGGAGCCGTTGGGGTGAATTCGGTGCTCTTTCGCTCAAAATGACACGAGAAGCGTTCTTTTTCACTTTTCAAGGTGTGTTTGATGTAATTGGATGGTTCCTATGCGAAAACACTCGAAAACGTGAGTTTACGTGCAAACGAAGCAAACCGGGCTGCGTTGAAGCCGTTTCGGAGCCGTTCGGGTGAATTCGGTGCTCTTTCGCTCAAAATAACCCGAGAAGTGTTCTTTTTCACTTGTTATTGTGTGTTTGATGTAATTGGATGGTTCCATGTGAAAACACTCGAAAACATGAGTTTACATGCAAACGAAGCAAACCGGGTTGTGTTGGAGCCGTTTCGGAGCCGTTCGGGTGAATTCGGTGCTCTGTCGCTCAAAATGACCCAACAAGTGTTCTTTTTCACTTGTATGGTGTGTTTGATGTAATTGGATGGTTTCCATGCGAAAACACTCGAAAACGTGAGTTTACTTGCAAACGAAGCAAACTGGGCTGTTTTGGAGCCGTTTCGGAGCCGTTCAGGTGAATTCGGTGCTCTTTCGCTCAAAATGACCCGAGAAGCGTTCTTTTTCACTTGTTATTGTGTGTTTGATGTAATTGGATGGTTCCCATGCGAAAACACTCGAAAACGAGCCGTGCGGGTGAATTCGGTGCTCTTTCGCTCAAAATAATCGAGAAGCGTTCTTTTTCACTTGTATGGTGTGTTTGATGTAATTGGATGGTTTCCATGCGAAAACACTCGAAAACGTGAGTTACTTGCAAACGAAGCAAACCGGGCTGTTTTGGAGCTGTTTCGGAGCCGTACAGGTGAATTCGGTGCTCTTTCGCTCAAAATGACCCGAGAAGCGTTCTTTTTCACTTGTTATTGTGTGTTTGATGTAATTGGATGGTTCCCATGCGAAACACTCGAAAACGAGCCGTTCGGGTGAATTCGGTGCTCTTTTGCTCAAAATGACCGAGAAGCGTTCTTTTTCACTTGGATGGTGTGTTTGATGTAATTGGATGGTTTCCATGCGAAAACACTCGAAAACGTGAGTTTACTTGCAAACGAAGCAAAAGGGCAGTTTCGGAGCCGTTTCGGAGCCGTACAGGTGAATTCGGTGCTCTTTCGCTCAAAATGACCCTTCTTTTTCACTTGTTATGGTGTGTTTGATGTAATTGGATGGTTCCCAAGCGAAAACACTCGAAAACGTGAGTTTACTTGCAAACGAAGCAAACCGGGCTGTTTTGGAGCCGTTTCGGAGTCGTTCGGGTGAATTCGGTGCTCTTTCGGTCAAAATGACCCGAGAAGCGTTCTTTTTCACTGTTATGGTGTGTTTGATGTAGTTAGATGGTTCCTACGGGAAAACACTCGAAAACGTGATTTACTTGCAAACGAAGCAAACCAGGCTGTTTTGGAGCCGTTTCGGATTCGTTCGGGTGAATTCGGTGCTCTTTCGCTCAAAATGACCCGAGAAGCGTTCATTTTCACTTGTTATGGTGTGTTTGATGTAATTGGATGGTTCCCATGCGAAAACACTCGAAAACGTGAGTTTACTTGCAAACGAAGGAAACCGGGCTGTTTTGGAGCTTTTTCGGAGCCGTTCGGGTGAATTCGGTGCTCTTTCGCTCAAAATGACCCGAGAAGCGTTCATTTTCACTTATTATGGTGTGTTTGATGTAATTGGATGGTTCCCATGCGAAAACACTCGAAAACGTGAGTTTACTTGCAAACGAAGCAAACCGGGCTGTTTTGGAGCCGTTTCGGAGTCGTTCGGGTGAATTCGGTGCTCTTTCGCTCAAAATGACCCGAGAAGCGTTCTTTTTCACTTATTATGGTGTGTTTGATGTAATTGGATGCTTCCCATGTGAAAACACTCAAAAACGTGAGTTTACTTGCAAACGAAGCAAACCGGGCTGTTTTGGAGCCGTTTCGGAGTCGTTCGGGTGAATTCGGTGCTCTTTCGCTCAAAATGACCCGACAAGCGTTCTTTTTCACTTGTTATGGTGCGTTTGATGTAATTAGATGGTTCCTACGGGAAAACACTCGAAAACGTGATTTACTTGCAAACGATGCAAACCAGGCTGTTTCGGAGCCGTTCGGGTGAATTCGGTGCTCTTCGCTCAAAATGACCCGAGAAGCGTTCATTTTCACTTGTTATGGTGTGTTTGATGTAATTGGATGGTTCCCACGGGAAAACACTCAAAAACGTGAGTTTACTTGCAAACGAAGCAAACCGGGCTGTTTTGGAGCCGTTTCGGAGTCGTTCGGGTGAATTCGGTGCTCTTTCGCTCAAAATGACCCGAGAAGCGTTCTTTTTCACTTGTTATGGTGTGTTTGATGTAATTGGATGGTTCCCTTGCGAAAACACTC
>JAAXCT010002287.1:0-83428 GCA_012490785.1 Eragrostis nindensis | reverse complement strand
TTCTTTGCACGGTACGTGCTTGTGGGCAGATGATTGGTTTCGGCAACATATTGCCTAACAGTTGCAACAAGTTGTTGAAGCTAACGTCTGAACACCCGTTGCTGGCCTTTAGTGTGAGGAGTCGAAGCACTGAATCCAATACCGTTGCACTCCTTGTCACACCCATTCGACTCCTCATAAAGAAGCTCCCTCGACGCCTTATGCAACGTCTCTACGTTATAGAAGCCTTTATTTCTGTGATGGAGTAAATCCTCACGGTCCATGTTTCGCAAAACTCCTCTACATCTATGCCTCCACATTCAGAGTTTCATGTACCATGTCATCATCCTCGTCGTTGCACTGATCGGCAGTATAGTGCTCATTGTGGGTTGTGCCCTTTCTGGGTGATCGTTGCCTTCAGCACTCTCCGGCTCGTTGTTGGCTTCTGATGTTTCACCATGCTTGGTCCAAATGTAGTAGTGCTCCAAAAAAACATGTCCAGCAAGTGCTCGGCGAATGATTTCGCAGTCCTCAAACAATACACTATTCTTGCATCTCTTACAAGGGCAGCATATAGCCGTTGTATTCTGACTTGAAGCGTGAGTCCCGGCGGGCTACATGAAAATTGTTGAGTTCCTCGAAATAGGTTAGCGGGTCTCCTCCTCCTCCATCGTACATACAAGATCGATCAGCCATCTACAATGATAAAAAAATTATGACAATAAATAAATATAAATTTTAAAAAATAAAATATAAATTCCCCCTCTCTCATCATATGAAATCCAAAACTTGATGTATAAAATTGGAATAAAAACCCAAGGGGAAACCAACATAGGGACATGAAGGCTTAAGAAAACTAGATGGGATCTACTAAATCTCCACCTAAAATCCAATAGAATCACCTTGAATCAAGCAAAAAAGGTTGCAAACCCTAGGCAAACTTTATCCTCAAAATTGACCTTCAAAAAGACATCTAAACACAAAAAGGCGCCAATGGATGGCAAGGATTTACCTCCTAGATCAAATCCACGAAAAAAAAACGAGATCAAAAATCTTCCCCCCTTGTTTTTCAATTTTTTCCGGCCCGCTGTAACGGACGTCGATTTCGAGGTGAACCCGATACTGTTCGGGGAAGAAGGCTGCGCGGTTATATAGTGTCGCTTATCAGTGGCGGGCAAGCTGACGTCACCAGCGCCCGCATTGGTATCCTATCCAAGTGGCGGTCCCGATTATGTAGCGTCCGCCACTGTTGTCTTGATCTTTAGTGGCGGTCGCCGTGACGTTCGCGTCCGCCACTAGTGTTATGAACATCGGTGGCGGACGTTCGTGGCGTCATTCTGTCCGCCACTGATATTTATTTTCCGGTGGCGGGCGGCTGTGACGCCATTTCGACCGCCACTGAGAAGTCGGTCGGGTACTGTAGCCTCGCTGGCGTCATCCCAACCGCCACCGCTTTGTGCCCGCAAAGCTAGCAGTGGCGCTAGGCCTTGCGCCCGCCACCACTATTTTGAGGCCTGCGTCACTGCAGGCCTCAATTGTGCTACTGTTTAGTGTAGATGTTGTTTCATTTAGCTGATTAGAGCAACTCCAATGCAAGCCCCAACTCAAGCTCTTACTCAACATCTAGGAGCTGAAGCAAGAAAAAACTCACTCCAACAGGGCCTTACTTGGGTCCCTACCGTAGGGAGGCCCCCCAGATTTCTCCTCCCTCCCCTTCTCCGATGGGGTCAAGAAGCCGGCCCCTACTCGGTCCTCCGCTCCGCGCTACCTCCCCAGGGCCATCGTTCCGCCCCGTCGCGGCGCACGCCAGGCCAGCTCGCCCCGGCCGCTGGTCCCGCCTCCCGCCGCGGGTAGCTCGCCACGGCCACCGTTCTGCCCCGCCGCGACGATGCCCGCCCGGCCATCTCGCCCCGGCTCCCGCCGCCGCAGCTCGCCCCCGCCTTGGGTTCTCGCCCCACCTCCCGCCGTCGGGCGCGGCAGGCAGAGACACGACTGAGCGCGGCGCGGCGGCAGAGGCGGGGCCGGGCGGGGCGGGCAGAGTGCGGAGCAAGAAAGGGAGGGAGGAGAGGAGAAGATACCGGCCGGCAACGAGCGGGGCAGCTCCGGCGGGGCGCAGTATTGGGCGTTGGAGTGGATAGCCCGTGCGGGAGGAAGAAGAGAGGGCGGTGGAGGATACAAAAGAAAGAAAATACATGAGATTGATATAAGGGGCCCATGTGTCATAAGGATGGTAAGGGCTGAGTTCTAGAGGCTACGATTGGAGCGAAAAGCAAAAAATAAGTCTCTAACTTTCTGGGGAGAGTAGGGGCTCTGATTTTTTTTTTAGAATAGGGAATATATTTCAATATTCCAGCCTCTGCATCGAGTGATGCATGTAGCTGTAGAGGCTCTGATTAAGCGTTTATATTGGAATTGCTTTTAGTGGGTTGCAACTAATAGGCCAACCAAAACAACGGAAACCACTAGAAGCAGCCACCGTGTACGGAACAGTCTATGCGAAATTCTAAAGAAATCACACGAGTATCCATCAGTTTTATGTGCAATACAGAACAGAGGCATCCATCGGTGATTGATCACAGGATCGCACTGGCGGGATGGGCAAGTATGCAGCAGGCAAAAGTGTAGGACCCCTATAAACAGCCTCAAACATACAAGCAAAACATCACGAGTTCTTTTTTTTTTCGATTACACAGTACAACTCTGACACTTACAAGGCACGCACACTCACCTCTATATGAGCATCCTCGAAGACTGGAGCTGGCAATTTCTGAGATTGACGAAATCACTACTGGCGCCTCGCTACAGTCACGTCGCGTCCCGTTTGAAAGCACAATGCTGTTAAATCTTAGAAAATTTGCCCCACAGGGAGTCGAACCGAGGATCTCACGTGCTATACTGAGGCTCTTCTAACCATTAGGCTACAGGCCCTTTCGCAGGCACACAACATTGTTGAAACAATCTTCAGACCATAAATATATAACAAGTGAGCTCTCTGCACTTTTGCTCACTAAGGCATGTGAAACTAGGAACCCATTTTTGGCTTGCTAAATGCCAATTATTATTTAGCATTTTCGGGATGCCTCTGTGCGTTTCTAAACGATACAATAGACTGAACGACGAGGAACAATTACAATGTACTCTTATCATATGAACAAAGTAAGGAAGTGGAAAAGGAACTTTTTTTAGACGGGAAAAGGAAACTTTAGTGGCATATCTGGTTCAACTGCAAATTATGCCGTAGTTGCTGCAACAAAATCAATCCGAGTACAATGCGCATCAATTGCTGCAACAAAATCAATCCTGAGTACAATGCCGTAAAAGCATCAGGAACAACAAAATGAAACCGCTACCGTGGCATGCACAGGTTTTCTTTGACTCACGTGGTTAACATCTAGGCCTTCCAACTATGCTTTATCACACACAAGAACTGGAGCAACAAAATAGTTACATACTGTCGTCGCTCGAATAATCGAGAGAACGGCAAATATTTGGATCGGGGAACAGCGATCAATCGAGGAATCAATCTAGGGCACGCAGAGAGTTTATACTGGTTCGGGCCTCCCGGAAGATAATAACCCTACGTCCAGTGTGTATCGTGTTGAATATGGTGGTGTGTATGATGTATCTTGCGATGTTCTCCTCTCCTCTCATCGGAGGGTTACACGTATATTTATAGTCCTGTTACCGCCTCTAGAAGTCCTTGCCTTGTTCTACAAGACTTCCGATCTGTAGTAACAAATTCGGAGTCTATCTACAAGTTTCCTTTCGTACGATACAAGTCTTCGAAAAAATACTAAACTAAGTCTTCAGGAATATCTGAAAATATGGGTTACGACATAAGCCCCCGAACATGTCACTTGGCAGATTCGTCTTTGATACGAAGAGGTCTTCATCTTCATGCGAACTTCTGACAAGGGATGTGTTCTTCATTGAGCACACATACTTCAGATATTCTTATCTTCATCTTGAGTCATCGGAACAACTGAATGAACCAGGTCATCGGAACAACTGAATGAACCAGGTCATCGGAACAACTGTGCCGAGTGATCAGAATAACCTTCCTTTAGACAACCTCATCAACACCAGGTCTTTGAAAGAACCGTCAATCCAGGGAATCTAGAGGAAACATTAATTAATTCCCATCCTTATCCCCTTTTCTCGGTCCAGCCATGGCATTGACTCCACTTCAGAATTGAAAAGACTTTGATGCGACCCTTCGGTTCTTTGTCCTTATTCTCCAAACCAGGCCCACCAAGGTTTCCCCTGAACTCACCGCATCGCCGCACGGTTCCCCAGGAAGAAACATAAAAAATCCACTTTGCACTTGACCTTTCGGTTTCCAAAAGGCCACCTTTTGGCTATAAATGATGGAGACGGCGGAGCCCCCAAGTATCACTTTCGCATCCACCATCCACCATGGGCAAGAAAAGACCCACCACCTCACAATTCATGAAGTGGTTCGACGACGAGCTCGCCGGCGGGTCGGGATCTTCCTCCGCGCATCCCGCCGACGCACCACCGCCAGTAGCTGCTGCTCCTCCTCCGCTCTCCGCGGAGGATTACGGGCTCCCTCCTCCAAGTCCCCCTCCAGATCCATCTCAGGTCGTAGACCTAGAGGCGGACACGACGGGAGATGAAGAGTTCGCGCGCCGCCTCCACGTCGCCCTAAACAAGGGGCCACGCGGAATTCCGGCGGACGCCAAACCTATCCTCCTCGACGACTCCGACGACGACGACGACGACGACGACAACAGCGACGACGACGAGCCGGCCAAGAAGAAGACCATGGTCCTGTATGACCCTGGCTGGGCCTCTTGGGCGAGTGCCCAAACCGGATCCAGTCAAGCGGGTGGCTCCATTCCCGTCGCCGCAGAGAATCTTCCTCTTCCTACCGGGGTCATCAACCCGGTCATGGCATTGAACGAGGGTTCTACCCTCTCCACCACCGAGGTGCCCCTCCCGCTCATCAATCAAGATGAGGGCGGCGTAGGTGCAGGCTCTGCTGCTGCTGCTGCCGAAGCCTCCTCTCCCCTCATCACATATGAGGAGGACGAGGTTGATGCTGATGCTGCTGTTGCAGCCCCTGAGGACGCTGATGATCAGCGGAACTAGGGATAAGGGGATGGCTATAATGCCATTCTCTTCGCAGTAGACTAGGTTTTCTTATTTTTTCTTCTTCTCCTGTTTTATTCTTCTGTCAAGCAGGATGGAGAGTAGAACCTAGATACTTTTCTGCATGTCTTGCTTGTAATGAACTCTCGGCTGCCTTCAATCCAAAGTTATGATCTTTTGAATGATATTGTATCTATGATGTTGGCTTGTCTTCATGACAACACGCATTACATGAGTCTTCGAGATAACTGAACTGACTTCTTCGATATACCTTGACAGAACGAGTCTTCGTAGCAACTAACAGATCACTGGCCGAGAACTCTTCGGGACTATTACTCAACATGTTTTCAACATACCGAAGTTTCTTTCCGATCCGGATCATTAGTTAAACCTTATTAATTTATCTCAGCATCTATTCCCAGAAAAATAATCCAACTTCCCACCTTAAATCCAGGTGGTTATCCTTCCAAAAACTGAGCGCAGATCCAAATACATTCCTTTAATAACAGAAAAGGGTATCACCTCGATATCGTCCGCGCGTAACTCTAGGAGGGGAAGTTTCGCATTTATGGGAATGCGAACCTCACGCTGGGTTTTACTTAAGCCCTTCACGCCGTATTCTCTTTCCTCCATCCTTTGGTCCGCACTACTTTTCATTTCCTCAAACCCTAAACATTCCTTATGGCCACCGCATCCTCGTCCGCCACAGCTTCTGGCAATCCCAACGAGAATCACTCCTCCGACTCCCAAGACTCCAACATTTCTCTCACCCAGGCGCAGCAGAAGATGAAGAAGGGAGAGATCCCAAATTTGCATGAGTACTGGAAGAAATCCACTCTCACCTTGGAATACTTGGATGAACTGGAGAGGAAGGGGATGATCTCGGTTTTCCTGACTCGGCGGAACAACGGTGACTACGAGTATCATCATTGCAACACCACGGAGCTCCCGGTATTTGAGGCTCATCTCATGTGTGGTTTCAATCTTCCGCCTTCTAAATTTCTTGAGCAGATCTGTAGATTTTACCATATAGAGCTTGTTCAACTCAAACCCAATGCTGTGATGATGCTTAGCATGTTTGCCGCCTTGTGCGAATGCTGGTTGGGCGTAGCCCCCTGTGTGAATCTGTGGCGCCATTATCACCAACCACGGTACTACAAGGGTCAGATGATGGTTTTTTCAGTAGGCTTTGTACTTAGGAACAAAACTGAGTTCATCCCGTATCAGTACAAGTCTTCCTGGAGCACATATGACACCAAATATCTGATCTTGGACATGGGGAAGAAGAACACCTCAATCAAGCTTGATGGCTTAATGCCGAACCATGGGGATTGGGACAAGAGCCTTCCGACTTATGTTCCTCGACTGAACAAGATGATAGCCAGGATCAATGAATTGATCAAGTTGGGCCTGAGAGGAGAACATGTTGTGGAAGAGTTTGTCCGAAGACGCATCTTCCCTCTTCAGAGGCGTGATCCACTGGCTATGTATTATGCAGGTCCCGGTGAACCTAATTGGTTACCAGTTGGAGGTAGATGTCCATTACTCATCAACATATCAGTATATGCTTGATATCTAATTTCTGTTTGATAAGCCTGTCATCTTTTTCTCTCCTTTGCAGTTGCTGAGCTCTCCGAAGACGATGTCTTCAAGAGGGTATACGATATCTTGGGCAGTGGACCGAAAGCTAGGCCTTCGACAGTGCCTCCTCCTTACAGTGCAGCCAATCCTCCTCCTGAGGTATGTTGATCGTAGATCTCCTCACTTTGCCGAAGATATATTTCCTATAATAATAATCTTGTGTTCTGCAGAACCTTTATGAGCCTGGCCCCGATGATGCCCAACCTGATGTCGACATAGTCATCTTGGACAGTGATGAAGAAGATAATGGCAATCGGGACAAAGACATGGCCGTTGCAAATGATGCCACCAGCTCACTTGAGCGAAAGGTGGCCGCTGTTGCTGCAGTCGAGCATGGTGGTGAGCCACAAGAAGTCGAGAGGGCTGAACCGGCGGCGGATCCCACGTCCGTGATATCCCGGTGGGTGTCGAAGCCACCAGTCTTCCTCCACCTGTTGCCGAGTCCTCAGAGCCCCAAGCTGGGGTGAAAACAAAAACAACGACCCGCAAGTGCTACCGAGCGTCTACTCCTGCAACTCCAGCAATTCCAGCAATTCCAGGAATTCCAGCAACTCTGGCGGTCGTTGGCTCCGATGTCCCTGAACTACCTCCAACTCGGGTCGCTATGCCTCGTACCGGTGATCAGGTACCCATTGAAATAATTTTCGGCAGTCTCTTTAAAGGATTTTCCAAAATCTCTCAAGTCTTGTCTTCCCAGGCGACATCTGCTTCTAGCCCTTCTTCCAAGAGAAGATGCTTCCGTGCCAAGAGAGACACTTCGTGAGTATTCTTGCTGACTTTTTGCTGCTTGAATTATTTCTACATGATCCTCTGACGTGTGATTATGTTGTAGTGTACCATCTGGTTGTAGTGTACCATCTGCTTCTGCTGAACCTGCTCCTACCGCCAATCCTTCGGCCTCAAATGTGCAATCGGTGACTGAACAAGCCCTAGCTGTTTCTACTTCGATATCTGGGACAGTTGGGGAGAACTTGGTGTTCGACAAGCTGAGCCAGGAGATTGTAGCTGCCAAAAAATAGCATCTGCAGACTTGCAAGCGCCTCTCTGACAAGATCAGGCAGAAGGATGGAGAACTGCTGCTCTTCAGAAGTAGCTGTCTGACACTGAGACAGCCTATGCTTCATCTGGGAAGGATGAGAGAATTCGAGAGCTCGAAGCGGCTCTTATTGCTTTGAACAAGACCCATGATGAAGCAAAGACATCTCATGCCAGGGAGATCAGAGATCTGAAGGCTGAGCATAAAGAGTACCTCAAGGATCTGCTTGTTGACAAAGAGGCTTTGTCGAAAACAGTGCAGGGTAATTCTTCCTGTCATATATCGTTTCCTTTTCACCTTTTGTTTATCCCTTAAGTAATCTGATATTCTCTATTGTAGACTTGAGTTCTAAAATGAAGCCCTAAGCACTAAGAACACAGCCAAGAGTCAGGTGATCCAATCTCTGCAGGCGGAGGTGAAGAAGCTGAAGGATGCAAACAAGATCCTGACTGCAGAGAAGGCCAAGCTTGCTGACGAGGTAGCTGATAGCTTAGTCAATGGCTGTGCCTTTGCCTTGGCTGTTTTGAAGAATCGTCATCCTGACTTGGATGTGAAGATTGTTGAACAAGGCTTTACTTGTAATGCACTTGAACGTGATGCACTTGTTGACGGACTATGGAGTCAGCCGACAAGTTCATCATGGATTTGAACTTAGAGACAACTCCTTCTGATGAGGAGAGGCATTGAATTGCTTGTAAAGCCCTGCAATCAAACAATATTTTGATATAATATTGGAGCTCAAGCTCCTGTTAGTTTGATTTAGACATGCATAGTAGCCCAGCCCCCTGCTTTTTTTGATACAGTTTTAACTGAATGCAAGAAAGCATTACTTCTAATTTGCAGTATCTAAATAGCACAAAGTGTGCGCATTAATTCATTGACGCTTAGCTTTGTCTATGACAAGCTACGTTTGAACTAATTTTTCTGATGTTGATATCTTGGCTCCGTATTTGGAACTCATAGTATCTGTATAACATTTGACTTTGCACATGGCAAGTTATGTTTCAAGCTAAACAATGTCGGGTGTTGATCTTGCAACGTGGTCTGAAGTTGGCACTTATAACTCGATGGCTAAGGCTCTTACTTCAGACACTCGGGGAGACTTACGAAACTTATGAACCATCGGTAGCTATCGTGTAGCACCGTATGACATAAGACTTGCAGTCTGTTGGGTGGTTGATCGTGCAACCGGCCTAGGGAGAGCCGCTTATTAACCTCATGGGCTAAGGGTCCCTCGCTAGAACATCATAGGGTCAATTAACTTATGAACCACAGTGTGGCTAAGCCTTATGACAAAATTTTGCCTGAAGAGGCTGTTCGTACCGATGCCTTATAACCCTCATGTGGCTAAGACATCAGCCAAACTAGTAGACCGACCTTTGGTCAGCCTTTGTGATCTTGCACAGTAGATGAAGAAACTGAACACATCTTTATTCATCAACAATGGATTACACATAAAACTTCCTAAGCTGATCAGTGTTCCATGTCCCAGGCAATATATCACCGTCTATATGGGCTAAGATATAAGCCCCCATGCCAGCATCTTTAACTACTATGTATGGTCCTTCCCATGGAGAAGACAACTTGTGCTTATCCTTGGTAGTGATATCCTTCTTGATCACCAGATCTCCCACATCTAAATGTCGACCGACCACTTTGCGACTGTACTGCTTCTTCAGAACCTCCTGATAATGTTCCACATTTTGGAGTGCTGTGTTACGTTCTTCTTCGAGGAGCAGGAGATCGACATCTCTAGCGATCGGCTGGTCGTCTTCATAAAAATTGGTGATCCGATGAGCCCCCAAGTGAATCTCGGGTGGTAGCACTGCATCAGCGCCGTAGACTAGGAAGAATGGAGTTTCCTTGTAGCTCGACTGGTAGCTGTCCGCGCTGACCACAGAACGGTCGGTAACTCTTCGATCCAATTCCTTCCTTTAGCTGCCAGCTTCTCATATACTCGCGCACGCATCCCCTTCATAAGGATCCCGTTGGCTTGCTCAACAGCACCATTGGTTTGAGCATGGGCCACCGAAGACGTTGGATGAATTATGCCATGATTGGCGCAGAATCTCTCGAACTGGCTACCAACGAACTGTCGACCATTGTCTGATATCAGCTTCTTAGGGACGCCAAACCTTGTGACTATACTCCTCATGAACTTGACAGAAGCGACCTGAGTAATATTCACGACTGCCTCTGCTTCGATCCACTTGGTGAAAGTGTCGATGGCGACGTATAAAAACTTGTATCCTCCTTTGGCTTTGGGAAACGGTCCCAATATATCAATCCCCCAGACAGCAAAAGGCCAAGTGATAGGAATTGTATGCAACTCTTGAGCATGCCTTGTACTTTGCCTACTGAAGAATTGACAGGACTTACATGTCTGCACGAGGTGGATGGCGTCCTGCTTTGCTGTGGGCCAGTAGAATCCGTGCCTGAATGCCTTGCCGATGAGAGTGCGATAAGCTGCATGTGCACCGCAGATCCCACCGTGTATATCATGCAGTAGTCGGATACCATCTTCCGTCGAGACACACCTCAGCAGAATCCCATTGAGACCTCTTCTGTAGAGCACGTCGTCGATCAACACATATTGCTTGGACTTGCGTGCCAGCCGTTCCGTGGCCGCATCATCATCTGGGATAGGATTGTTTTCGAGAAACAGGCGGATTGGTGTACGCCAGTCTTCGACAAAGCCTTCCCCAGCATCAATAACCATCATCTCCACTTCATCGTGCGTACTTGCCGCAGATGGCTTGTGGAGCTTTTCTAAGAACACATCATCTGGGACTGGAGATCGCGATGAAGCAATGCAAGCTAGATGATCAGCATCACGATTGTCCAGCCGTGGTACGTAACGTACTTGAAGACCATCAGCCCTTTCTCCAGCTTCCGAACTTCTTCAAGATAATCGGCCATCTTCGGATCAGAGCATTGATACTCTTTCTGTACCTGCCGGGCGACTAACTGTGAATCCCCTTTCACGAGCAGTCGGCTGATACCGAGAGATTAGGCAATGCGGAGACCTGTCACGAGGCCCTCATATTCTGCAACATTGTTCGTAGCTTGAAAGGGCAGCTGGATGGCGTACTTCAATACTTTTCCAGCTGGAGATATAAAAACAACGCCAGAATCGCGCCTTCCAATGTGAAGGAGCCGTCGAAATACATGACCCAGTGATCTGGATCTTTCTTGTCATCATCACCGTCATCGGTCCACCCCGCAATGAAATCTGCCAGAGCTTGTCCTTTGATGACTGTTCGAGGGACATATTCGATCTGGTATGACCAAGCTCTACAGACCATTGGGCAATTCTGCCGATGGCATCCTTGCACTGCAAAACAGTCTGGAGCGGTCGATCCGAGACCACCTTGATAGGGTGAGCTAAGAAGCAATCCTTCAGCTTCCTGGATGTCATCAACACTGCATACAATAGCTTCTGCACCATTGGGTAACGCGTCTGGGCATCTTTCAATATCTCGCTGACGAAATAAACGGCGAACAGTTTGGGCCCAATTTCTGTTTCCCGTTCAATTGTCAGCGCAGCGCTGACAACTGAATCCGTGGCAGCAACATATAGTAGCAGTTCTTCATTGGGCTGTGGGGCTTTCAGGGTGGGCATATTTTTGAGATAAGCTTTGAGCTCTTCGAACGCCTCTTCTGCCTGATCATCCCACTGAGAACCATCTTGATTGCGTAACAACTTGTAAAATGGCATACCTCGTTCTCCCGATCTTGAGATAAACCGGTTAAGGACCGCCATCATTCCTGCTAACTTCTGGACTTCTCGCCTGGTCTTCGGAGGCTTCAGCTTTTCCAGAGCCGCAACTTTCACTGGGTTGGCATCAATCCCTCTCTCGGAGATCATATACCCCAGCAGCATTCCAGACTTCACCCGAAAACACACTTGGCTGGATTGAGCTTCATTTTGTACTTTCTCAGATTGTCGATGGTTTGCTTCAGGTCCGCCAGGAGATCGTCGGACTTCTGGTCTTGACAACGATGTATCAATATAGGCTTCGACATTCTTCCCAATCTGGTCCTCGAAGACTATGTTCACGCACTTCTGATAAGTACATACAGCATTCTTCAACCCGAAAGGCATTGTGACGTAGCAGAATATTCCGAACAGCGTGATGAAGGCCGTCCTTTCTTGATCGTCGACGTTGAGACTAATTTGATGATATCCAGAATAAGCATCAAGAAAACTTAATAACTCACTAGTGGATGTAGAGCAATCTGATCTATCCTCGGAAGAGGGTACTCGTCTTTAGGACAAGCCTTATTCAAACTAGTGTAATCGACGCACATGCGCCAGGATTTATCTGGCTTAGGAACTAGTACAGGATTAGCTAGCCATTCAGGATAGTCTACCGTTCTAATGAACCCGGCTTTGAGAAGCCTAGTGACCTCCTCATGTATGGCGTCGCGTTTGTCCAGCGTGTACCTTCGCTGCTTTTGCTTGATCGGTTTGAAAGCCGGGTCGATCCCCAATTTGTGCTCGATCACCTCCCAGGGGATCCCGTGCATATCAGATGGTTGCCATGCGCACACATCGATATTCTCCCGGAGGAAGGCTACGAGCGTCTCTTCCTATTTAGGGTCGAGACCATCCCCGACGTTGGTCGTCTTGCCGGGGTCGATGAAGCTGAGGTTGAACTTCTTGCCGCCCGTCTTGACAGGCTCATCCTCCTTCATGCTTGGCTCGTTGACAGTCTTCGATGGCGCTTTAGCGACCGCTGTCGACGGGGATGCCGCGTCTGAAGCCTTCGTGTCAGCAACTGCTGCTATCTGCCTCTTATCCTCTCGAAGAGTTTTTGATTGGCGCTGCGAATCAGGATCCTTTGAGTCGAAGTGGCCAGCTATGATTAGCGCGTTGATGTCGCATCTCACAGCCTGGTCCTGATCAGCGTACAGCGTGATAACACTTGCGGGTCCTGGGATCTTGAGCATGACGCAGGCGAAGTGTGCAGCCGCCATGAACCTGAATAGGAACGGCCTCCCTAGGATGCAGTTGTAGGCAGATTCGAAGTCAGCCACCTCAAACATCAGGACTTCAGTTCTTCTATTCCCTTTCGGGCCCACCGTCACTGCCAGCTCTATCTTTCCAAGAGGACGCGAAGACACCCCTGGCAAAATGCCATTGAATGATTCCTCAACTGGTCGGAGAGCGGTGATCGGCAGACCCATCTGGTCGTATGTCTTCTTCATCAGCAAGTTGAGACCACTCCCATTGTCGATCAACGTCTTCGCGATCTTGTTCTTGTGGATGATGATCTTGGTGACGAAGGGCAACTCAGGATTGCTCAGTAGAGTCTTCGGGTGATCGTCGGCATTGAACGTGATCGGCGCATCAGACCACTCTAGCCTTCTGGTGTACGGCTCAGCCAAAGCCACCTCTCTTTGCAACTTCTTGTACTGACTCTTCGATGCCAAACCGGAGCTTCCTCTGAAGATCATGCTGATCTCCGGGTACCTCTCTTTGTCGTCATCATCGTGATCTCTGCGACTTTTGTAGCGTGGGCGTTCATCCCGGTCATCGCGTTCCCTGGACTCCCGATCTCGGTATTCCCGATCTCGGCGATCTTAGTGCTCCCGATCTAGGTGTTCCCGATCTCGGTGCTCTCGATCTTGGTTCTCTCAGCCCTGATCCTCTTCTCTAACTGTCCGCAAGATCTTGCCTTCTTCCAGACGCTTCTTTTCGAGCTTGAGGTAATCGAAGCACTCCTCGAGTTCGTGGTTGGGGGAACGGTGTATGGGACACCATTTAGCCACGCCTTCGGGACGACCTCGCTTCTTGCGGAAGTGATTACGATCTGGCCCTTGTCGGTCCACCGCGTTCACCTCCCTGTCTTCTGATTTCTTCTTCGGGGGCTTGCCCCGGCTATCAGAGAGGCGAGCACGGGCATCGGCAGCCTTGACGCAGATCTCTGCCAGTCGGAACAGTTCTGCAGTAGTCTTGGGCTCGTTCTCCGCTATGGTTTCCACCATCTTCACATCCAAACACCCTTCTTGGAAGGCGAGGATCACCTCCAGATCAGAGATGTCCGGAATCGTGTTCTTCATTAGGCGGACGCGCTTGATGTAGTCTCTGAGACTTTCATCAGCCTTCTGTTTATCGCCTCGGAGCTGCTCTGGTGTCGCGTTGCGATTGTACGATCCAGGAAATTTCCCTTGAAGACCTCGCACAATTCTGCCCAGGAGTCGAAGTGATATGCCGGGAGGTTTAGCAACCACGACCGCGCTGCTCCGGTCAAGGCGGTAGGTAGATAGGCGCACTTGATCCTTTCATCTCCTCCCGCGGCATCTATTGTCGTGGAGTAGATCGATAATAACTCTTCTGGGTTGATGGTGCCGTCGTACTTGTCGATGGATCCCACCTTGAACTTGGCTGGCCATTCAACAGTTCGGAGATAACTACCCAGAGCCCTGTACGGGGGCGGCTTAAGAGCCGTCTCTGAGTGTACCCCTCTACGAACTGGAGCGCCCGGAGTTTGACGATCTGGTTCCCCCCTTAGGGGATTGCCAGTTTGATTCCTCCGCTGGTTCAGCTGATGTCTTGCATCTGAAGGCTCCAAATTACGCCGATGCTGCCTGGGGAGATCAGAAGACGATCCATGCGAGGATGAATCAGCCCTCTGATCATTAGTGGCCCCCAGGCGTCTGTGTACGGGAGTCCTAGCCGGTGCCGCAACATCTTGGTCCTGCTGAGGGATCACACGGCCGGCGAGTTCCACGACCTGTTGCACCATTGGAGCTAGTAGTGTCCCGTCAGGGGCCATACGCGCAAGGGAATCCAGTGCAGTTTGATACCGGACGGCGTCGAAGTCGGTGTTGAGGTTTCTTGGCGTAACATTGGACGTGCAACCGAACGAGATCTGATCGATGTGATGGTGCGCAAACCGCTGGTCGCCTCATCGTCACGCCCCGCCATGAAGATCTCTCTGGCGGGTTGTGAACTTGGTTTGGCTCTTCTCCGATCTCAGGGCAGTCATCGTCACTGAAGTCGGACTCGTCATAAGGATAACCGAGCCCGAGCCCAGGAAAATATCGCCCCTCGATGATGTCGAGAGCCATCTTTTGCATCCTCGCATCTAGGGCAGAGCTAGGTAGCGGATCCAAGGTGGATCCATCTTCTAGGCGGGTTCCATATGGAGAGCCCGATACCCGCGAAGCGATCTGGAATTCGGCCGCGGAATTCCGCAGCCCGAACATGACGCATGGGGCCGCCGGCGACACACGTGGCGCCGCCGACGAACTCTTCTCAGTAGATCCGTCTAGGGACGGGGCCTTTATGGTCGCCGGGACGCCTCCTGCGCCACCGACAACGTCTTTTCCTGGAGATTTCCTTCTTCGTCCGCGACGAACGTGAAAGATCCGAACTTGAATTCGGCGCCCGCCGCGAACTTCATCTTGTCCGCCAATGCCGTCTGATGCCCTTGACGGATCCTCAGCGCTGCGCCCCTACCTGGCGCGCCTCTGTCGTCGCTCGAATAATCGAGAGAACGGCAAATATTTGGATCGGGGAACAGCGATCAATCGAGGAATCAATCTAGGGCACGCAGAGAGTTTATACTGGTTCGGGCCTCCCGGAAGATAATAACCCTACGTCCAGTGTGTATCGTGTTGAATATGGTGGTGTGTATGATGTATCTTGCTATGTTCTCCTCTCCTCTCATCGGAGGGTTACACGTATATTTATAGTCCTGTTACCGCCTCTAGGAGTCCTTGCCTTGTTCTACAGGACTTCCGATCTGTAGTAACAAATTCGGAGTCTATCGACAAGTTTCCTTTCGTACGATACAAGTCTTCGGAAAATACTAAACTAAGACTTCGAGAATATCTGAAAATATGGGTTACGACACATACCAAGAACATATTGAGCATCTGAGACTACAGTTAACATTGAGCAAATAAGGTAGCGGTAGGTATGGCAACGGGTACAAATCCATCGGGTTTCCTCTCCTCAGACCCTTATCCTTTAAAAAATCTTCACCCGTTGGATAACCCAAGTAATGTCACGGGTAGAGTTTTCCACCCATACCCATACCCGGCGGGTAAAATATACCCATCGGGTACCCATACCCGCCAACCATCTCGAAATTTTAGCAGCATAACAGCAGTAAATATGTATATCCAAGATTAATTCTGAAAGTGACATAACAGAAAAACAGCACAAGCATATTTAGCAATTCGATAGCATCACCATTCATCCTTAACATCAAGTACTACCATCAGTCTAGTACATGATCAGAAGTTTAAACTAAATCATCAAGTCATGGACCGGGTATCCACGGGTGGCGGGTTCAGGTCCTGCTGAACCGCATCCTTACCCGGTCTACCCGATGGGTAAGCCTTTTCACCCATTAATATACCCACGGATACAATTTTTCAACCAAATCCTCCCCCTAATAGGAGAAAAATCCGTCGGGTCGCGGGTAATGGGTACCCATTGCCATCCCTAGGTAGCGGTTGGTCCCTTGCATTATTGCAGTCCTCTTACGTCTATTACTCATTATCAATGACTTTATTTTTTGGCAAATAATTGAAATGTTATTGCACATGTTTTAGATAGAAGATGGAAAAACTGGAGTAATGACAATCCAAAATCAGCGTACATTATTGTATTGTCTATAATCCCAGCTAGTGAGTTATACCATCCACAGCAACTTCAGCATATCAATGATTGTGGTTGGTGTAACGAAATTCTTTGCTTCAACAAACCCTTGAACCTTTTGGATACTACTGTCCTCATCTCCTCTTCATTGTTGTAGAATTCAATATTTTTTATACATATTTACTTTGTTTCAATCGACTGAAATTTCACTTCTGTTCAGTCGACGCCGGCGTTGTCCGATCCGTCACACGGTTCGTGCCGCTGATCGGGCCCGCTTTGTTCTATTGGATGGTGTCGTTCAATGAACCCGAAACCCAGTTAGCAAAGAGAACCTTGCTGGCAGTTCGTTCCAGGCCGAGCGAGCGAGCGAACCAGGGCGCTGCTTCGAGCGCGCGGCGGCGGTGCGGCCTGTGGGGTGCGCGGCGCGGTGGCCGGGGTGCGGCTGCGTTGCGCGGAGGCGGTGCGGTCTGCAGGCGAGCGGCGCGGTGGCCGGGGGCGCGGCTGCGCTGCGTGGCGGCGGTGCGCGGCTCGGGGGCCGAGGGCGCGGCTGCGTTGCACGGAGAGGCGACGAGCGCGCGGAAGGGAATGTCGACGGCGGCGCAGTCCAGCTCCGGCAGTATGCCTTCTTCCCCTCCCTCCCCTCCCCTTGTATTCCACATCTGTATTGCTTCACCACCCCAATGTTGGAAGCACCGAAATGGCGATCCCTTTCATTTCTTCAGTTAGGGTTTGTCCCCTATTCATTCAAAATGTTCGAATTCTACCTCTGTTTTGCTTGTTCATTCTATCCAATTGGTTGGTTAGATGACCATGTCCTGTGATAGCTTTGTCGATTCCATATGTCTGCATTTGTTCTGTTGATTTGTCGATCTATGGAGCCTGTGTGGTAGGTCTGCTGTCCATCTATGGAGGCTGTGTGGTAGGTGTGCTGTCCTATGGAGGCTGTGTGGTAGGTTTGCTCGAGGCATTCCCACTGATCCATAGAGAACGGTAAAAAAAAGGGGAAATGGCAATGAGTAAGTGATGTATTGTTATGCACATTTGCTTTCAAAAATCTTGTATAACATGTGCTCATTTGCTTTCATGTCCACCTATTGTAAAGCAAACTAAAACCGAAAAGAGATTCTATTTAGCACATCGTATAGACCTCATGTTGTCCAATAAACCGGTTTTTTGTTGCTGTTGCCTAATTTAAAAAACCTTTGTTTGAAATCTAATGCAGCAAGAGCAACAGTATAGCAGAGAGGCATCGTTAGGCTTGCCGATTAGTTGATATTTGCCACAGTGGTAATTAGTAAGATCTGCTCCTAATTTTGTCATGTGTTCAGTGTACTGCCGCTGATATCGAGGCGCCACTTTGTTTTACTCTATCTATCCATAATCCTTCCCTATTAAGTTTTTCCTGTACAAATGGATGTGGACTAATACACAATTTCTGTGGTGATGTTTCCTGATCCTTCTTCTTTTGAAGTATTATAGCTTATAGGTTATAGCTCTATCTACATGAGTTATATTTTAAAAAGCAAGTAGCTATAATTGCACTTTTACAGTTCCCTAATTGCATTAACATAAGGTAGTAATTTCAATATTCAGATTTTGCAATTATATCTCACCATATAATTCTTTGAAGCAGTTTTATGAATTATTCTTGTACTTTTTGTATATACCACCACCACTACATAAATTTAGTCTACCTTTGCTGAAAAACAGAACCACACATTTCTTGAGTGATACACGTGACAAGTATATATTTCTGTACCTTTGTCACTTCTGGGAGTACTGATTTTTGGAGTTTATAATTTAGTTCAACACTAAAAATACATTTTCCAACCAAGAAATTGCATAACTTGGTTTATGCAATATTCACAATATGTTTTATGCAATATTATGATTTTTTGTACATATAAAAATTTGTTTTTTATTTTGATCATAGAAAAAATAGTTTAGCTGTTCATGAGTGCCATTTGTTATCCCATTTTGTTCTCCCCTTACCCTTTCATTGTTTATGTAAGTTGACATACGTTGGGAACCTGGACGCGGGGTGACGGCTTTGTAGCTCGAGGACTAGCTCCGTGTGTTCGGGGTTCTTCGAAGGTCAGTGCTTTTGCTTCCAGTCTCAGACTTCATTTGATCCTTTTCCAGTGATGTGGATGTGTTCCCTTACCAACTTTTTAGTTACATATGTGTAGTATAGTCAAGCGTCCTATAAACCTTGAGCATTCGAGTACCAAACTGGTTGCAGATTGTATTGCACATCTTCATTTGTATGGCCTTGGTATTATCCTTTGTTTTCTACTATTATGTTGTACGCCTTCTTGATAGACGTGCATGAAATTGTAGATTTTACACCTGCCTTAGACTCATGCCTTATGTAAGACATTTTGTAATCTACTAGACCTTTTTCCCAGATATTTACATCCATAATCGGATTTAGAAGCATCTAATCCGACTAGCTTTAAAGGAACTATTTGAGTTGTGACATATAATCTGATTTCTTTGTTAACTTCACCACGCATAATAGTTCATTACATGTACCAGATAAGGCGAAGTGCTGGTAAGGTCGAGACCGTGGTCGTCCGTCTCCGCTTTGCCGGCCGATGTGGTTGTGCTTTTGTGCTTCTATGTCTAATATCTGCACTATAATATTTTGTTTGGACTTGTTCAGCAATTGCATATATGCACTATAACATTTGCACTAATTGATATGTGCAATTTTTATTCTCACAAATCACAATTCTAATTCTTTGCATTTTTGTGGCCTTGGTTCTTAACTCTTTATCTCATCCGTCCAGAATCGTATGCAGGTTGTTGGTACTTAGTTTATGTTTAATACTAATGCTTAAGTCAAAAACATTGATCTCTCTTTTCAAAAAAGGGTATCCTATAGTACCTTTCTTTTGTTCCTTTGTTGCATATTTGAAGTATATTAGTTGAGTTGTCCAAATATTTTTATCCATTAATTTTTCAAGTTAATGGCGTGTGCATAGTGCATCATTTATTGTAGTTTGTGTTATGTTCAGTATGTACTGGTTACCAGTTTTTTATTATCTTTTGTTTTTTTGATACCCATGTATGCAGTCATCTTTATCTTTACTCTTTCTTATTTTCCTTCTGAGTCTGCGTGCGTCGCACCCCTCACACGGAAAAAACGGCGCCGACACGTGGGGCCCGCTCCTCTCCGCTCATCGTCTCGCACGCCTGTTCGCGTCGGACTCAAACCCAAGGCCGCCGCCTTGCTCCTCCCCGCCTCCCGCCGGACTCAACCCAAGGCCGCCTTGCTTCTCCCCGCATTCCGCCAGACCCAACCCAAGGTAGCCGCCGCCCGAACCACGCGTCGTTGCCGCACGCCCTCCCTCGCGCCACGAGGCTAGGTTTTGGGCGGAGCGGAGGTGCGGGATCAACGGCGGCGAGTCGGGCGAGGCGTGGAGTGTTCCAAATCCCCGAACTAACTCCGCTCTCCCGATCTCGATCCAACCTCTCAGCACTAAACCGCTACCTCTGCCTCCACCTCGAGCCGCAGGAGCAGCAGGATGGGGAGGAGGAAGATCGAGGCGACGCCGGAGGCGAAGACGCCCTCCTCCATGTCGGCTCGAACACCGCCGCGATAGCCAGCAGCCTGGACGCGCTCGATCTGGTCCCGGCATCGTCCCGCTCCGTGCAGCCTCATCGTCTTGGATTTGCCAGATCAGGATCGGTACTCTCCCTCCCCATCCTCTCTTCTACCTCGCTCATTCGATTGGGATTTGGATCCATGCTTGGATTGCAGGATTCTGTGAGAACTTTTTTTATTCTATTTTCACAGCAGGACGTCTCTTGCTGCTGGCGACCTGGAAGTTAAATGTTGCTTGAATCAACTCCGACAATACATGTTTATGAATCATCAGTGGCAGTCCTCTTGGCTGTGCTGTAGGCTCTTGGCAGCCTGTACTACGTTTCACTTTGAATGTGGTCCTACATGCTCAGGTACTAAATCCCCCTCTGCGTGTTCTCGATTTAGCTCAGCTATGTCAAATTTACTATGGTCCATCTAATTGTCTTTTATGCAATGATGACTGAAAAAAGAGTGCTGATGAATGGCTTGCCCCACCCGAGTTGAGATCTGACAAGTTATTTATTTTTTTCGGATCACCTAGCTATTCTATCTCAAATGTTTGGAGAATTAAAATGCATGTGTGCTTATCACAGATTTTTATTACACGCACTCGATTTATTTTAACGTCATGTCTGAATTCTGTTACTCTTTGCACAGGTGGTTTGTGTAATTCCTTCAACCATTGCTTTGAATGTCTGCTTTATCCACTATTCCGCACTATGATAAGGCTTTTAAGGCATCTTTGTTTGCAGCAATCTGATATGGACGATGACCATAACTGCAATCTGCACATAGAGGACTAAACCACTTCATTGTAAAGTGGAAAGTATAGTAAACTTTGCATCCTTAATTACCATCATCTGTATAGAAAAAAAATGCTTGTATCTGATGCCTGACCTGGTTTAGCATAGAGAATATTGTACATGTAAAATGTAGCGTTTATACACCTTGAATGGTTGACTTCATATGCATATTAAGTTGTACTATACTGTAAATAATATATCTGCTGCTACTGTTTTAAGGCACCAGTGAATGCATCTGAGTTGAATGCTCTTCGTTCGCAATGTTTGCAGCTAGATTGGTCATCTTCATATCATATTCTTGTCAACAGATTAGCTTTCTCACCTATAAAACATTTATTTTACCTAATAATGTTTGCCTTGTTTATTATGTTATACCATCTGGGAATTGTTCTAGAAAAAAAACATCTGGGAATTGGTGTAGTTGGTTGTGGATCTGTTATTTGCGCTTCCACGTATGCTTCCAAATCAATCATTTATTTCGAAATATTTGGCAGGAATTGGTGTGGTTGTTTGGCTATTGTGGGTCTATTATTTGTGCTTCCACATATGCATCAAAATCAATGACTTATTTCAAAAATATTTGGCAGAAATTGGTGTGGTTGTTTGGTGATTGTGGGTCTGTTATTTGTGCCTATCTTTATTATGAATTAGTCTTCCATTGATGTTCTCACGACATCAGGCGTGAACTATCTCAATTGATGTGATCTCCTACTCTGACCCTACCTCACAGCCTAATAATAAAACCGGCCAGACTTAAAAATGCCATAGTGAAAATCAGTCACACAAAGGTCTGTTAAAGGCATCGAGTTGCTTCATCTTAACAATTTCAAAGTCGTTTATCATCAATCGAGTGAGCAAAAACCTAAAAATTTGTGTGGTGCTAGAAAAAAAAGAACAACAACTTGGTTTTTGGATTAACTGATTTTAGCTCTGTTTCGAAGCCAACATTTCTTATCAAGGCTGATTCATTAGTAAGTTTAACGGTTTCGATATAAAAATCTGGATAAATTTCATAAATTATACCCCGTGATTCTTCCGTTTGTGTGTTCTTTTGGAGAATCAAAAGTTTTTCATGAGTCTGTTTCGGATATTTGCTTGAATGGTTCAAATTCAATTTTGTTTAAAACAGAGATTCATAAATTTATTTGTATATTTTTTCCCAAGACCAGCCCGTGGCAACGCATGGGCATTTTTACTAGTATATTCTTATGTCTCAAAAACAGAAGATTTTTGAATTTGATTTTTGTGGGCATATTAACAAGAGTCAGTGATTTTTTTCTTTTTTTGTGTGGATTGGTGCACATAGACTTGTATATCTTATGTTAGCAAGTAGCTTGCTGGATTCATATCTCCTTATTTCAATAGGAGATTCTGATTCTGTATGAATTTATGTGCATATGAACTTGGTGCAGTAACTTGTTCTATTTGGCGACATATATTTGTTTTTCTTATGTTAGCAAGTAGTTTACTGAAACTGCCACAAATGCTTTCTGCCTTCTGATTTATGTTTTTGTCTCATATAACATAATCTTTTTGTCTCCTATCAGGGATTTTGTTTATGTTAGCATAATAAAAAAGTAATTTGTTTTAGTCCTAACTGTAGAATAAGATAGTCATTGACCAGTATGTTCTAGTATTTTCTTTCTGTGTAAAGGATAATTTATGCTTCCATGATTAGCAAATTTTACATTATTATTTTACTATTTTTTTATATTTCTTAACCATAGCTCAAGATTACGACAATTTTACATCTGAATAAGAGAACTTACAGGTACCTGACTGTACAATTCAGAAATTTGAAATGGATATTGAAAATTGCACTTACCGAATCACGGAATTGCATAACTTGGTTTATGCAATTTTCATGATATAGTAAGTACAAAAATCTTTACTTCTCCTTACCATATTTAAAATCTTCCATTCAGCTTATTCATGGTGCAATGACGACATAAGTACTTTTTGTTGGATCATTTAGAGGTAACTGAGTGGTGAGGCCATGGGGACCTTGTAGGCGGAGCTCGATTGTCAGCAATTTCCCAGCTCCTAAGCTTTTGCGCCAGTCTTCTTCTGTGTTCAGTTATCTATTCCCTGCATCTTCTGTTTTCTCACTCGATTTGCTTCAGTAACTCATGTTAAGTGCATATCTTTCATCCCCTTCATTTCTATTTGCTTGATTTGTTCCTTGTTGTATGGATTACTCCCAAATGGATTGTGATGGCATATTTTTGATTTAGATGGTGTGGTCTGTATCCATTGCATTCAATTTGCAGCTAATTAGATGGTGTTGTATGGAGTGTTTTGGTATTGTTTCTGTTTTTGTGTCATTTGTACTTACATATATCCAAAAATAATCTTATTCCAAGATAAATCATGTCGTATAATATTCGAAATATTTGTACTTGTAACTCATATTTTATTTCGCAATAATTACAAATCTATGTAATAGCAATTGCAATGCTCAAATTGTGCAATTCCGACGTTAGTGCATAAATCTTTGTTGTGTGTTTCACCTAAGTTAATGTTAATTCAATAACACTGAATTTTTCATGCATTTATTCTCCTGAGCTTGGATCCTGCAGTGATAGCACATGCATGTTATACATCTTGCAGTTTGTCATTACTGATCCTTAAGTTTCAGATATGGCCATGTTTAGAAAAAAAAAGGTTCTGTTTTGCATTCACTAGGATTTTACACAATTGTGCTTGTAATTTTTCAAAGGTTATTAATCTTGTGATTTTCAGTACCTTACAAAAATTGTTTGTTGCATGAAACTGAAATTTGTTTGCCCCAGACACTCCTCTTTGGTGCTAAGTGTAAATGCATTAGTATATGCAAAGTTATTTGTTAAAAGTACTAGTTCAGTTCACCTAGTTTGTTCTTCAGATCTGTCACTACTTGTTAGGGTTACACTAGGTTATTCAATATTTATGATCATGACAGTGCACTGTCAATTTTCTCTTGTCTGTAGTTGCACGATCATGACAGTGCACTGTCAATTTTCTCTTGTCTGTAGTTGAACTTGTCATCCAAATTTTTCATTGTATAAGCCTGTGCATCACTGGTTCAGACAACTTAAATACTTGCATAATCTTGGTATCTATTGTATTATTTTATTTCCAAAATAAAGAAATTGCACCACTTGTTATGTGCAATTAGAATATAGAAATACTGCAATTTTGAATGTGTCCTGAGATATATAATGTAATTTTGAATGCTGCCTACTGTGTGATTCATTGGTTCCTACTTTGTGTAGAAGAATTTACCAGAGTTGATATCTATAGGAGCATCATATTAGTAGAAGTTGGTATATTGATTAGTGGAAAATTTGAGCAATGAAAAATAATACAAGAGGCCAGATCTCTTATAGTGTCATTTTGGTGCAGGTTAAATTGGCAGATGGTGTTCCATTCTGGGCAATTGATTGATGGTGCTGAGATAAGAGCGGCTGCTGTCTAAGCCATCATTTTCTAATTAATTCGAAATCATCTGAATAGAGGGAGGAACCTTTCGTTATCTGTGTGGGTTTTACTATGTACTTGTCTAACTATAGAAAAAAATTGTTCTTCATGATATCCTTGCAGGGATTCAGTAGTTAAAATTATACTGACTATGAAAAAAATTGTTTAGTGTGGTATGTCCTTTGTACAGTCTCACTAGGAGTTAGTCCTCCTCAAATGCTACAATGGAGTTAGCCTTTGTCCTTGTCTCAAACCAGTTCAAGTGGCACAGACCTGTTAGTGACGGCAACAGATTTATGGGTTCGTTGTTGCTGTGAATATCAGAAAAGCACCATGTATTTCTTGTGAAAATTGTGATCCATTCAGTGTTTTTATGCATCTTGACATTCACCCTGCTAGCATATTGATTTTTGGACAAATTGCACCCTTTTCTTTTTTGTAAATCTGGCATCCACACAATTCACAGATTTGCTGGTGTGAAGTCACATAATTTCTGTGACCTTGACAACAACAGAATTCCAAATTTCTATTGTTTTCTGCCTGCTTTTGGGTTCAGTATAACCTGCTCTCTTGTTATCGGGTCTGCTATGGCTTTGGCGCGCCCGTTAACAGATTCGGTGGTGTTAATGGATCACAAACGCAGACCCGAAAACAAAGAAGCACACAAAAACAACCGGGGTCACTCACGGCCGTTCGATGGTCAATGGATGGACGTGGGTGTCGACTGAAGCAACCCTCTTATTTCAGTCGCCTGAAATTTCCTTTGTATCAAGTGCTTGAAATCTTGTTTGTGTTCAAGCAACGTGTGGTGTGTCTGATGTGTTCCAATCTTCGTGCACATGATCGAACCCGGCCTGCTTTGTTTTGTTTGTTATCGGGCCCGCAAGTTTGGTCGGATATGGATAAAAAGCCCGTTTTCAGGTCATTCACTCATTTTGGCTCCCACGCATCTTCTTCCATTATCCAAACGCGCACTGATGGAGAGAGAGTCGCCATGGAGGAAGAGGAACCGTCTGGCGTCCGCCGACGCCGCCGCCTCCGGCCGCCGCTCGCACTCTTGAGGCTGGCGTCGCGCTGCGGGGGAAGGTGAGGAAAACTCCAGCATCACCGCTGTGTCCCCTTACCCCTAATTTCCTTCTGCTCTACACTTCCATGGCTTCTCACCTCCCCTCTTCGTCGCCCCTAGATCACCGCGTGGTGTCCTTGCAGAGGAGGAGTTGCACGCAGACTACTCGCCATGGTTCCGTTCCTTTGAACTGCTAAGCTTCCTCCGGGGCCAGTAGACCTCGCGTGCTTGCGCGTTGGGGTGCGAAGCGACAAGGCTTCGATGTGTCTGTCGGCTATCGCGAAGGTATGCTCGCTCCTTCTGTTCGATTTTGTTGTCCGCTCAAGAGATTTCAGGGCTGGCGAGTTCGGTTGCTGTTGGCGGCAATTTGATTTGGGGGCTCGATTGGGTGTATCCTGCTCCCATTGGGTATGCTTGATGTGTTGTGTCTAAGCTTGTAATTTTCTATTACAGTGATCGATCGGTCAACTAGCTTCGTGATTTTGTTGGCATCGATCCTATGTTCTGTTAATTGATCAAATGTCACTCTAATTTGGTTGCCAAGGGTTTCAATAAATTTGGCCTGTTATATTGAGATTCCCAGCTCCCATTTCGTATTTACAGCACTATTAGGCTTCTCCAATTCTGCTGAATGCAGTCAGCGGCTCAGGCCACTCATTTGTGCAGTTTGTGCACTCATTCCTACTTTCCTCTGGCTGTGGATGATATGTCGAGCTTCGTGATTTTGTTGGCATCGATCCTATGTTCTGTTAATTGATCAAATGTCACTCTAATTTGGTTGCCAAGGGTTTCAATAAATTTGGCCTGTTATATTGAGATTCCCAGCTCCCATTTCGTATTTAGAGCACTATTAGGCTTCTCCAATTCTGCTGAATGCAGTCAGCGGCTCAGGCCACTCATTTGTGCAGTTTGTGCACTCATTCCTACTTTCCTCTGGCTGTGGATGATATGTCGTACTATATACAACACTGGCTGCAACCATTGAACCCTAGTTTTTTTAGTGTACAGTTATCCATAGATCTAGTTGATTAAAGATTCAAGGACTGCCACACCTCCCAACTTCCTAGAAGAGTTAAAGCACCTTGCAGGTTTGTTTACATCTGAGTATCTGCCATATTGCCACAGAGACCTTTTTGTCTGATATATATATATTTTTAATATGCACTTTCCCCTTCCCATTTTTGCCACTACTGCAAATTTGTTCCAATAACTGAAATGGTCCTACAACCACTACTGGTCAAAAGCTGTCGAGACTAGAATTTGAGGAGAAATAATGTACAAGTGCCTAGTGTTTCTGTGTTCTTAGTCGTGCTCTTTCTTCTACACTGGACAAGGGGCAATATTTTTTTCCTAGAATTTCTTGTACATTTAGATTTGATATTCATCCTATAAGAATATTCAGATTGCAATAGGTTGGCCAGTACTTGTTTTTTTTTGAATCATTTCGGTTAATATCAAGGAATGCAATTATCCAAAAAGGAAATTACATAATCTGGTTTATGCAATGTTCATATTATGATATTGTAATGGTATTGTTGGTTGCTAATTTATCCATATTGTTTGTGATTTTTGTTTTGCGTTATCTAGCATTTTACACAGTTGTGTTTGTAATTTGTTAGGGATTATGTAATCTTGTGATTTTCAGTACCCTTCAAAATTTTGTATTTGTTTTGACCATACAAAAAAATTGTTTTATGAAACTGAAACTTGTTTGCGCTGGACACTCTTCTTTGGTGCTGAGTAAATGCATATATGCAAATTTATTTGTTAAAAGGTAGTTCAGTTCACCTAGTTTGTTCAGATCTGTCACAACTTGTCAGGGTTACACTAGGTTATTCAATATTGGTCAGATCGTAACACCGTACTGTCTGTTCTCTCTTGTCTGTAGTTGAAATTGTCAATTTTGTTTTATCCTTTGATCCAAATTTTTCATTGTATAAGCCTATGCATTGCTGGTTCTGGTAAATTAAATACTTCCATAAGCTTGGTATCTATTGTATTATTTCGTTTTCAAAATAAAGAAACTGCACCACTAATTTGCAATTAGAATCTAGAAATACTGCAATTTTGAATGTGTTCTTAGGTATATTATGTAATTTTGAATACTGCCTACTATATGATTCATTGGTTCTTAGGATATATATAGAGAGGGTAATAAAATATGCAGGTTAAGTGATATACTAATGGTGCTAGTTCTCCCTTTTGAGAAATCTTGTGGCTTCTTCTTCACCATTCGTTTTTCTCCGATCATCAGGTGTTCATACTCGCTTTTTTAAACATTTTTTCTGTGTATCCTGATCTCTAGGAGTCCTCTTGTCTAAACTTATTTCAGATTCTGGCCGAATATAAGCTCATTTATCAGCTTAGTATTGTGGTGGTCATGTTTGTTATCAGTTTTTTTGAGCTCTAACGGGATCATTTATCAGCATGTTAAATGTATAGTAGAGAAAGGGGACAAAATAAAGAGTCAAAAAGAACTTCTGCTCTGTTCCTCATGTGGAAAAAAATGTTTGTCTGACTGATTCTGTAATTAGTGCATTTGTTATTTGCAACTCAGAAAATTTTAGTTTACATCTGCAAAAAAAAAAAAGTGACCTCACAATTCCTGAGTTATACCGTACATTTTAGTTGTCTCTGTTAACACATTCTTATCACTTTATGCTTGGCACCTGAATTAGATCATAATTCATTTCATATACCTATCGATAATATCACTTTGGAGATGTAGCAATTCCACACCTTGGATTGTGCAAAATTGGTAATATATGTTTTCCGACTACTTGGCTATGTACATTAGGAGGCTATGTTTTTTGCATTAAATGGACTCTGCGTGAAGTTTCTCTTGCGTCGATGTTATTGTTGCATCCATAAATCATTCAGCATTGGGCTGCAGTATGAAAAGTCTATGGCCTCTAGGTTTTTCAAAAAAAAAAGGTCTATTTTGTGTCTCTGTTGTATGTGGTGTTATACTTCTTATATACATGCAATTGCATTTACGACATTCCTTAATTACACATGTATTTTGCTAGTAATTTTGAAGCCCAGAATCTTCAATTTTATAATCTGATTTTTATATAAGTCAATTTAAAGAAAAGAGGGATTAGAAGTCAATTTTACTCTGTTTTATGTGACTGAAATTGTTGTTTATTTCAGTCTACTGCTCCTTCGTTTGATCATCGAATGCGTCATGCGATTTGAGTGATCCTTCAATCTGATTTCTGGCATTTTGGATCAGCCTGCCCCTTTGTTCTGTTGTGTTTGTCTCAGGATTTAGTCGATGCGGCACAACATTAGCTCCCGAATTTTATCGTGGAAGGAAATTCAGGTTTGCCTGCTCATGTTTCACTGAAGCCGCAAGAACTGTCATGTCTCCTGTGTAAATTAGTCATGTTCTTCATTGTCTAAATGCATGGTGCAAGTAGTTTCTTTTGGCTGGATCAGGCTACCTGTTATCTATGTGTTTCAGGCTGCATGCTGATTAGTACTTGTGCTATGTTCCTCATGTGAAAAAAATTGTTTGTCTGACAGTTTCTGTAGATTAATGCTTAGCTAGTTGTTTCGCTTCCCTCTTGTCACTTACGAGTGAATCTTCTTACTAATTGCTTTGTTCCTAAAACAAACTTTTTTAATCATATTGTGTTTTGTCGCATGTAAAATTAAGTGAACCCATGGTTTTTTTTTTTCTACTAGTTTAGACTTGCTTAATTCATCACAGTGATAGATGACTATTGCTAGTTTTGTGACCTGATCGTTTTCATATAAATATTCTGTTGAAGAAGTTAGTTAAGTTTATTTGATCATGGACCTAGAGTCTGTTAGCTTCCCGGCCCCCTCAGTACAAGCTGTTTCAATAGAGGAACAAAATTTGTTAACTATATCATTTGCTCACTGCTTCACCTAGCTTCTTATTTTATTTTGTTTGGCAGTTCATATACTAGCTCACCTGCATTTATATCATGCATCTCTGGGAATTTAATTAAACTCAATAAACTAATCCTTTTGGAGGTAATTTGTTTAAGCTAGAGTAGTCTTTTTATTGTGAGTTCTTTTTTCTAATATTCATTGTTTTTACTTCCGCGTCTTTCAAGCTTGATTCCTAGGGTCAGTAGTTTACTAATAACTATGTGATCTTGATCGAGTGACAAAATTGGCGCATCAGGTGGGAACTTTGTCCGTTTGAACTTTTCTGCTAATTGCATATCTACACTATAACAATTGCACTAACTGATGGATGCAATTTTTATTCTCACAAACCGCAATTATGATTTATCCTCCACTGTTTGTGTAACCTTGGTGCCTACAACCAACTTGATTGAGATAAAAAGGCTTTGTTGTTGTTGTTGTTGTTGTTGTTGTGTTTGTGAAACCTTGGTGCTTCCTATTTACCTCATCCATCCAGAACCGCTTGCAATCATAAACATGCCTCTTATTTTTGTTTGAATAAAAGTTCATGTGTCTTTGTTTGTTCCTTTCTTGCATATTGGAAGTACAATAATTGGTTTGTGCGAGTATTATTTATCCATTCATTTTTCGAGTGAATGGCGTGTGCATAGTGCATCATTTATTATGTAATGCAACCTCCGTTAGTACATCTGTCATTAAAGAAAATGTCTGAATTTATTTTCTTATGTCTGCGCATACAGTAAAGGGCAATAACATTCACTAATCACAAGGCAAGTAGCAGCAGCTAGGCATGATCGTAAGAACCAGCAATATTTGATCCAGACATGCAGAGGAAACAAAGTTGCAGGATTCAAATTCAGTACACCAGGTACTGTAGTTGAAAGTTCACGGTTGTTTCCATCTTAAACCCACCAGCTCCTTTTCTGTCCCAGTGATCTTTTAGACCTTCAGTCTTTTCTCCTTTCCTCCTGGTTTTTCTTTTGTTTTTCTTGCAGATCGCTCAAGGGAAAATGTTATTCCTACTATAACAATGTTTCAGAACTGTACCAATTTGATGGTATTTTTGTATGTTATGAACTCATGATCCAATATGGTATAAGAAACGTGCATTGAACTGCTCACTTGTGCTTATTTGATAGCTATTTCTGAGTATTATTTACGAGCTATTTGTTGTGTAAATTTCAAGTTCGTTTGTCCCTTTCAATGACTAACTGCTTCTCGGGTCTGGTTGCGCGCCCGTAGTTGCTTGTCGGGTCTGGTTTGACGGGCCCGTTAACGGCTTATGAAGCGGGTTTGTTTGCAGTTCGAAAACAAAAACAAACACAAGCAACTAGGAACAAACCATGCCGTCGGGTGTATAATAAACGGCTGTGGGTGGTGCTTGAAAGATACCCTGATTTCAAGCACTTGAAATTTAGCAGCTCCCCTATTTTAGAGGTTCCGGAAACGCTACTAAGAACAATTCAAAATTTATCACTGTTCGACCTCGTTGAGCAATGTTAACGCCCGAGCTGCCATGGTAATGGCGTTGGTGACATTCTAGGATGGAGTCACCCCTGTGCGACTTGTCGTGCACTTGTGCCCCTCTTAGCAGTTCATATATAAGCTTTTTTGTTGCGTGTTCGGAAAAATAATTAGGCCGGATGGAACCAATTAATGAAACCTGCAGGTTATTAATTACACGCTTATTTTGTGGAACCGATTGCTAGTTTGAGATGACCGGCCAATAGCTTTGGTGCTGCACTGGCGTATCCACTCAATACAGAACACAAGCGTTGATCGATCTCGTTAAGCGGCCTATGTGGAAAGCTGCTGCGGACAACGAGAGCCATGCTCTTGGGCGAAGGCTCAGAGATCTTGGCTTCGTTGACACGGCCACTGCCAGAGGCGGCAAGGGGAAGCCGCTGGGCCGTCGTGTGCCGCACCAGCTGCGGCTTGACCGGAACTACGGACTGCTTCCTTGGCGGCTCTGGCCCCGGCGAGCGCCTCCTCAACTGCCGCCCTCTAACGCGCACGAGGCTGCGTCACTCGAGCTTCTGTTGTTCCTTTTCCGCCAACACCGGCCACAGCGTGACGAGCGACTCTGCCATCGCATCGTCGAGAAGCGGGCTGAGCACCGCCGCTACGCCGTTAATGTTCGCGGCGCTGTGAAGCATCTCCACGATCGGGGCCCACACGCGCTGGAGCTCTGCTGGGGCGAAGTGAGCCAAGAAACAGCTTCCAGAGCCCGTGCGCCTTGGCGCCATGCAACGTAGCCTCCACGAGATGTTCGGAATCAAGCGGTAAATGCATGTTGTCACTACAAGAAAACTGATTATTAGTCACCAAAGTACTTAGTCACTATATGTCTATTGTTGGTCACATTTTGTGGCTAAAACCTTGTCACTATATGTATATAGTGACCAATAATTGTATATGTTAGTCACTAAAACTATATAGCAACCAACACAACTTTGGTAACTACATATAACGTTGGTCACTAAAAGCATATATCCACAAAAAAATCTCACTATTAATTAATCAAGTTTTAGTGACCAACATAGAAAAATTTCCTTGGTCACTAAAACTTGGTGACTAAAACCATGTTTTGTTGTAGTGTGTCTTGGTGTCCAAATCCACCAGCGGACCAATGTTCTTAGAGTACTCGTTGAGCATCATGTCCTGATGCTTCACATTCCCAAAGTGGAAACATTTGTGCTTCATCCAAGTCATTCAAAGTGCAGGAAGAGATAAGACCAATTGGGTGAGATGTAGCACATCTAACTAGTTGAGCAGTCTCGAACTTACCGATCCACCAATGGAAGAAAAGAGTACATTTTTATACTTACAAATATAGACATACTTGCTAGGAACTGTTTTATTGGTCAGAAAAACGCTGTGCTTGAGTGGCTGCCCAGGAAAAATGCATTCAATGTTGCGAGCGATCATCAAATACTATACATTTATATGTTTTAGAACAGCAAAAGACTTTGTAGCCTAATGGTTACAACTTACAAGAGCCGTTGTAACACCTCAGGTCCTGAGTTCGACTCCTTGTGAGACCAGATTTTTTAGGATATAACGGCGTTGTGCCTTCAGCGGTAGGCGACGTGGCCGTCGACAGCGAGGTGCTAGTGGTGACTTCGTCAATCTTGAGGATTTGCTGGCTTGGTCTTCGAAGATGCTCATAGAAGTAGGGTATGCATATATACGTTTATAGGGGTGACTGTGCGTGCGTTGTGAGTGTTTGAGTTGTACTGTCTAATCGCATAAAAAATTGTTCTAGGACAATCATTTCAACCTGGTGGGGAACCCTCGGAACAGAGTTATAACAGAGCCAAGATAGCGCGCCTTCAAGGGGTGATATAGTCACATTGCAACTAGACACCCTTGTTGGCATGCACCAAAGGTTGATGTTGTGATACCACTGTAACGTCTCACATCAATAACGCGCTTATCGTCTCTTGCACTTTCGTCTAAGCTTTATGAAATGGATTAACTAAAATCTTTAGCTATGTTTGAAACAAGGATTTTATGCTGATTATACCATCCTAAACAATCCATATGAAACTATTACAACAACTTCAATTAACTTCTGGCCCTTATAAGCTTGAGACGGCTACTCCTTCCGTCCCAGTTTAATTGTCACTTTAGGCCAATCTCAGTGGGAGTTTCATTCCTATTAAATGGCATGCCACATAGGCAAAAACGATGACATGGCGGAGTATTTATTATAAATGGGCTGTATGGGTTTCATCCCCATGAAACTCCTTTGGCACTATTTCACATGTATAAAACTCTAATGAAACATGCATTGAGAGTCTAAAATTTCATCTCAACTTATTTTGATCAATCACAAGACAACAAGTTAATATGATGGCTTATCTATGAAACCCTGAGATAAAATTGTGCATTGAGAGAGCTCATTTCATATCTCAAACTAGAACTTTTAAGATGATGTGGCACTCTTGGAAAAAGTGAAATGAAACTATGCATTGAGGTTGGCCTTAGCTTCCTCTAGTTTTCCTAAAATAATTGTGCCCAATTTTCAATGCACATTTCTCTATTCCCGACATACCTATACCTCTATCTCTCCCTTCTCGTTTCCTGCGTACCTACCTCTATCAACTTTTCTAAACTTCGTGCCAAGAGATAAAACGACAATTAAGTCGAGGCGGAGGGAGTACTACACAAGCTGTTATTGGTCAGGGGTGTTACAATCGCACACTGATCACAAAGCAATATGTCAGGCGCTACGTACAAGGAATACTACAGAACATGATCTCGACAATGACTTGATGGTGTATGATGGTTGATGGAATCACTAAATGACAGATAATATGCCATCTTCTTTTACGTTTCATCCATCTTGATCGACTGCTTTACATTGAGAGAGAAACAGAAACAGTATATTTGGTTGATCACTCCTCACCCAAAGTACCAAGAGGAGACAGTTGGTCAGTCTCGTGGCCCTCCTCCCCCCTGCTGGCAACTGGGCCAAAGCCATAGCAGGAGCCATGGTGTTCCCTTCCTAGTTGGCTAGTTCCTAATATTATTATAAATCACTACCGTTGAAGCTGCCTTAATTCACAACACGTACCTTCATAAGCAGGAGAGAATGGTATTAGCCGAGGACTTAGTTGTTCCGATGCTGTTTAGTTATATCAGTCAAGCATTGTTCTCCGTTCAAGTCTTCCATGAAGCATACTCCGCCTGACCGTCCTCAGAACAACAACGTTAGTTGACAAAGAAACAACAAATAAACCTGAAGCAACGGCAACAGATTTGCGCTTTCCATACGTCATGGCTTTTGTTCTTCTAAAACTTTCAAATGCAGGAAGAAACATGACCAATTGGGTGAGACTAGCACAGTTAAGCAATCTTGAACTTACGCCGTTGAATGTTTTAGCGCGATGAGGACCGATGGAATAAAAGGAGCTCACATTTCTTTTCTTTCTGGGAGTGAAAGGAGTGCATTTTTATACTTGAGGAGATGCAGACATCCTCAACAGGAACTATTTGGTTGGCTGAATGGCAATGTGTTTTCGTCGCTACCCTAGCAAAATACTTGAATGCTCACTAGAAGAACTCTGCTGATTAATGACGAATTTTGTGCGTCACCGACCACTGTTAGTGATAGTTTTTTCATCATAAATCATGGTTTATAACCTTTTAGTTTGTGTTATCAATCGAGCGTGGCCGATCTTGATTTATGACCTTTTTTGGGCCGTTAGACTTCTCGTTTCTGTGTTATACAGTATTCTAGCCGCGTACTTGTACGATCTGTGTGTCATTTGACGTGGCATCGCTCGGCCTGTTATGGGTTCAAGTTTAGCTGGGCTGTACGGAATGGGTGGGCCCACACTTAATGGGCCGAGGAGTGGGCTCTCCACACTTTCGGTCCATCGTGCGTCCCACAAACAGTTGGTCTGTACGGCTCGTCGGGCCTACATCTTTGTTGGCCCGACCACTTTTGGCCCGTATTATTTTTGTCACAAAATATGGTCTGGCTAATTTCTTGTTGGGCCGGGCCCACTTTTTATCGTCGTAAAATCGTCTACTGCTGGACAAATGGCCATTAATTGGCCTCACGCTTAATGGGCCCGGCCCGTTTTCGGTCAAAATTGATTCGTCACAAATCTTCATCCAGCCCATAAATGGCTGTTCACAGGCCCTTTTTAGGTTGGGCCGGGCCCATTTATGGTCCAATTATTTCTTCACAAATCATGTCAGGCTGGGCCCAGTTTGGGTCCATGCTTGGATCGTCACAAGAATATGCCAAAGTCAGATATACATGACATAAACCAAAAGATGCCATAGTTCACGTTCCATCCAGATCACACAATGATGCCACGTTACAAAATGGTGTCCCACAAACACAACACATAATGTTCAGTAACCACACCCAAATCAATCAGACTATAAACAAAAAATCATCATTCAAATGTCAGAGATGAAGGATGGACCTTACAATCTTGACATAACACCATGATATTAGGGATAAGGAATAATCACTAAGACCGTGGGTACTGCTGCACTATCGTATAGGTGGGTTACATGTAGAGGGCACAATGAGCAGGCATGAACATCAGCTATGGTAACAGGAGATTATCCATATATCCTCCTTTGGACTAACGGAGGCCTGGATGAATCCATCATTCTTTGTTTTCAGCCAGCTTCGTCTTGAGCTGCGGGTATTAAAAAAAAAAGGGTAATTGGGCGTTGTGCCAACAGGGTTCTATATAACTGTCACTGAGAAGTTTGAGACTATCAACCTGCCACTGAATCACGTTATTGCAATATGGTGTGAGCGGGGGCGGAGACAAGGGGGGGCGAGCAGGGGCCTGGCCCCCCCTAACAATCTAGATTTCTAAAGGATCTGCTAATGATCCTACTAATCTTCCATGGCTAACTAGTGTATTGGCCCCCCTCATCCTCTCATGAACGCAGAAGATCAGTCATTCAGCTCAACAAGACACACTTGGCCCCCCTCATCCCTCAATCCTGGCTCCGCCCCTGGGTGTGAGGGCGTCGGAGGTCAACAACTATACAATCTTCCAAAAATAACTTTCAATACTAATTTTATTAGAATAAATTTGCTAAACCAAACATAACCTTGATATCACGAAAGTGCTGTCAAGACAATTCTATGCATATTATTTGGATTTTCCAAACTAAATAGTTTGAAAGTTGCTTGATACTCAAAGTCATAAGTTTGACTTGAAGCTAGTTCAAAAACGTTCGTTACTTGAAGAATTTAGAGAGTACGTATTTACCACAAGCTTATTACAACATTATTTTTATTGTGCGAGCAATAGATAAAGGCCATATATAGATGAAATATAATGGACTAGCCAGAAAACACCATTTCCTACATTTTAGAGTACCAAATTAAATTGAAATTTCGGGTATTTAGCAGTGACTGTTTTACAACTGATCCTAGGTACGTATGTAGCGAGGCCACATTAGGCATAGAAGTACTGTACTGTGGGTGACCGGTATTTCTTTGTGAAATTAATGACGGATACGGTTTTGTTATTGAGAAAAAAAGTTACTTGTCCAATCTTGCCATGTAGTACTTGTAGCCCTGAAATTAAATAAAATAATGAAGAAACAAGATAGGTAAGAGAAAGAAATTATATCAAATATAGGTTCCTCAAGAAGAAACGTACTTTGTTGGTCCCGTATATGTAATCACAGTATGTCCAAAAGGTACCAAAGTTGCTCTTGCTGTGCTCTCCTGTGTAGTGATGATAGTCATGGAACTTTGCTCCTCCATAGAAGGGGATCAACTTCATTGGACTGTAGGGGAAGTCGTAGCTGCAGTTTTCAAGAAGATTAATTTTCCCATCTGGCTGTCATACATGTAAAAATAAAGTTGCGTTGTAAATTGTGTTTTCGAGTTACCCGCTATGTGTGTTGACGGCCTCCAGCAAGCGGATGGCTAACCAGAGCCAGAACACGGTGATATGGCACGGTACGATGGCCGGGCCAGCATACGAAGGAATGGAAAACATAACAACTTCAGCCCAGTGAGTATACGATGATGCGAAGCCCGTGGGCGCCGTGACCTCGTGGTGTACATGGTGGATTTTCTCATAGCCCCACTTAGTGTGCAGCAGGCGGTGACACCAGTACGACAGGTAGTCTTCCACTAACGTGTAGACCACAAGTTGCGCCACGACCTCCCCAATTGATGGTAAAGGAAGCCCCATCCGGACGCCGGTGAACTATTTACCATCACAAAATTAACATTGTTTCGCAGTTTGTTATTATAGTTACTGGGATGAAGCTAGCTACGTCGATCGTTGGAATCAAATTAGGTACTGGTACTAATTTCTGATTCATCAAGTGATCATTACCTTAACGAAGGGGTAGGAGATGAGGTTGTAGGGACCAGCGACGGTCGTGTAGACACACAAGGTGTCCCAAAGGTAGCGGCCAACCCTGGCCTGCGAGAGCAGCACCCGGGGCTGCAACTTGTACTGCAATGCGACGTCCGGGGCCAGACGCTCAAAGAGCGAGAAGGGGAGCGGCAGGAGGATTTGGAGGACGAAGAAGATGGGGAAGTTGTGCCACAAGAGCCCCCAGTCCGGAATCGTGGCCGAGTACCGGAACCACGCGGCCTCGGACCACGTCATGGCACGACCCAACGCTGCCTCCGCATCCGCCGCCGTTCCGTACGGAATCATCACCGGATCGGGTTGGGTTATATTCCTCCCCAAGATAAACACCACTAACTAAACCGGTGAGTTGCGGATGCTCAGGCATGCAAGAGCTGCAGATTTGCCGCACAAACCAGTTGTATATATAGAGCGTCTGATGTAGTAAAGATGCAGGCACTCATACGCACGACTGCACGAGTACTCACCACTATGAAGTATGAACACATGATCGCAACTCCTACACACTGCAACGGTGATGAGTTTTCTAGGCATTTTTTTTTCAAGGTCAACATGAGCTTTGTATATATTAACTAGTTAGCATTAGGATTACATTTTTGTGAGGCTATACAATCCGCGGAGCGATGACGCAAAAATACCATTCATCATCCTTGCTGAACAGCTCACTAAAATAATCACCCTTTGGAGAAGATGACGGATGGATTAGAGAAAATTTATGTCTTATTAGATTCAGTCCTTACCAATCTTCCCACGGAAACCGTGGCACCACACCCCCTCTCCTCCCGTACTCTATGCGCTTTGCCTTTGCATTAAGATATGAGCTAAACCGGTGTGATCAACTCTGAAAGCCCATCACACCGCCGACTTGCTCGCCAGTGCAAGGAATAAAGCTACCTTTATCGTTGTCGTCTCCAGAGAGCTGACGCTCACATCTGAGATTCATGGTGCTCTCTATTTTCTTCAATTATGTAAATCCGACATAGCTTACTTCCAACAAACTTCTCAATTGCTGTAAATATACTGGGCCATTTTTGAGCCACCCCATTTTATATAAAATGGAAATCAGGTGGGAACACTCTTCCCCAATTGACCAGTCAAAAAAAAAAGATAGGAGCTTTACCCTTGCATTAAGATAGGCTGGTGCTTTGCTTTTGCACTAAGATAGGAGAAAAAGAGAAAACATAGAGTGTGGTTCACTGACAACCCAGCAGTCCACCAGGAAGAAGCCCTCATTTCCTCCTGATCATTGCACCGTTACCTGTGTTAACATTTTTTTAATCTAATTCTTCTTTGACAGAACTGCGTTGGTAATAGCACCACAACTTGCCAGATAGATGTGATTTAGTTTATGAGTTCTTTGAATCTTGACTTTGTTTTCCTCCGTACAAACTTATCATATAATCTATCTTCAGTTTATGAGTTCATTTGCAAGTTATGTGATGCGGTTCAGCAATTTTTAATTAGTTCTGTGACTACAACGCACACACTTCATAAGTTGTTGTACCGCCGGTGCAATGTACTCTTTTCTTTTATATCCTTTCGATTGCTTTAATCATAACATCTCTTCTCCATATAGCAGTTCATCTAGTTGAGCCTGATCCATTTGACAAAACGTTGCCACACCGGCCGTTCAGGTGTTTCGCGCGAGCTGGTTTTTTAACTGATGATGGTGAAGCGCTTTGATCTGTTTAGCAACATGACCAAATTTGATCTGTTTAGCAACATGACCAAATAAGGTGGCGTTACTCCAGTTTATTTATCTAATATGGCATCGTTTTCACCTAAACTCAGAACGCAGAAGGAGCGGCTTGTAATCAGACGTTTAGAGATGTTCCACATATATATTCCCGAGTCAAGCCTAACACACACATTTAATTACTTGGGCTTCCGTGAACTGAAACAAGATTTGGAGCCAAATTTGGCTTATCGACGAACATGTTACAACCGTGCATCAGGGGCAGCTAGGCAGCGAGGTTTGCCAGCATCGAGCTTCCACCCCCACCGCATGCGGGGGCGTCGCGTATATGATCTTGGACCAGGTGATCCTACAGCGCAGCAACGAAGCCCTACAATTCACGTTAATTAGTAGCCGGCTGAACTCACTCCTCATGGTCGACGCAAAGCTTTCTCTCTTCATTGCTTTGACTTCACCCGCAACGATACGGAGGTTGTTGTGCACAACGGCGACCGATGAGTTCCCGATGGCTACCTCTCTCGTTTAGCATAAGCCAGCTCGTACAAATGTAAGCAAGCCGCCAAGTCCTCAACTATTGTTATTTCAAATCGTGCATGAAATTTTTGATCATATTTCTTGTCCAGATCCACCTGTACATGGCACCAGCGGCCTCCTCTGGTCAACCACATCGACAGCTCGATTGAGAAAGAATGTGAGTGCAAAACCGTCAATCTGGGTGGCCAAATTCTGGGACACACAAAATTACAATAAACTGTAAAAATCAAGATGCAATTCTTTAGAGTCCTGTTTTAGCTTATACAAATGTTTCGGTCTAATATTTGTTGAACCTATCTATTAAAAGTCCTGAAACAGCAAATTTCCCCTGTAGTGGCGCGCGGTCATGAACAAATGATTTAAAAGGTTTAATCGGTATTCACAGTACTCGGTGGATGGAACATCATACAAACAAAGGCTTGAATAGAATAAGACATCTCATATGTTTTGTAGGGGAAGTGGTAGATGCTGTGTCAAATTCTTTTTGAAGGAAGAAAGTAGTACTCCCTCCATTTATTTTTATAAGACGCTTTAGCACGGGTCACCAGAACCAAGGCAAACTACTCGAGCAGTACCTCCCACACCATGTTGCACGGCAAACTCACGCCAGCAGCTATCTAATGCATCTAGGAGTCCACGCTAGGCCCATCTACAGAGAGAGAGGGAGTAGGTCCAGCGGTGACTTTTTACCGAGGCCGGGACTGCATTGAATGGCTGCTGGTTTGAAAGCGCGTGAATTTTGCATCGGTAACTAGAGAGCGTTTTATATTTTGGGAAAAATTGATTTGGCTAAAACGTCCTATATTGTGGAACAGAGAGAGTAGTCCAAAGTACGCGCAACAAAAGCAGGTGGAAGAGCTGCAACTGTTTGAGAGAATTCAGTACAGGTTTAGATCATGTAATTTAAGGACCAATTACCTGGCCAAATTAACAACTACAAAAAGACGCTAAATTAAATTAAGAAGGTCAATTGTCCAAAAATCTTATACAGGTTCGAATCATGTAAACAACGGCCAATGGATTGGCCGGGTCAAACGGCTACGAAGAAGACGCTAAGTTAAATTAAAAAGGTCCATTGTTCGAGAATTTTATACAGGTTCAAATCATGTTATCTGAACATGGGCCAAACTTGAAGAGAAAAAAGTGGAGTTTATCTTATCATTGTACCCACAGTATGACGTTGCCGTCACATCAGGCTAGGCCTCACTTGACTTTTAAAGCACAGGCACGCCAATGGATCGAATACCAGCATCTCTGCTCTGTCCCAGCCCGTCACCGAGGACACAGCCATGGTGGCGCTTCCGGTACTCGTGGTCGTCCTCCCGCTCCTTGCCGTCCTGATCCCATTACTGTGCCTCAACCGTGGCAGCAGCGCCCGGCCGCGGCTGCCCCCGTCACCGTGGGCACTCCCGTTGATCGGTCACCTGCACCACCTCGCGGGCGCGCCCCCGCACCGCGCCATGCGCGACCTCGCGTCGCGCCACGGCCCGCTCATGCTGCTGCGGCTCGGCGGGCTCCCGGTGGTCGTCGCCTCGTCCGCCGACGCGGCCCGTGAGGTGATGCGGGCGCGCGACCTCGACTTCGCGACGCGCCTCCTCACCTCGACGGCCCGGCTGGCCCTCCCCGGCGGGGGAGCCGAGGGCCTCATCTTCGCGCCCTACGGCGAGAGCTGGAGGCAGACTCGCAAGATCTGCACCGTCGAGCTGCTCAGCGCCCGACGAGTCCAGTCCTTGAGGCCGGTCCGCGAGGAGGAGGCCGGCCGGCTTCTCCGCGCGGTGGCAACGGCCGCGCCGGCGCACGCGACGACGAACCTGAGCAAGCTGCTGTCGGTTTACGCTGCGGACTGGTCGGTGCGCGCGATCATCGGGAGCCAGTTCGGGGAGCGGGACGCGTTCTTGGCGATCGTGCAACGCGCGGTGAAGCTGTTCGCCAAGATGAGCTTGCCGGACCTGTACCCGTCGTCGCGCCTTGCCATTCTCGTCAGCCGAATGCCTGGCAGGATGAGGCGGCACCAGCAGGAAGTGACCGCGTTCTTGGACTCCATCGTCCGGGAGCACCAGGAGAACAGGGCCGACGACGGCCAGGAACAAGACTTGCTCGACGTCCTCTTGAGGATCCAGAGGGAAGGGGATGGGCAGTTTGTACTCACCACCGACAATGTAAAAGTAGTGGTTGCCGTAAGTAAAGCACTGCATCAACCTATATCAATCACCCACCTAGCTTGTAATATGAATTTTGTATGATGTACTTACGCGAACATATTGGGCAGGACCTTTTCTCCGGGGGCAGTGAAACTACGGCGACGACGCTGCAGTGGACCATGGCCGAGCTCATGAGGAACCCGAGAGTGATGCACAAGGTACAGGACGAGGTCCGACGAGAACTCGCCGGACGGCACAAAGTGACTGAGGACGATCTCACCAGCCTGCGCTATATGCACCTGGTCATCAAGGAGACACTTCGGCTACACCCACCTGCGCCGCTTCTTTTCCCGCGGGAATGCCGGAACGCATGCACGGTGTTAGGATTTGATGTGCCCAAGGGCACCGTGGTGCTAGTGAACGCATGGGCTATCAGTAGGGACCCCAAGTACTGGGACATGCCTGAGGACTTCGTGCCTGAGAGGTTTGAGGATTGCGACACCGACTTCAAGGGGGTCGACTTCGAGTACACTCCGTTCGGGGCAGGACGGCGGATGTGCCCTGGAATGGCGTTTGCGCTGGTAGCTGTTGAGCTCGCGCTCGCTAGCCTCCTATACCATTTTGATTGGAAGGTGCCGGGCGGTGTCAAGGCGGCAAACCTTGATATGACGGAGGAGATGGGTGTGACAGTTCGTCGGCTCCAGGACCTCCTGCTTGTTCCGGTTGTTCGAGTGCCCTTGCCAGTTGACTAGCACTTAATTATGCGCTGGTTTTGTATCACTTACTTAACTGGTGTCGTGCAAGATCATTAGTAATTCCCAACGATTGTCCAAAATAATGACGAATTGTGACGTTTCAACCTTTTAAAGTTACTACAAGTTCAATTATCTAAATTGAAAATTCCTCGAAAGATCAAGTTTTTTCTTTGGTACTTTCAAAAAAGTATAATACTAACGAAGGATAACCTTACAAAACGCATTTGAAGTGGTAGTCAAAAGTGTTGTTTCTGCAATTATAATGAAACAATCAAACATCTCTTCTTTGCACTACAAGATACTACTCTTTCCCCGACAGTTTTTAGTGAGTGGCTGACAGTTTCATTTCTCTTAGCTATTTTCTTCAAGTGGCCTACAGTTTTTTTAGTGTAAATTCATATCTTTCCCTTCATTTTTATCAGATTGCCCACTAATGTCATTGCCCACAAGGTTATTTCCCACGGTTATTGTTGATAGTTAAGTAGATATTCTATGCACTGTTGGCCACTAGTCAACAACTTGTCAGGAAATGACAGTTATCTTGTAGTGTTGACTGTCATAACGCGAAAACCATTTGGAGGATAATTGATAGGGGATTGCTAAATTGTACTCAGGTGTTTTAGGAGGCCCTGTCACCCGAATTTCCGAATTTTCTCTACTCTCCCTCTTCTACTCCGGCGACCAAATTCGACGAGATTCACCTTCTTCCCAGACTCCGGCGAGCCTAGCGAGAGGAAGAGTCGAGGTTAGTGTCCCGGGTTGGGGTTAGGGTTGGGTTGCGGGGTTCCATTGGAGTCACCGGACCTAGAACAAGGGGGGCCGGGGGAGCAGGCCGGCCCGGCGGTGGTGGTGGGCGAGACGACGGAGGTGGAGGCGGCGGGGACCTAGCCGGAACGGGCGGCGGGAGATGGCGGTGGGGGAGGGGGTAGGAAGGCGGCTGCCTCTCCAGGCTAGGGTCTCGCCGGAGCAGGCGATGGGAGATGGCGGCGGGGGAGGGGGTAGGAAGGCAGCTGCCTCACCGGGCTAGGGCCGGCGCGGAGCTCCGACGAAGCCCTAGCCCGTCGAGGCAGGGGCGGCGGCTCGATAGGGCGGCGGTTGGGGCGGCTAGATGTAGAAGATGAAGGAAAGCCGTCTGATTCTGATTGGATGGCTGAGAAATTCGGGTGCTGAGAAGAGGAGAAATACCCGGGTGATGGGTAGACAGGCCTTGCTACCGGCTTTACCCCCTCCTAGATCTATCGCCCATATGTTGGGAAAATTGGCCACGGGAGGTTAATCTAAAAGAGAAAAAAAAACTATACAAGTATGGTTTGCGGCCCTATGTTGGGCCATGTGGCATTGTCGAAATAATGGGGCCTGTTCGGTTGGAGGCTGCTGCTGCTGTTTACTGTAGCTGCTGTTGGAGAAATAACTGAGAACACTGTAGCTGCTGGAAGCAGCACTGTAGCCATGTGAGGGGGGAAAAGCAGCAGCAGCAGCAGCAGCAGCAAGCCGAACATGCCGAATGTGGTTTCTGACAATGTTAAATATTCCTCCTTTATGCAGGCTACGTACTGGCTGCGGTTTTGAGCTTCGTTGCAGCGTGATGGGACAAAGGAGACACTCCATTCAGTGAGCTTATCTATGGAAATTGTTACCATGGACTTCTTCGCGAAGAGCGGGTGGAAATTCAATAATAGACTTTGTCTTTAATTCGTTTTTTTCTTAATCTCAGCCATAGAGCTGAAAGATTTGTAACAAGTTTAAACGCTGTCTGCGAAAATGCAGAGGCGAAAAACTATTTATTTTTCTAAAAAAATCTAAATTTATCACATGAGAGTATCGTACCAAAATGACGGGTAAATCTTCCAAGTTCCGACTAGCAAAGCGGTCATCTCTGAATAGCTAGATTGATTAAAAAGCACATACTGTTTGGCTAGTGAGCCGCTGGTGCAGGCACATTCATACAGGTCCGACGGCAAAGAGCTTTTTGCCGAGTGTTTTTTCTCGGCAAAGAGTTTAATTTGAAGAGGAAATATTTTTAGGAAACCAATTTTAAAAACATAAATACTTCTGTAAGCACAGGGGTGTGCGCCTACCCTAGTTTGACTATTAATTATGGTCCAATATAAAAATCAACTATGTGATTGTACTATCAAACATGTCAAATCAGTTGTATATATGTCAAATTAATGCCTCAATTCATCATTTAATGTACGAAAATGCCAAATTTATATCAAACATGTCAAATCAACTGTATATATGTCAAATTAGTGCGTCAATTCATGATTTAATGTACAAAAATGCCAAATTTATACACCATATGTTAGATCATAGCTGATTTACCAATTAATAGTGCATGGTGTATAAATTTGGCATATGGTGTATAAATTTGGCATTTTCGTACATTAAATCATGAACGCATTAATTTGACATATATACAACTGATTTGACATGTTTCATAGTACAATCACATAATTGATTTATATATTTGACCATAATTAATAGTAAAACTAGGGGTGGGCACACACCCCTGTGCTCACAAAAACCACACTCTTTTAAAAATAGGAAATATTTAATTTGGGGAGGAGGACCTCATCGTCCAGCCACCTGCCCGCTCCATCGAAGTTGCAAGTCGCGGCATTTTTCACACAAAGTCCGCGTGCTACGCGGCTGGCGGGATTCGAACCCGGAACCTCCCCCTCACGCGTAACCACGTTTACCACTACGCCACACTATGACTTCTGTCTACATTCCGTTTTGGTTCTATACGTATTATACTAAACCGAGTATGAATTGCTTGTTGTGATATGCAACTCTTATTTTGGTTGTTTCTCCATCCGAGGTCGTTTGAAAAATTCAAATTTCAAATTTGAGAAATTTAAAAGTATTTTCCGTTGGCAAAATTTATTTAAATTAAAAAAATGTTCAACTACAAAGTTCTATACCTTCTGAAGATCTACAACATTTTGTAGTAACATTGTTCACAAATCTCTATATATATTATATCTCTATCCCTATACAACTATATAATTGTGAAGTTGTCGTCTCCGCACTCCTCAATCCTCCGCTAATCCTCCCGCTATATTGAAGCGTTACCGCTTCCCAAAGATCGAGTCGGAAGTGCCGGTGAACGGACACAAATAGTACACCACATAAACAACACAAATTTTGTCTTTAAGTTACCACAATAAGTCTCAAGTGATTTAAAACACGTAGGTAGCATAACAGAAGTCTTTATTCAACCTCTAACCTCTCGACGATGTAAGGGCCACACATCGAAACCCTACGATATGGATCTGAAGAAACTCACAGCTGAGGCTTCCAGTGAACGGTCCAACCCTCAGGTGGCTGTCTCTCCCACTGGAAGCCTCCACCAAACGCGTCAGCGGAAGCGAACTCATTACCTGCAACAAAAATTATAGGGCCACAAATCCTGAGCAGCTAATACTCAACAAGGCTTACAAATCAAAAGGCCAACTACAGTCGACTCCCAGTATGCAAGGCCACAAGGGGTAAGGCTGATTCAACTTGCATAAAACAGCGCTAATTACTAAGTCATGGCTTTCAAGTTTTAGCTCAAGATTACTCAGTCCTTGCTTATTCTGCAGCTAACAGCTACAACAAGCAAGTGAACTAATCAAGTAGTACCATCATTAAGTCAAGCATCATTTTTATTATCATAGGTTCAATAGTGCATTACTACGATGTGACGCAGTGAACAAGTAGGTGCTCATATCCGAGAGCGGCGGCATCGATGTACATCTTGCAGGAGAAACCTGACCACAGCAACGACTATGCTGCGGTTATCCGTTCATGTTGACTCATTTTTTTTAATGACTCATCTTACTCATTATTTTTCTGATACGACTAATCACCCGTTGATGTGGACTCATTTTTTTTCTTGAAGACTCATCTAACTCATTATTTTTTTTGAGATGACTCATCACCCGTTTATTTTGACTTATTTTTTCTTGATGACTCATTATTCTTCTGAGTGACACATCATTGTTTACTCATCTTATTCATTTTTTTTTTGTGTCTTCAACATCTCCGGCGAGTGGCCGCCGGAGCTGGGTGGATCCGGGTGGAGGAGGACGCGGCGGCACAGCGCGCGTGAGCCCTGAGCGAGCTGCTCGCGGGCGAGGTCCACAGGGCCCGCGGAGGCGCGCAACGCGGGGAGCGCAGGGATAAGGCGGCGCGAGAGCGCGTGCAATGGCGGGCCGCGGGGGTGCCAGGGCCGTGGAGGCCTGCGGGGGTGATGGGGAAGGGGGGGGGGGGGGGGGGTCTGGTCAGAACACAGAAGGTTACAAAGTTAAATCTGAAAAGTTAACAAGAGAAATTATTTCCAAAGTTGCAAGTGCATCGACTTTGGCCACATCTAGTTTAGTCACAAGGCAAAACATTGAACTGCTTGCAGAAAGGATCGAAATAAAAGGCTGGTGGGGTTCAGGTATCAGGTGGAATCTATCTATTATATATATATTTGACGACGGAAAGGAGCCACCACGTTCGCTCTAAAATGCTAGAAATTCTCACGTTAATCCGAGAAAATAAGAAGAGAAATTACCCACTACTGCCATTATGAAAAAATTAGTCACAAAACCCTCTAAAAATATTTATAAAAAGCTAAAGTGAGTCATAAAAAAAGCCAAAAATACCCCTATCACCTATTTCTAAATTACCTACCATGCCCTTATGAGTCAAAAAATAGCTAAATTCAAAATAATAAATAATAACAAAAAATACCCTTCACACTTATTTCAAAATTACCCTCCATGCCATTATAAGTAAAATAAATAAATTTGGATTATAAAAATAGCTAAAATGTCCCTAATTCTTATTTTTAACTTACCCACCATACCATTATGAGCCCAAAATAGAATAATAAAAATATCCAATATACGCTTAATTTTGATTTCTAAATATACCGTGATATGTCTAGCTAGCATGGCACATTATTCTTATTTTTAGCGTGATACATTTTCTTCAAAATATTTTTTTTAGCACGACACATTCTTTTATTTTACCATGACACATTCTATATAGCCTGACTACTGCGAGGTTTGGACTGTAGCCTGCTGCTCTTGCCGTGGTTGTGAGCGAGCGGATGGTAGCCACTCACGGAAGACGGCTGGGCCGGGTGTCGCGTCGAGGGTCCTCTTCTCGGGAGCGGCAGGAATCGGTTGAAAGGATCAAGGGCACCGAGAAGGGGGGGGGGGGGGGGGGGGGGGGGGGGGGTGTGAATCGATGTCTAATTAATTTCTCCCAAACGTACTCTAGGTGTGAAACTAGCTAGACTATATGGTGAGAACAAGAAGCTTACAAAGCGCGCACACAATCTAGTCTAGCAAGGAGCAACACCTTAGCAAGCAATTCTACCAAGTAACAAGAGAGCAACCTATCATGCGATTCTACTAGCACAAGAAAGTAAATGCGGAAACGTAAATGCTAGTAAGTAAAGGAGATAGAGATAGGAATGCTCATGATGTTTTTCCTGTGGAGTCTCGACCCCGTCCCTCCGCTCGTGGCGATCCCTCCTAGAGCACACTTCACACCCCGAGTGAAGTCGCGGGCACGTCCCGCCGGGCTCTCTCCCGGATACTTCTTTCGCACGGGAAGCTCCAAGACCGTGTACAAACTTGTGTCAGCTTTCACAATCTCCTTGGACAGCTCAACACCGACGCCTAACCGGTCTAGGCCTTGCCATAGACCAAGAGTAACAAACCGAAGTGACTCTCTCAAGCTCACACTAGCCTAGAGATCAAATGGATGCAATTGCTACTCTCTCAAGCACTAGGATCACTCTAAATCCTTCACAAGTGCTTCACTTCCTTGCTCTTGGCTTCCTCTGAGTTTCCTACACTCCAACAATGGCCAAGAGAGCCCTCAAGGGCCAAGCAACCAACTATTTATAGGCTACCAACCTAAAACTAGCCGTTGCTCTAAAGTGCCCAGAAAATATGAGGACCGGAGCATTGACTGTACCGTCCGGTCCCTTTCTGACCGTACCGTCCGGTCTCCATTTCCAGGGCGTCCTCCATTTTCTTCTTCTCTGTCTGAACTCATCCAAAGGGGACCGTACGGTTAGGTCCCTAGGACCGGACCATCCGGTCTCTTCTCGATCCTCTTCAACTGAAACTGAACCATCTCTGTTGCTCATCTCTGTAGGGACCGTACCGTCTGGTCACATGACTGTACCGTCCGGTCTATAGTCCGGTGTTCATTTTCTTCGCATCTCGAGACTTCACTTCTCTGTCTGGATCTTCAATGAAAACCGTACCATCCGGTCCTTAGGACCGGACCATCCGGTCCCTTCTGCATAAGCTGAAAACTTGATTCATCCTTGATCCTTGCTTTCAACTTCTTCCCTTTTGGTTCCTCCACTTCTCTTCCGTCACCCTAGCCCACAAGAAACTCACAATGCATCCAAATGATCTCTAACACTAGTCTGCTCTAAGAGAACCAATTCGATCCCTCTTGATAGTCCGGTTTTTCCTTTGGACTCAAGCTAACATCTACACCAAGCCAACACTTGCTTGGATCTAGTATGTCCTTAGCCTTGAACCATCTTCTACCTTAACTCCATCAAGCTCTCGATCCGAGTTGTCGAGGCAACCAATCACCAAGTCGTCGATAAAGATAGGGTTTGTGAAACGACGCTTCCTTGACGTGACCATAGAATATATCCTACATGAAAATGTTAGTCACATCAATATGATCATCCAATCACCAAAACATTCATACCTTTGGGGTTTCCATGCTCCAATGGTCATGAAGCTTACAATCTCCGTCTTTTTGGTGATAGGTGACAACACATATCATAAGATAAAGAAATGAACGCGCATAAGTGATCGAGATGATTGGATACGAAAGAGAAGCAAGTAAAACGAAGAACAAGGTAGTCATAGCTCAAAAGGATATCACCTGCAAAATAGAGTTAGGGCACATGGGTGATATATATGGTATAAAAGCAAGAGCTATGACCACAACACTGTGATGATAAGATTATAAGATAGACCTGCAAAAACAAGTTAGTGCACAAATCATCAAAAAAAGAGGAAACCTGGCAAGATAGATACAAAGAAGCACATCCAGGTTAGCATGTCAAACTTAGAGCAATATACACAATATATAGATAACGAGCAAGTGTATGAAACAAAACCAAGCGCATTCTTGATGAGCTAAACACCGCCAAAAGAAATCCAAGCTCAACAAGAATCACGAAGTACCAAAAGAATATACAAACGAAGTATAAAATGGACACCCCCTGAACAAAAGCTATCTCTCACTCTCCCCCTGAACAAAGGATCACTCTCCAACTCCCCCTAGGCCCTATACAAGATCTCTCTCCCCCTTTAGCACCAATGACCAAAAAGACAGAGAAGAACTGCTATCCTTCGTGTTGGTATTTCTTAACGATCATAGATAAATCCGCAAGCGCACGGAGAATACCGCTGTAGCATTTCACCCGGGAGTATTCCAAGGTATCGTAATTTATATTTTCCATAGGGAAGACAATGGTCAAGAGAGTACTGTGCTCATAGTTAATGTCTATGTTTAAATGGATCACGGTCCATACAATGCTAAACAATAATATATGGGTAGTGTGACACACAAGAAAAGGATCAACTCTAATATACATCCATAGCCAAGTGGAGAAGAACAAAGAAAAGAGGTAAGTTTCTATTGTACTTCATTATACAGTGGCATAGTATACAACATGCACATACATGCACATCAACTAAGGTTTAGGCATATGCACTCAAGCAAATTGGGCACCGGCTTACCCCTGGTCTGCTAGGCGACTCCAGTCTATAGCTCTACGCCGTACCCGAACGTGGAGAGATACTGAGGACGGACAAGGCTGTCACCACCTACCGTCTACCTTAAACAATCCGTGGGGCACGGGGCATCAAATGTATTCTACCAATCCAAGCACCAAGCTTACATTGCTAAAACATTACTCTAAATCCCCTAGGCAGTGATATGGATCTAGAGCATAATCCTAAAGATCATTGGACTCATGCTTGGATATGCAAATGCATGTAAACCTAAGTATATACATGGCCTGGTATACTACGTAATAGGACACGTGACAATAAGGCAATTATGTCCATACTGCCAACCCTCTAAGCAATACCCACATAGCAAGCATATGAATATCACACTAGCTCTATATAAGAAGCTTATAATTACTCCATTACCTAAGCAAGCCAAGGGTCCACAACCAAGGAACGCTTAACCAAGGCAAGACTATATGAAAAGAATAATATTATTAAATAAATAAAGTCACAAAAAGAGAAAATGATACAAGAGCCATACCAGAATCTCCAAGAGGACTTGGGAACTAGAATAGCTCTATTCTAAGCCTAACTCCACTAAAGCTTGGATACTAAAACTAATGGAAGCGTGTAAATCTCTTCTTGGTGTGTGTTCTTATCGGCCGAGTCCCCCTCTATTTATAGCCCCAATTGAAGTAGCGTAGTGTGCACGTCACGTCGGTAGTCGGTGGAGAAAATTGGGGGCCAAGTCTGGCCGGCCAGCCCCCCACCTTGGCCGGCCGGCCATCCATTGTCTTGGATGGCCACCGCCTTCGCCGTGGACGCTTAGGATCGCTCCGTGGTGGCGGTTCCGAAGTCGGCTAGCGCTTGGGGCGGTTATGGTGGAGTAATGATCAAGTTTAGGCCCAAAAGCCCACCTTCCGGAATGTCGGTTGTTCACCCATTGAATTGGCACTTGGGCTTGATATTTTGGAGTGTATGTAGCCCACTGGAGGAAGCTCAGGCCATTTGGAGACAAAAGTGGGCCGGCCGGCCTAGGTGGGTGGCCGGCCGGCCAAACAATTTCTGGTTTTGCTCAAATATTCTGATTTTCATAACTTCTGCTCCCGAACTCCAAATTGGGTGAATCAAAAGTCTATTTTGACTATCTCAACGAGGGCTTCGACATGATGAGATTTAATTTGTCATTTGAATAATTATTTCTTCATGTCCAACTTACCTCTTTGTTTATAGTCTTGAATTTGTCGAGATGTTTGATCCAGCCCTTGTCCGCTTTCCTTTGTAATACACCTGCATCAATAAATCTACCACAATTCGTGGAACTTTATTAGTTTAAACAATTATGCGTATAAGAAATGCTAATTCTCCTTTAGTTGTAGGAATATTGGCGGTCGAAGTTGGTACTTAACAACCGTCAGCACTACGCATCGGAGGCTGGAGGAGGTGGTGCAGCAGTTGTGGTCACTGTAGGCTCTGGGGCTGAAGTGCTGTCCTGCTGCTGCTGCTGCTGGTGGTGGTCCTGAGGAGAAGCTGTGAACTCAAAGCTCGGAGGTGGTGAAGGAGTCCTGGGAGGAGTAGACTGCTCTATGGCTGCTGCTGTCTCAACTGTAGTAACTGCTGCCTCTGACGGTGAAGCTGTCAGCACTGATTCTGTCTGTACTGAGGCAGTCTGAGCTACTGTATCGAAGTCAAGTGTGCGAGCAGGCAACAATGACACAAAGAAAGGACTCGTCAGCTGTAGAGGTGAGAAGCTCGGAGCTGTAGTAGCTAGAAGTGCTGAGGGTGTCATGGAGAGGCCCAGTGAAGACTGGTACAAGTGTGAAGGTCCTGCCTCTTCTGTCAAGCCAGCAACCGTAGAGGTCGACGGTTCCACTGTAGGTGCCCAAGCAGGTGAGATGGGAGCCATGAGTAAGGTGCTGAAGTACTGTCCCTGGCTGACTGACTGTCCTGCCTGTGCCTGAGCAAACTGCTGCTGCTGCTGCTGCTGAAACTGGAGCATTCTGGTGACAGCACACCTGGGAAAGTGAGAGGAGGGAACGGTGGTAGTCTAGGAACTCCCTGTCCAAGGTGTCGAAGTGTCTGTGCAAGCATCTGGAAGCCAGTGAACATCGAGGACATCCCTGTAGCCATCTCCCTCTGGGTGAGGATGATGCTGTCCATCATCTGTCGGTCCCTCTCCCTGCCCTATCTTTGACTCCTGAGCTCTCTGCGAATCTTTGCAAGCTCTGCGCGTAGAAGTGAATCTGTCTGTGCTGGAGCTGTAGCAGAAGCTGAAGGTCCTGCTCTCGAGTTTGGTGTCACGTCCTCAGAATGGGACTCTATGTCACTATCAATCGGCGCGTGCTGCTCAGTAGCTGTGTCACCTAGCCCCTGTGAAGGACTCTCCTGTGAGGCTGACTCCCGGGTAGCAACCCGTCTGTCGGAGGCAGCAAGTGGTGTGTACTCAGTGGTGATCCTGGGCAGGTGATCGTACTCCTCCTGAGTCAAGAAACCTAGCCTCCTCAGAATGTGGCAGATCAGGAGTCCAAAGACTAGATGTCTCCTACCAATCGTCTCAGCTATGATGTCCTCCATCTGACACAGAATCAGATCTACCAAGTCAAATCCCCTGTGCCTGAGCATCATCATCGCAATCCACTGTGCAAGGATAGCAAACTGATCCTTGTATCCACTCCTAGGAACTATGGTCCTGCACAGTATACCCCTCAGAACTCTGCCCTCGTGAGTGAGTCTGGTGTGAACTCGGCTGTAGCTCTCCGGGTGAGGTGGAGGGAAGGCTATGCTCATATCATCATCACTAGGCAAATGCCCCCCGAGGGGTCTGCGGGGTGGCTCCATCCCTCTATGTGCAAGCTCAAGACCCTGGTCTCATGCTGGATGGTCTCGAGTGCCTCCACGAGGTTCTCCCTCGTCAGTCTGTAGGGCTGCCCTCTGAACATGAACCAAATAGCTAAGCGATCTAGGGCAATCCACAAGCAGGCGTAGAAGTCCATCACTATATCATAATCATACCGCAGAAGTCTCGTGATGATCTCCTCAAGGCCCGGGATATAGGACAAGTGCTGTGTGAAATCTGTCCCGGCACCTCTGGTGGCAGCCTGTATGCTGCAGTGCTGGTGAGCAATAAAGAGCTCTCAGCTCTATCTGTGTGCAGTCGACTCCTCAGGCCTGCTGCAATCCTCTGCTGTAACAGTGTCCAGAAGCGACCACCAGCAGCTGGGTCTCTCCTGGCAGGTACCCAAGTCTCCTCTGCAACCCTCCTGAACTTCTTGAGGACTGGACCTGGCACCCTGAGCACGTCCTCACTGAGTACAGCCTGAAGAGTAGCGCTCCTGTTCAGAGCACTGAACCTCTCTCTCATCCCCTGTCTGTCCTCCTCAGTGACGTAGGGAGGACAGTCACCAGAGCTAGAAGAGCTCTCCTCCTCCTCTGGCACTGCCTGCTGCTGCACGGTCCTCGACGAACCAACCTCGCGAGTGGTCGGAGTCCGCTGCACTGGAGCTCTCTGTCTAGAAGACCTCCTCACTGTCTGCTCCCCCTGGGCTGTAGCTGTGTCTCTGATCTGAAAGCCCGTACTCTCTCTGGGTGGAGAGTGTCCCTGAAGAGCGTGAGAGATCGCCTGGTTAGTAGCAGGATCGCCAGTGCGGACGGTGAACTTCTGCTTCTTCTTGGGCGGTGGATCCGGAGCCTTGCCCTTTCCCTTGTCACGATCTCCTCTGCCCCTGCGTCTGTCTCTGCCTCTATCTCCTGCCATCACTGCTGACTGGGCTGTAGACAAGATAGGGCGAGTGAGCTTGGCTCACCAACCCGTCCAGTGACAAGCTGACTGCCACAAGATAGGATCAAGGGCTTGGCCCTAAATCCGTCCACTGACACTGCTCTGCTGTCAACTGCCTCTGCACTATCTGACCCACTGCATGATACGAATAAGACAGGGTATATGAGTATAGAATAACCTACTATAAACTATAAGCAAGAAATCGTAGGTAAGCGCGTAAATCTAGATGAAGTCCCAGCGCAGAGGTGAAGGACACAATGTCGGCAAATATGATGCAATGGGGAACTACGGCATTGTCGATTATAAGTGGGGATCACCTAGTGTCATATACAAGATATGCATAAATATATGATGCTAATTGAGGAAGTACACTAAGTGTTTAGCTAGTGGACGTGGTATGGACTCGATATCGACACAAAGTGACCAACTACCAAAAAGTCATAGGCATAGAGATGAAATTACGACCACTATGACATATGGCTAACAAATAACCCTAGATTGCGAAGAATGAATAGCAATGCATCTCAATTCGCAACAAAGGATCGATTTTTAGATTGAATTTCTAGGGATTTCAAACGATGAAGGATGAAAGGCTCAAACCCTCGATAGGTTGGTGTAGAGCTACTGTGCAATCAAGAACGTCGAAGTGCTCACCGGAGTAAAGAGAATCGACGATGATCGTCGAAGAGGAGCGGCAGTCCGGTGAGTTGCCGGGAAGGAAGAGTGCACGTGCACGAGGAAAGAGCAGCAGCTGCTGCTCGGGGACGCGCGCGAGTGGAGAAGCTCCTCTGAGCGATGCACGTCGTCGAAGACAGCGTCTTCCTCGGCTCCAGCACGACGGCGCACAAGCGGTGGTGGTTCGGTGGTGGAGCGGCGGCGCGGCGCGGCTTGGCGCTAGGGTTGCGCGAGGCGCAAGTGCAGTGGAGCTAGGCGGCGCGCGGCTGGTCGAGCACGACGGCGGCGATGGTCGGCGGCGAGGGCGCTCGCGCGTGCGAAGCGGCGAGGCGGAGGCGAGAGCACAGGCGCGATGAATGGCGGCGTAAATCGAAGAAGATGCACAGTAACTCGGGGAATTCCGTTTAGATTAGGTTAAGTTTGAACGAACGGTCGAGATCGATCCATGATGGAATCAACGGATGAGATTTAATCTGATGCCGCGATGAAACGACTTGACCGGACGGTCCGGTCCTGGAGATCATACGGTCCGGTCTCCTTCTTACCCCTGACTTATCTTCAGGGAGACCGGACGGTCCGGTCTCTAGGACCATATGGTCCGGTCCCTGTTCTGCCTCAGGGTAGAAGGGGGGACGTGTAAATGCACACCGTATGGTACAGTCCCTAGGACCGTATGGTCCGGTCTAGAAAAAGCTGATTTCAAGGAAATTCCTTCTAGGTCCAAGTTTCTCACATAAAAACCAAATAACCACCAAACATGGACTAGAAGGAGAACTCTCAACCACTCCTTTGAAAATAAACCAATATAGGTTGCACATAGGCTTATAGTAGTTTTTCAATCGGCAAATAAGATCCAACCAACAAAAGCCAAATGGGATAAAACCAAAGGAAGGCTATGTATGAGCCCTTTGCCTATGATCCATGCAAGTAGATTTAACCTTGAGGATCATTTAGCAAGACTCAATGGGCATGAAGCGCAATTCTTTTCTTTTGTCACACTTCTATGAGATGTGAGATCATATCGGAATGAAGCACTTCCTTATAGTGTGACCACTCCTTTGTGATTTCCTATATGCAATGCATGAGACAAGCATATCATACAAATGCGAAGGTAAAATAAACATGCAATGTGATATGCAAGCAAAGTTGAGACAACGCATAAAGGAAACCTACTCAAGGTCAAGTTTGAACCTTTCTCAAGCTTACTCACTATGAGCCCAACCTTGCTTTGAGTCCATCAGTCCACCAACTCAAGCATCCCCCTTGCTCATAGCTATCTTGAGAAAGTTAGACCTCGAACTAATTTTTTTTGTTCTTTTCTTTTAGTTATTACATATGCATGGATGCAAACATACTAGTTCACAAAGGAGTACCTAACTACTATACAAGCAAATGAAAGAAAGGCAACCTACTATGATACAAGTTACCTCCTTGAAGAGTAGATTTGTCGATGAAGCACTCAAAGCTTGTGGTGGACGTTCATAGATCATCATCTTGGCACACGGTCCACCACCATCTCTCTCCTAGGTCTTGGTCTTGGGAGCCCACTCGCGCTTGGTCGGCCTCTCAAGATCAACAATGCATTTGGGCACCCAAATCTTCCTCATCTTCCTCCACTTGTCCGGTGATCCAAGAGCTTTGGCCTTCACCTTGCCTCGCTTGTCCCTAAAGAGCTTGTAGTGTGTGTTCTCATGGAACAAGTTAGCATTAGGCATAATTTTGGAACTTCTCACCTTGGGACAATTCTTGCTAGTGTGCCCATCTTGGCAACACTTGTCGCAATAGTAGTCATCCGCCATGAGAGGTACCACCCAAGGGGGAATGTTGTCGTACTTGCCGATGAGGTTGATGGCGGCGGGATAAGAGCCGAGTCCCTTGTGCTCGGGGTTGTTCACAAGGTTGCGACCAGGAATCGCCTTATGAATGGTCCTTCCTCTTGTGACCCTTTCAAAGCCGTCCACCGAAGCTATCTCCTCCTTGAGTTGATGATATTCATTCAAGATTTTCTCATCAAGAGAGGTGTTCTCAAGAGAGGGGGTTAGTTCATCACAAGTAATATATGAAGTATCGGAAATAGATGAACTAGAAGAAGAAGTGTTACTCTTTTCCTCAAGAACCTCGTACTTCTCGTTGAGCCTCTTGTGATCAACCTTGAGCTTGTCATAGCTTTCATCCAAGGTCATGAGAGAGGTAGAGAGGTGCTTGAGCTCATTCTCTAGTAACTTGGACTTCTCCTTGAGCTTCATGTGATCTTCTTCAAGCTTGTCATAGCACTCATCTAGAGTCTTGTGAGTGATGGATAAGTCCTTAAGCTCATATTCAAGTTGGCGAACTAGAAAAGCGGCAACTTCATGTTCCTTCTCCAACCTACCAATGGTCATGTCCTTCTTCTTGAGCATCTTGCCGGTTAGGAGAATGCTATCCAACAGTTCCACATATGTGGGCTTATGTAGACTATATGGTGAGAACAAGAAGCTAGCAAAGCGCGCACACAATCGAGTCTAGCAAGGAGCAACACCGTAGCAAGCAATTCTACCAAGTAACAAGAGAGTAACCTATCGAGCAATTCTACTAGCACAAGAAAGTAAAAGCGAAAATGTAAAGGCTAGTAAGTAAAGGAGATAGGGACAGGAATGCTCATGATGTTTTTCCCGTGGTATCGGAAGGATGGCGCCTTCCCCTACTCCACGTTGGGTCACTCCCGTCGGAGTCTTGACCCCGTCCTCCGCTCATGGCGATCCCTCCTAGAGCACACTTCACACTCCGAGTGAAGTCGCGGGCACGTCCCGCCGGGCTCTCTCCGGATACTCTTCTGGAGGTAAGGCTCCGCACTTAATGCGTACCAAAGGGCGCTCCACTAGCGATGCTTCTTTCGCATGGAAAGCTCCAAGACCGTGTATAAACTTGTGTCGGCTTTCACAATCTCATTGGACAACTCAACACCGATGCCTAATCGGTCTAGGCCTTGCCATAGACTAAGAGTAACAAACCGAAGTGACTCTCTCAAGCTCACACTAGCCTAGAGATCAAATGGATACAATTGCTACTCTCTCAAGCACTAGGATCACTCCAAATCCTTCACAAGTGCCTCACTTCCTTGCTCTTGGCTTCCTCTGAGTTTTCTACACTCTATCAATGCCCAAGAGAGCCCTCAAGGGTCGAGCAACCAACTATTTATAGGCTACCAACCCAAAACTAGTCGTTGCTCCAAAGTGCCCAGAAAATATGAGGACCGGACCGTTGACCGTACCGTCCGGTCTCCATTTCCAGGGCGTCTTCCATTTTCTTGTTCTCTGTCTGAACTCATCTAAAGAGGACCGTACCGTCCGGTCCCTAGGACCGGTCCATCCGATCTCTTCTCGATCCTCTTCAACAGAAACTGAACCTTCTCTGTTGCTCATCTCTGTAAGGTCGTACTGTAGCGAACCCTGTTTTCGTGATCATAAAAAACCACTAAAAATTTGAACTTTTTTAAAATTTTCAATTAAAATCAATTTGCTCAGTTAGACCTAGGGCTGGAAATAAAAATATTTAGAATTTTATCATGCACAAAAATTCATCATATGCATTATTGGAATTTTATTGACTTTATTTCGAGTGTTTGTTTGATTTGTGCTTTTGTTTGAATTTGAAATCCTTTCAAATTCAAATCCTAGAAAAGATCAAATCTTTCTTTTCCTATCGGGCCGCCCTTTCTCTTTTTCCCCCGGCCGGCCCAATCTCTCTTTCTCTTTTCTCTCTCCCTCCCGGGCCGCAGCCATCCCGGCCCAACACCTCCCGCGCCAGCCCGACCCGTCTCTCTCTCTCCCGGTCGCTGACAAGTGGGGCCCACGCCGTCGTCTACCTCCAGCCGCGCCGGCGCAAATCGCGCTCGCGCCCATACCGGCGTGCTCCCTCGCCGCCTTTGTCATCTCCGAGCTCCAGGAGCAGCACGTGCGCGCGCGGAACCGCCTTACCGTCACGTCCCGTCGTCCTCTCCTCTACTTAACGCGCGCCCCAAGTTTTCCCAAAGTCCGACGAGCTCCATTCTTCCGACGTCAGCCACAGCAGCTCCCTCCCTCGCTCCGTCGTGTGCCAAGCACTGCAGGAGCTCTCTTCGCGCGTCACCTCGCGCATTTACTTGGCGAACCGACCTAGGCGAGCGCGCAACCGCCATTACCCGCCTATAAAGCTAGGGGCAGACCCCCGTTACCCTCCTCTGTTCTCATTTCTCTCCCGCGCTCACTCTCGAGCACTCCCTCTCACTTTTCCCCTTTCTCTCTCAATTCCGGCGAGAACTCCGACGAGCTCTCTTTTCCTCTCCGGTGAGTCCCGACGTTAACTTCCCCCTCTGAGCTTCTCCTTTCCGAACTAAACCTCACCGTGCCCTTCGTCTACGCAGCCGTGCCCCGTGCGAGGAGATCCGTGCCGAACCCTAGCCGCCGTCTTCCTCGTCCGGCCATTCCCTGTCTCTCTCCGGTCCAACCGAGCTCAAGGTGAGCTTCCTCGAGCTCTCCTCTCTCTTTTGCGCCACTCCTCGTCGTCCCTTTCCGCTTGCACACACCTCCGCGCCGAGCGCCGTCATGGCCGCCGCGCTCGACCTCGTCGCCGGCCGCCGTGGGTTCCCTCCGGCCCGGCTAACCCCTCCGCACGACTCACCGCACTCCCGCGCACGCCACGAGGAGCACAAACTCGACCACGACGCCCTCCCTCGTCTTTTCCCCTTCGCTCGCCGGAGCGCCGCCGAACTCCGGCGACGTCGCGCCGCCGCTCACGTCGACCTCGTCGACGACATCACCCCCCATCGCACTCGCCTTCGCGCATAGATCACGTAGGTGTGCTCCGCGTCGCTTTCCGATCCTTGTAGCTGCCGCCGGCGACGATTCCGGCGAGGTCGTCGCCGTGCCCGCCGTTCACCGCCGCGCCTTGACCGGTCGCGCCGCCGTCCGACGTGGCCGCCACGTCGGCGCGCGGGCCCGCGAAGACCGGGTCGCCCCCGCCACGTGGTGAGCCTGGTGCATCGTAGACCAACCGCACACCCCCACCGGTCCACAGCACTCGTGGACCGAGTCCACTCAACAGTACGCGCACAGTGCACCGACCCCATCTGGCCCACACGTCAGCCTCACATTCCCCCTGTAAACGCTAAGTCCACACAGATAGCGTACACAGAATCCTATTTCGACCATTTTCCAATATCAGAAAATTCCCAGAAAATTCCTAAAAATACCTTATACTTTTATAATCCTTTTCCAACCCTTGTTAACTCCAGATTAATTAGGATTAGGGCTATACATAATTACTTAGCTTAATCCTGATCAATATCCTTTCGTAAATCCTGTTTAATCCATATCTTTTCCATATCAACTCCGATTCCAGTGATTCCTTCACCTAAATTCATCTAAAATCACCATCTACCCAATCATACCAGATCCATAAATTCTTGAAGTTTATTTGGATTTTATTTTATTTAATGTTTGTTTAATTGATTGTTAAGCGGTAGATTTACCTTTTTGTTAAATCGTTAGATAATCAAGAAGAGGAAACAGAGGACCCTGATTACGAGGATTTAGAGGAAGAAGAGCTTGGTGAAGGCAAGTCTAACTTCCTTTGATCATATTGATCCCATGTTTATAAAATTATCCTAAGTAGAGCTGTTTATAAATAAATTGCATGGAATTTAAATGAATTTAAATGCTAGAATGGTCCTATGCAATATTTGATTGCCTGCCTTGACTTGATTATATCCAGTATCCTTGTTAACCTTAGGGATCAACATCATTAATTTAATTAATGAATGGTTGATATGCTCACTGCTTAGGATTTTCGCCACGTGTTTAATTAATACTCCTCACATGATTTTTCGTGTAAAATGCGTGTGTCTTGGTGGTATGTGTAAATGTGAAATTGGGTGGTTTAATAATAAGTGCAACCCTAGTGAGGGATGTTTTTGGCGGGATCAGGCGAGGTAGTCCTCAGTGGGGAGGCTATCTCTTGGACGCCCTTCCACGTGTGGATTGGCTATTGAAGATGCCTGGTTCGGTCGTATAAGGACCGGTTCTTGTGCCGCCTTTGCCTAGCACCTCTCGCGCAGCCACAAGCCGTGAATGGGCACGGGATTGGAACCACACCCTACTAGTACTCACCCGGTACCCCCCGGAGGCAGGAGATTGCAACGGAGTCCCAGGAGAAGACTCGTTCGTTGGTGGGTGTTCGAGATCCGGCATTTATGACTGGCCATATTATTATGATTGTGAAGCCCCTGGTGATGTCCGTGGGGGATGCCGTGGTGGTACGAAGTAGGTACGGAACCTTTAGTGGGACAGTCCAAACTATGACGATAGGGAGGGCTGGACCACCTTGTGGGGAAATTTGTGCACCCTTAGCCAAGGTTAAGAAACTTTCCGGAAAGCCGTGTTCCACGGTATTGGATAATGCGAAAGCATTGGCCACACTATGATTAGATTTTCCGCGTGAGTTTCCTTGGTGTGTTTTTGTAAAACGCCGGTTTGGAGCCGTGTGCTGGTTGTCGGCCAGTGATAAAAATTTAGGAACTGGCGGGATGGATTGCATCTCCCCCAGGGCCACCCAACCCCACTAATCCCTACAGATATTTGATTAGAATTGCGAAATGCTTTGTTCTCAAAACAACTCTGCATAAACCTGGCTTTCTCGCCATGTCGCTAACCATATGCCCAACCCTTTGATAACCCCTTACATAATCATACCCTCGTGTTAGGCTTGCTGAGTACCTTAAGTACTCACCCTTGCTTAAATCATTCAGAAGATGAGCCCGAATACGACTTTCAAGCCGATGGTGATGAAGAGTGAATACCAGCCTTCGCACAAGTGGTGCCTGCAGGAGTGGAGCCCTGTCGTCTTCCGCTAGAATTAGTGTTAGCTCTGGCTGCTGTGTCAGCCTTTGAGCGTGATGTCTGTGTGTGTTGAGGCTGCTCGCCTCATCTGTACAAAGACCTTTATGTACTAAAAAGGCTTATAATGACTCTCGGTAATATAAATAAAGTATTTGCTGTGAAGCATTATGTGAAAGTGTCGTATCAGCTACTGATCCAGAGACTGATACGGTAAACACTAAGTACTTCAGAAATGGGGTACGACAGAGTGGTATCAGAGCGATGCTTGTCCGTAGGCCAAACCATAGGTTGGAATCGAGTGAAATGAGTGCGATATTTTGTAAAGTCTTACTTTATAAAATCTCACTTACCTTATTTCTATTTACAAAATTATTTTCACCGGTACTTACCCGTCTTTCAACATTTTGTTGAACAGATGGAGGCTCTTCGCCAGGAGTTTGCCCAGCTGGAGACGCAGCGCGCCCAGACCGCCCACGTTCTCGAGCAGACCGCCGAGATGTGGGGCGACGACCGCCGTCGTCTTGCAGAGACCCAGGCTCAGCTAGCGCAGGCGCAGGCCCAGCTTGCCGCTTGCCAGGCTGAGAGAGAGAGTCTGCAGTGGACCCTGGACGCCACCCGTCGCCTTTGGGAGGAGGACGCGTTGTACCTGATCCGTGAGCTTAACCGCCACTACAGGCACTGCCACCAGGAGCACGGAGGACCCTGTCGCCTCTTCACAGCGAAGATGGGAGGACCGCACGGACACCAGCACTACGCTTGCCCGACAGACACTGAGGGGTACTCAGACTACTCCACCACCCTTGCAGACTCAGACACGACCGTGGACTCCCCTGAGGTTGAGCAGGCAGACGACTCCGAGGAGCTTGCCAGGTGGGCAGCAGAGCTTGAGGCCGCCCTTGAGGCCGTTGGAGACTCCGAGGAGGAGCCGATGGAGGACGAGCCTTTTGTGAACGTTTCGTCAGGGAGTGAGTCGGTGGCGGAGAACGTCATCGATCTCACTAGCACCGACGACGAGATGGACATGGACGAGTTTGTGGTGATCGACTCGCCAGCACAGGAGGCACCAGCAGGACCTCGCCTTGTTGGAGACGTGGACCTCGACGAGTACTACAGGCTGATCAGCACCGGCGATCTTGCCCAGGACCCGTTCGACCTCTACGCAGAGTGGCGCCAGGACCGTGGCTTCGACGCCTGAGCAGCAGAGTTGGCGCCGTGGAGTAGCTTCTGCTAGCTTGTAGTGATAGCTGTTGCCTAAGGTCGTGGTGTCTAGTAGTATCAGGTGTGTCAGTAGTGTGGGCAGGTAGTTGCGAGTCAGAGTCGCCCTGTAGTCGAGTCTTGTGTCGAGTCGTACATCGTCGAGTCCTTGTATATAAATAAAAGGACTTGGGTATGTATGATCGAACCTTGTTATTATGAATAAGCTTGCTGTAATGATGTAATGATCCTGGTTTTATCTTGTTTGTGTGCTTGCAAGATCTTTGGAATTTCTTTTCCATTTATCTTGTCTGTTTTGCCTCGTAGTTTCGTAGCTTCGCCTCATAGTTTCGTTAATCGCCCGAGTGTCTTATCTTACCTTTTTGCTAAATCCTTCCAGCAGATGCCTCCCAAAAGATCTGCCAGAATTCAGCAGCGCCAACGCCGAGAGCGTGACGCTCAAGATAATGACCAGGACGACGCCCACAATGCAGGGCGTGGACGTGGTAGAGGTAGAACCAATAATCAGCATGGCAGAGGTAGAGGAGGAGGTAGAGGTGGAGGCAGACATGACAATGAACAAGATCACCAGGAAGAGGAAGTAAGTCAAAATCAGCAAGAAGTACAAGATGAGGTTGGAGAAAACAATAATCAGGACAGAGGTGAAGGACAACAGAACCGTGGTAGAGGTGGTAGAAGAGGTGGAAGAGGTGGAAGAATACCTGCAGCACCTGTCACCAACCTAGTGGCTGTGATGGATAATCAGACCCGTCTGATGGAGATTATTGCTCAGGGACTTATGGACAGAGCTCCAGGCCCGCAGAGTAAAATGTCAGAATTCATGAGACTCAGGCCCCCGACCTTCGAGGGTACCGAGGAGGATCCTCTGGCAGCTGATGATTAGCTGCGTGATATCACCAAGAAATTGCACTTGGTAAATGCAGATGACAGAGAGAAAGTGTTGTTGGCTTCTCACCAGCTGAAGGGTGCAGCAGGTGAATGGTGGGATAACTACCGTGAGGGTGCAGAGAATGCAGATGCTATTACCTGGGAGGAATTCCAGGAAGAGTTCAGGAGGTATCACATCCCAGAGGGTGTGATTGAGATGAAGGCTGATGAATTCCGCTCTCTGAAGCAGGGGGCGATGACAGTAAATCAGTATATCCGGAAATTCATGAAATTGGCTCGATATGCTCCTGATGATGTTAATACTGATAAGAAGAAGCAGGATCGTTTCAGAAAAGGACTTAATCCTGGATTGAAAGTGCAGCTGGTTACATATATTTATCCTGATTTCAACACTCTCATGAACCGTGCACTTCTGTTAGAGGATGCTTGCTCAAACATTGAGCAGGATAGAAAGCGCAAATTCAATGCGCAGAAGTTTAAGCAGCAGGAGAGAAATCAGAAGCCGAGGTTTAATAATAATTTTCAGAAGTCAAAACATCAGCCTACCATGCAGTATAGGACCTCAGCGTCTAATCAATCGAGCTCAAGCACCGTCATATCGCAACCAAAATTCTAGTAGTCAGCAGAAGAGCAGTTCCAGTGTTGCTCAACCCAACAACAATGAAAAAGGACTTGCTTTCACTGCCGTGAGCCTGGTCACATGATTGCTAGATGCCCTTAGTTGAGCCAGAATAATGCTCCTACTCAGCAGCATCAACCAAACAGTGCCAGAACTGTAGCTTCTGGAAATAGTCGTGGTGGACAGCAACCCTCTGGACAGCAGCGGAGGAATAATCAATCCTTCGGCTGAGGAAAAGTCAACCACATTAATGCAGATGAAGTTGAGGACATCCCTGATGTCGTTCTTGGAGAGTATCTTGCCAACTCCACTCTTGCAACCGTTCTGTTTGATTCTGCTTCGCATTCGTTTGTTTCATCAAAGTTTGTTGCTGCAAATGGTTTGCCAACTGTCATGCTAAAACAACCCCTGATAATCCGGACTCCCGGGGCCGAGACCAAAAGTTATTTGGGATGCCCACGGGTTAAGATCCTTTTAAGTGGGGTAGAGTTCCTAGCGAACTTAGTAGTCCTAGAATCTCAGGGAATAGATGTCATCCTCGGAATGGACTGGTTGAGTAAGCACCAAGGCAATATAGCCTGTGACACCAGGAAAGTCACCCTGGTAAACCACGAAGGAATTAAAGTGGTATGTGAACCGAAAAGGTCAAAGGTTGCACCAATGGTTCATAATATGGAAGCAAGACCGTTGAAGGAAGTGCCAGTGGTCTGTGAATATCCTGATGTGTTTCCAGAAGAATTGCCAGGCATGCCACCTGACAGAGACATAGAGTTCATCATTGACCTCCTCCCCGGCACATCCCCAATAGCAAAGAGACCGTATAGAATGGCAGCAAATGAGCTAGCAGAATTGAAGGCACAAATAGCAGAGTTACAGGAAAAAGGATTTATCAGACCAAGTTCATCACCATGGGGATCACCCGTTCTTTTTGTTAAAAAGAAAGACGGCAGTCTCAGAATGTGCATAGACTACCGCTCTTTGAATGAAGTCACCATCAAGAATAAATATCCACTGCCCAGGATTGATGATTTATTTGATCAACTGAAAGGAGCCAAATATTTCTCCAAAATTGATTTGAGATCTGGGTATTATCAGCTAAAAATCAGAGAATGTGATATTCTCAAGACAGCTTTGTCACCAGATATGGTCAGTATGAGTTCACAGTGATGCCATTTGGATTGACAAATGCACCTGCATATTTCATGAACCTGATGAATAAGGTGTTTTTGGAGGAGTTAGATCGGTTTGTTGTTGTCTTCATTGACGACATACTTATCTATTCCAAAAATGCCGAAGAGCATGAGCAGCATTTGAGGATTGTACTAGAAAAATTGAGAGCTCATGAGCTGTATGCCAAGTTCAGTAAATGTGAATTTTGGCTAAATAAAGTGGCTTTTCTTGGTCACATTCTAACAGAAGAAGGAGTATCAGTGGATCCAGCCAAAGTTGAGGCAGTCCTTAATTGGAAGCAACCAACCACTGTGACAGAAGTTCGAAGTTTCCTTGGTCTAGCTGGTTATTACCGCAGATTCATCGAAGGTTTTTCGAAAATAGCAAGACCAATGACAGCTTTGACACAGAAGGGAAAAGAATTTAAATGGACAGAAGCCTGTGAGAGAAGCTTTCAGGAGTTAAAGAAAAGGTTAACCACAGCCCCAGTGTTGACCTTGCCAGATATACACCGAGATTTTGTTGTATATTGCGACGCATCTCGACAAGGATTGGGATGTGTGCTTATGCAAGATGGCAGAGTTGTTGCATATGCATCGAGACAGTTGAAAACACATGAGCAGAATTATCCCACTCATGATTTGGAGCTAGCGGCAGTCGTGCATGCTCTCAAGATTTGGAGGCATTATCTGATTGGCAATAAATGTGAAATATATACGGACCACAAGAGTCTGAAATATATTTTCACACAATCGGATTTAAACCTCAGACAGAGAAGATGGTTGGAATTAATAAAGGATTATGACCTAGAAATTCACTACCATCCTGGAAAGGCAAATGTGGTAGCAGATGCATTAAGTCGCAAATCTCAGAACAATGGGATTAAAATGCGGAGACGAAGCCCTGAGCTTGTGAAAGAATTCAAACAATTAAACCTTCATTTTGTTAAACCCAGTCAAATAAACGCCTTGTGTGTGGAACCAACTCTGGAAAAGCAAATCAGAACAGCTCAGGAGTCAGATGAAGAAATAAATGAGTTAAAGAAAATGACAGGGTTGGATAAAGCCCCTGGATTTCGAGTGGATAATCAGGGCACCTTGTGGTACAAGGATAGAATTTGTGTGCCGAAGACTGGCGGATATCAGAAGCTGATTATGGATGAAGCTCATAATTCAGCATATTCTATTCATCCTGGATGCACCAAAATGTATATGGATCTAAAACAGAAATATTGGTGGTCAGGGATGAAGAGGGACATAGCAGAATTCGTTGCTCGTTGTGATATCTGCAGCAGGGTAAAGGCAGAACATAAGAGACCTGCTGGATTGTTGCAACCCCTCCATGTTCCAGTATGGAAATGGGATGAGATTAGTATGGATTTCATCGTGGGATTGCCCCGTACTCAGAAAGGAAATGACTCGATATGGGTCATAGTGGATCGTTTGACCAAGGTTGCACACTTCATAGCTGTGAAGACAACCTATAGAGGAGACAAGTATGCTCATTTGTACATAGACAATGTACTCAAGTTACATGGAGTTCCGAGCAGAATAGTATCAGATCGAGGTGCGCAGTTCACCTCAAGGTTTTGGAAAAGTCTACAGGAAATGTTGAAAACTAAGTTGGATTACAGCTCTGCTTACCATCCACAAACCGATGGACAGACTGAAAGGGTAAACCAAATCCTGGAAGATATGCTAAGGGCATGTGTGCTAGCCTATGGAAAAGATTGGGAGAAAAGCTTATCCTTCGTGGAATTTTCTTATAACAATAGTTATCAAGCCAGCCTGCAAATGTCACCATTCGAAGCCTTGTATGGCAGAAAGTGCAGAACCCCTCTGATGTGGTCGGAAGTTGGAGAGCGATCTTTCTTTGGACCAGCCATCATCAGAGATGCAGAAGAAAAAGTAGCTCTAGTCAGAGAAAATTTAAAGGCAGCCCAAAGCAGACAGAAAAGTTATGTTGATACCCGACGTAGGGATTTGAGCTTTGAGAAGGAGATTATGTGTATCTTAAGGTGTCACCGATCCGAGGAACTAGGAGATTCCAGATAAAAGGAAAGGTGGCACCAAGGTACATTGGACCTTTCAAGGTACTTAAGAAGATAGGAGCCGTGGCATACCGCCTCGAGCTTCCAGAAGAAATGTCAGATGTGCATAATGTCTTTCACGTGTCACAATTAAAGAAGTGTTTGAGGAAACCTGAGGAAATGGTTCCTGCAGAGGTCATGGACCTGCAGCCAGATTTGAGATATCAGGAACGGCCAATTAAGATTTTGGATGTTGCAACTCGGCTAACGAGACGGAATGCAATACGGTTTTGCCGAGTGCAGTGGAGTAATCACACGGAAGCCGAAGCAACATGGGAACGAGAAGATGACCTTAAGAGAGAGTTTCCCTACCTGTTCGAGGAAGAGTCTGAATCTCGGGGACGAGATTCTCTTTAAGTGGGGTAGGTTGTAGCGACCCGTGTTTTCGTGATCATCAAAAACCACTAAAAATTTGAACTTTTTAAAATTTTCAATTAAAATCAATTTGCTCAGTTAGACCTAGGGCTGGAAATAAAAATATTTAGAATTTTATCATGCACAAAAATTCATCATATGCATTATTGGAATTTTATTGACTTTATTTTGAGTGTTTGTTTGATTTGTGCTTTTGTTTGAATTTGAAATCCTTTCAAATTCAAATCCTAGAAAAGATCAAATCTTTCTTTTCCTATCGGGCCGCCCTTTCTCTTTTTTCCCGGCCGGCCCAATCTCTCTTTCTCTTTTCTCTCTCCCTCCCGGGCCGCAGCCATCCCGGCCCAACACCTCCCGCGCCAGCCCGACCCGTCTCTCTCTCTCCCGGTCGCTGACAAGTGGGGCCCACGCCGTCGTCTACCTCCAGCCGCGCCGGTGCAAATCGCGCTCGCGCCCATACCGGCGTGCTCCCTCGCCGCCTTTGTCCTCTCCGAGCTCCAGGAGCAGCACGTGCGCGCGCGGAACCGCCTTACCGTCACGTCCCGTCGTCCTCTCCTCTACTTAACGCGCGCCCCAAGTTTTCCCAAAGTCCGACGAGCTCCATTCTTCCGACGTCAGCCACAGCAGCTCCCTCCCTCGCTCCGTCGTGTCCCAAGCACTGCAGGAGCTCTCTTCGCGCGTCACCGCCGTCGCATCCGATCGCGCACCGCCTCTGCGCGTCACCTCGCGCATTTACACCGGCGAGATTTTTCTCGCCGGCGAACCGACCTAGGCGAGCGCGCAACCGCCATTACCCGCCTATAAAGCTAGGGGCAGACCCCCGTTACCCTCCTCTGTTCTCATTTCTCTCCCGCGCTCACTCTCGAGCACTCCCTCTCACTTTTCCCCTTTCTCTCTCAATTCCGGCGAGAACTCCGACGAGCTCTCTTTGCCTCTCCGGTGAGTCCCGACGTTAACTTCCCCCTCTCTTAGCTTCTCCTTTCCGAACTAAACCTCACCGTGCCCTTCGTCTGCGCAGCCGTGCCCCGTGCGAGGAGATCCGTGCCGAACCCCAGCCGCCGTCTTCCTCGTCGCCGGCCATTCCCTGTCTCTCTCCGGTCCAACCGAGCTCAAGGTGAGCTTCCTCGAGCTCTCCTCTCTCTTTTGCGCCACTCCTCGTCGTCCCTTTCCGCTTGCACACACCTCCGCGCCGAGCGCCGTCATGGCCGCCGCGCTCGACCTCGTCGCCGGCCGCCGTGAGGTTCCCTCCGGCCCGGCCGACCCCTCCGCACGACTCACCGCACTCCCGCCACGAGGAGCACAAACTCGACCACGGCGCCCTCCCTCGTCTTTTCCCCTTCGCTCGCCGGAGCGCCGCCGAACTCCGGCGACGTCACGCCGCTGCTCACGTCGACCTCGTCGACGACATCACCCCCCATCGCACTCGCCTTCGCGCGTAGATCACGTAGGTGTGCTCCGCGTCGCTTTCCGATCCTTGTAGCCGCCGCCGGCGACGATTCCGGCGAGGTCGTCGCCGTGCCCGCCGTTCGCCGCCGCGCCTTGACCGGTCGCGCCGCCGTCCGACGTGGCCGCCACGTCGGCGCGCGGGCCCGCGAAGACCGGGTCGCCCCCGCCACGTGGTGAGCCCGGTGCATCGTAGACCAACCGCACACCCCCACCGGTCCACAGCACTCGTGGACCGAGTCCACTCACAGTACACGCACAGTGCACCGACCCCATCTGGCCCACACGTCAGCCTCACATTCCCCCTGTAAACGCTAAGTCCACACAGATAGCGTACACAGAATCCTATTCGACCATTTTCCAATATCAGAAAATTCCCAGAAAATTCCTAAAAATACCTTATACTTTTATAATCCTTGTCCAACCCTTGTTAACTCCAGATTAATTAGGATTAGGGCTATACATAATTACTTAGCTTAATCCTGATCAATATCCTTTCGTAAATCCTGTTTAATCCATATCTTTTCCATATCAACTCCGATTGCAGTGATTCCTTCACCTAAATTCATACAAAATCACCATCTACCCAATCATACCAGATCCATAAATTCTTGAAGTTTATTTGGATTTTATTTTTTTTAATGTTTGTTTAATTGATTGTTAAGCGGTAGATTTACCTTTTTGTTAAATCGTTAGATAATCAAGAAGAGGAAACAGAGGACCCTGATTACGAGGATTTAGAGGAAGAAGAGCTTGGTGAAGGCAAGTCTAACTTCCTTTGATCATATTGATCCCATGTTTATAAAAATTATCCCAAGTAGGGCTGTTTATAAATAAATTGCATGGAATTTAAATGAATTTAAATGCTAGAATGGTCCTATGCAATATTTGATTGCCTGCCTTGACTTGATTATATCCAGTATCCTTGTTAACCTTAGGGATCAACATCATTAATTTAATTAATGAATTGTTGATATGCTCACTGCTTAGGATTTTCACCACGTGTTTAATTAATACTGCTCACATGATTTTCGTGTAAAATGCGTGTGTCTTGGTGGTGTGTGTAAATGTGAAATTGGGTGGTTTAATAATAAGTGCAACCCTAGTGAGGGATGTTTTTGGCGGGATCAGGCGAGGTAGTCCTCAGTGGGGAGGCTATCTCTTGGACGCCCTTCCACGTGTGGATTGGCTATTGAAGATGCCTGGTTCGGTCGTATAAGGACCGGTTCTTGTGCCGCCTTTGCCTAGCACCTCTCGCGCAGCCACAAGCCGTGAATGGGCACGGGATTGGAACCACACCCTACTAGTACTCACCCGGTACCCCCCGGAGGCAGGAGATTGCAACGGAGTCCCAGGAGAAGACTCGTTCGTTGGTGGGTGTTCGAGATCCGGCATTTATGACTGGCCATATTATTATGATTGTGAAGCCCCTGATGATGTCCGTGGGGGATGCTGTGGTGGTACGAAGTAGGTACGGAACCTTTAGTGGGACTGTCCAAACTATGACGATAGGGAGGGCTGGACCATCTTGTGGGGAAATTTGTGCACCCTTGGCCAAGGTTAAGAAACTTTCTGGAAAGCCGTGTTCCACGGTATTGGACAATGCGAAAGCATCGGCCACACTATGATTAGATTTTCTGCGTGATGTCCTTGGTGTGTTTTTGGAAAACGCCGGTTTGGAGCCGTGTGCTGGTTGTCGGCCAGTGATAAAAATTGAGGAACTGGCGGGATGGATTGCATCTCCCCCAGGGCCGCCCAACCCCACTAATCCCTACAGATATTTGATTAGAATTGCGAAATGCTTTGTTCTCAAAACAACTCTGCATAAACCTGGCTTTCTCGCCTTGTCGCTAACCATAAGCCCAACCCTTTGATAACCCCTTGCATAATCATACCCCTCGTGTTAGGCTTGCTGAGTACCTTAAGTACTCACCCTTGCTTAAATCATTCAGAAGATGAGCCCGAATACGACTTTCAAGCCGATGGTGATGAAGAGTGAATACCAGCCTTCGCACAAGTGGTGCCTGCAGGAGTGGAGCCCTGTCGTCTTCCGCTAGAATTAGTGTTAGCTCTGGCTGCTGTGTCAGCCTCTGAGCATGATGTCTGTGTGTGTTGAGGCTGCTTGCCTCATCTGTACAAAGACCTTTATGTACTAAAAAGGCTTGTAATGACTCTCGGTAATATAAATAAAGTATTTGCTGTGAAGCATTATGTGAAAGTGTCGTATCAGCTACTGATCCAGGGACTGATACGGTAAACACCAAGTACTTCAGAAATGGGGTACGACGCCGTCCGGTCACATGACCGTACCGTCCGGTCTACAGTCCGGTCTTCATTTCTCAGCATCCCGAGACTTCACTTCTCTGTCTGGATCTTCAATGAAGACCGTACCATCCGGTCCCTTCTGCGTAAGCTGAAAACTTGATCCATCCTTGATCCTTGCTTCCAACTTCTTCCCTTTTGGTTCCTCCACTTCTCTTCAATCACCCTAGCCCTCAAGATACTCACAATGCATCCAAATGATCTCTAACACTAGTGTGCTCTAAGAGAACTAATTCGATCCCTCTTGATAGTCCAGTTTTTCCTATAGACTCAAGCTAACATCTACACCAAGCCAACACTTGCTTGGATCTAGTATGTCCTTAGCCTTGAACCATCTTTAACCTTGACTCCATCAAGCTCTCGATCTGAATTGTCGAGGCAACCAACCACCAAGTCGTCGATAAAGATAGGGTTTGTGAAACGACGCTTCCTTGACGTGACCATAGAATATATCCTACATGAAAATGTTAGTCACATCAATATGATCACCCAATCACCAAAACATTCATACCTTTGGGGTTTTCATACTCCAATGGTCATGAGCTTACATCGGTCCGAACTTCGATGGAAGTTGGCGCGAAAGGTTGCCACGTGCGGCCTATATGGAGCGCGTACTTGTCGTGTGATTAGGTTTCTCCTGCAGGATGTACATCGATGCCGCCACTATCGGATATGAGTATCGCTTGTTCACTGCGTCACATCGTAGTAATGAATGGAACATGAGCTGAATATGACTTGCTTGAATTACTATAATTCTGTTTGCAACACTTGTTTGTATTAGTTGTAAGTTGCACACGGTTCTTTAATTGATACACTTAATATTGAGCTAAAACTAAAAGTAAGGACCAACATTTAGTGCTGGTTTTTGCAATGAGTCATGTTACCCATCAAGCCTGTGCATGTTAGGAGTCCGCTGTAGATGGCCACTTTGACGGGTAAGTCTTGCTGAGTATTAGTTGCTCAGGGTTTGTTGCCTTTGTTTTTTAGGTGCTATGTTTTCTCCCTATTGCTGACTTGGTGCCGGCCGTGCATCAGTGGGCTCGATGCATTGTCCCTTATCGTCGTTGTCTAGTTACCTTTATGCTTCCGCTAAATTAATGCAATCTGATGTAAACTTAAATATTAAGACCTTTTGGATTTTATTTGTAAAAGAGTATTGTAGCTATTTTAATGTATGCCTGTGATGTGAACTATCTGTGCTCGCTTCATTGAGCCTTCCGGTTATCGATCTCGTGTTGGGATGGATGATTCGAGGACGGTTCCTAATCTTTTGATCGGCAAAGGGTTCGCCGATGACAACCCGACAGACTACCGGACTTAGCTGTTTCAAGTGTGCTGAGAGTGCCTGACGAGCTAATGATGGCAAGGCACACTTGAGCCGGTTTAAGTTGGGCGGTTCTGCCACAACCACTGGCGCCTCGCTGTCGACGGGAGCGTCGCCTAACTGAAAGCATAATGCCTTTAAATCCTAGAAAATTCACTCCTACGGGGAGTCGAACCCAAGACCTCAGGTGTTACTGAGGCTCTAACCAATAGGCTGCAGGCCCTTTCACGGGGTTTTAGGGTTTTGGTCTGCACTAAGCACATCGTCAAAGATGACAAATGCGAGCTATGCGTATCTCAGCCGGTAACTGGCAGATCACATCATTTTCCATTGTGGCATGGCCCAGGCTTTCTGGTTTGCACTCGAGATGCCCATCCCTGCACACCTCTCTGTTTGTCCACTCTGGGAGCTGCCCCGCCCAGCTGCCGTTCTTGCCCTGCACTTCGACAGTTTTATCCAACTTTGTTGCCGGCAGATTTGGAAGTACCATAACGAGGTCGTGTTTGAACATTTGCCGCAGTCTCTACCACGCCTGCTCCATACCAGCAAGGACGAAGTGTTCCTGTGGAGGTGTTAACTACCACATTCAGATGTGGGAACCTCCAATGCGTGGTGTTCTTTTTTCTGTAAATATGTAGATTAGCAGTTCTATGCCTCAATCCACTCTGTAAACTAAACGGCACAAGTGTTAAATCTGCTGCTTGTCCCAGATTCATTGGTCGTGCTTGGTCCAAAACATTTTGTCTGTTCATATTCTCAATAAGAGGCGGGCTTCATTTGATGTCAGTATGGCCTATGATGCAGCAAAAGGAGTTAAAAAAATTCATGCACCCTTTTTGTCATGCAAAATGGGCCACGCAAACACATAGTACAATGTACAATGACACGTCGCCCTCTTAATTTGTCATGCATAGTGCGCGCCGAACTGTCCTTTTACATGTTAATTTAATGAAGCACGTAACACGCGGTCAGTTTTTTTTAACGCGTCCCTTTCCTCACTTAGGAACCCCTAGCGTAATTATATGGCGCCCTAGGGCTAGGTTACATAGGAGGCCTCGCTAAAAACGTTCGAGCCGCTTGCTCGCCTCCTTTTCCGCCCTTCTGTTTTGCTTTGTCTGTTTTGCTTTCTTCGTCCTAATCACTTCTCGTCCGGTCGTCCCCAACCCCAAACCGGTCATGTTACGTCACAACATGATCGTCTCACTGCCTCGTGGGTCCGGATGACTGTGGTCCTACCTGTCAGATTCCATTGGGCGCAAAGTGACAACCCGCCAGCAAGTCACGTTTGCTGTTAGCCGCTACGGTTCGTACATACTTCCCACCAATCACAGCCTAACCCTTACCAATCGGCATTTTACTAATTCCAAACAGATTACGTGCACACCCTCGTCAGCTCGTCGAGAGAGAAGTCTAGGCTGGTGCCTGGTGGTAGCAGCAGCAGCGTGAGAATTGGAAGGAGCGAGCAGCCGCAAGCAAGCAGCCAGTCGCGGCGGGCGAAGCAGTTAAATAATGCTCGAGTTGCTGATGACTTGCAGTACATAGAGACAGGCGGCCATGCATGATAGAAATTCGTGGTGTGCATCACAAGGCTCCAACTGTGGTCCTGTCGTTGCAAACTAACCCTGTTTGGACGTTATTGTTTTCCAAACTAAAGTTATCCAGAAACCTTTGTTTTCAAAGCTACAACCATGTGATATACCCAGGTTTTATATATAAAAAAATGACGTTAGAATAAATTGGCAACAGCAGCAAACACCATATATAAGTGTGTAACCTTTGCCGAGTGTGTGGCTGTCCACACACTCGGCAAAATTCTGAAGTGGTTAGGTGGTGACACACGAAATGGTAATTAAACTACCCTGGATGTGTACCAGGCCGTGATCAGACGAGTCCCGTATGCCAGCTGGTGCTATTTATACCCCCCGCCTCTCGCCCTCTAGCCAAGACACAAGCCGGTGAAGATCGAGCATCAATATATCTAGCAACCCCGGCCAGTTGGATCGAATTCAGTGAGTATAGTAGTATATGGCGGCGAGCTCCAAATCAGATTCCCCGGCGCGGCAAGTGCCAGGCAGCTACGGGCTGCCGGTGATAGGCCCGTTGCGTGACCGCCTGGACTTCTACTACTTCCAGGGGCAGGACAAGTACTTCGAGTCGCGCGTGGAGCGGTACGGCTCCACCGTGGTGCGCATGAACGTGCCTCCGGGCCCGTTCATGGCGCGCGACCCGCGCGTGGTGGCGCTCCTGGACGCCAAGAGCTTCCCCATGCTCTTCGACGTGAGCAAGGTGGAGAAGAAGGACGTCTTCACGGGCACGTACATGCCGCCCACCTCCCTCACCGGCGGCTACCGTGTCTGCTCCTACCTCGACCCTTCCGAGCCCACCCACGGCAAGGTCAAGCAGCTGCTCTTCACCCTCCTGCACTCTCGCAAGGACGACGTCGTCCCGGCCTTCCGCTCCAACTTCTCCAAGCTTTTCGACACCATCGAGGCGCAGCTGATCACCACCAATAAGAAGGCCGACTTCAACAAGCTGAACGACGTCACCTCGTTCGATTTCATCGGCGAAGCCTACTTCGGCGTGCGCCCATCGGACGGCCTCCCGACCAAGGCGGCCAAATGGCTGCTCTGGCAGCTCCACCCGCTGATCACTCTCGGCCTTCCGATGATCGTGGAGGAGCCCCTCCTCCACACGTTTCACCTCCCCCCCTTCCTCGTCGCCGGCGACTACAGGGCGCTGTACGCCTACTTCTCCGCCGCCGCTTCGCAGGAGCTTCTAGACACCGCCGAGGAGAGCCTCGGCCTGTCGCGGGAGGAGGCCTGCCACAACCTGCTGTTCGCGGCCACGTTCAACACCTACGGCGGCCTCAAGGTGCTGCTCCCGGGCCTTCTGGCCAACGTTGCCAAAGCCGGCCAGAAGCTCCACCGGAAGCTGACGGCCGAGATCCGCGCTGCCGTGGCCGCTGCCGGCAAGGACGTCACTCTCCTCCTCGCGGCGCTGGAGAAGATGGAGCTGACCAAGTCGGTGGTGTGGGAGTCGCTGCGCCTGGACCCGCCCGTCAAGTTCCAGTACGGTCGTGCCAAGACCGACCTGCACATCCAGAGCCACGATGACGCTGTGTTCCAGGTCAACAAAGGTGAGATGCTGTTCGGCTACCAGCCCAGCGCCACCAAGGACACCCGCGTGTTCGGTCCCACGGCGAGAGAGTTCGTCGCCGACCGCTTTGTCGGAGAGGAAGGCAGCAAGCTGCTCGAGTACGTGTACTGGTCCAACGGCAGGGAGACCGACAATCCTACCCTCCATGACAAGCAGTGCCCCGGAAAGAACTTTGTGGTGCTCGTCGCCAGGCTCTTCCTCGTCGAGCTCTTCCTCCGCTACGACACCTTCACCGCCGAGGTCACCAAAGAGCTGCTCGGCGCCAAGGTTGTCTTCACGGGCGTCACCAGAGCTACCTCCGGCTCCGGTCCGGCCACCAACTAAATTAAACTACCTGCACGCTACATATGGTTTTCCTGCCTTGGATTTCTTTTGCTAGTCTTCCCTCGTCGCGCGTGTAATAATAATAAGCAACGTCCTCGTGACGTGCAACCAGTACGTGGTACGTGTTGATCGTTTCTGATAATGCATGCATGTTGCAGTGCTCTGTTGTTGTTTGTTGTGTATCTATATATCACAAATATATATCTGCAACACGTAATATGTTGTCTCATGCAATAAGATTTTTTTTATGATGTGAATGAGAGAGTGCGTGGTCAAAGAATAAGATACATATGTTTTTTAGGTTGTTTTCGGTTTCTCACCTTGATATTTGTCATGTAAAAACTACATATACCTACAAGGTGTAGAGGTGGAAACATTATTTCTCCTTAAACTAAAAGCTTCCATTTTTCTAAAAAAGACTTGCATTTATAGTACAAAAGACAAAAGGTGTAGAAGATTGAGCTGAACAAATTGCTTACTATGAACATTGGATATGATGGAAGCTAGCTACTTAGTTACTGGAGAGTAATAAAGCACGAACCTTATGGGGGTTTAGATTTTTTTTTTCATTACACAGTACAACTTAGACACTCACAATGCACGCACACTCACCCCTATGAACGCACATACGCAAACCCTACCCTTATGAGCATCTTCGAAGACTGAGCCAGCAAATCTTCGAAATTAACGAAGTCACCACTGACGCCTTGCTGTCGACGGGAACGTCCCCTACCACTGAAAGCACAATGCCGTTAAATCATAGAAAATTCACTCCCACGGGGAGTCGAACTCGGAACCTCAGGTGTTACTGAAGCTCTAACTACTAGGCTACAGGTCCTTCCACGGGGTTTTAGGGCTTTGGTCTGCACTAAGCACATCGTCAAAAGCGAGCTATGCCTATCTCAGCCGGAAACTGCAGATCACATCATTTTCCATTGTGGCGTGGCCCAGGCTTTCTGGTCTGCACTCGAGATGCCCATCCCTGCACACCTCTCTGTTTGTCGACTCTGCAAGCTGCCCCGCCCAGCTGCCGTTCTTGCCCTGCACTTCGACAGTTTTATCCAACTTTGTTGCTGGCAGATTTGGAAGCACCATAACGAGGTCGTGTTTGAACATTTGCCGCAGTCTCTACCACGTACGCCTGCTACATACCTGCAAGGACGAAGCGTTCCTGTCGAGGCGTCAACTACCATATTCAGATGTGGGAACCTCCAATGCGTGGTGTTCTTCTTTCTCTGTAAATATGTAGATTAGCAGTTCTATGCCTCAATCCACTCTGTAAACTAAACGGAACAGGTGTTAAATCTGCTGCTTGTCCCAGATTCATTGGTCGTGCTTGGTCCAAAAACATTTTGTGGGTTCATATTCTCAATAAGAGGCGGGCTTCATTTGATGTCAGTGCGGCCAATGATGCAGCAAAAGGAGTTTAAAAATATGCATGCACCTTTTTGTCATGCAAAATGGGCCACGCAAACACATAGTACAATGTACAATGACACATCGCTCTCTTAATTTGTCATGTAGTGCGCGCCGAACTATCCTTTTACATGTTAATTTGATGAAGCATGTAACACGCGGTCAGTTTTTTAACGCGTCCCTTTCCTCACTTAGGAACCCCTAGCGTAATTATATGGCGCCCTAGGGCTAGGTTACATAGGAGGCCTCGCTAAAAAACGTTAAATAGTGCTCGAGTTGCTGATGACTTGCAGTACATGCAGATGCAGGCAGGCGGCCATGCATGATAGAAATTTGTGGTGTGCATCACAAGGCTCCAACTGTGGTCCTGTCGTTGCAAACTAACCCTATTTGGACGTTATTGTTTTCCAAACTAAAGTTATCAAGAAACCTTTGTTTCCAAAGCTACAACCATGTGATATACCCAGGTTTTATATATATCAAAAAGAGGTTAGAAGTGAAGTTTCTAAGACTCTAAAATGACAACACTTTTTTTTTGCGATTACACGGTACAACTCAGACATTCACAACGCACGCACACTCACCTCTATGCACATTCTCGAGATTGGCAAAGTCACCACCGACGCCTTGCTATCGAGGGCCACATCGCCTACCGCTGAAAGCACAACGTTGTTAAATCCTAGAAAATTCGCTCCCACCGAGAGTCGAACCGAGGACCTGAGGTGCTACTGAGTTTCTTGTAACCACTAGGCTATAATCCCTTTTGCAATGACAGCACTTTTTAGCAATACTATGATTTTTAAAACGGTATTGTTTGCATCCCAACAGCTTCCTGATAGAAGGTGCTTTGCTTTTGCATGAAGATAGGAGAAAAAGAGAAATACATAGAGTGTGGTTCACTGAAAACCCAGCAGTCCACTAGGAAGAAGCCCTCCTCCTGATCATTGCTCCGTTACCTGTGTTAGCTTTTTTTAATCTAATTCTTCTTTGACTGAACTGTACATGTTGGTGGCACCACAACTTGCGAGATAGGTGCCATTTAGTTTATGAGTTCTTTGAATCATGATTTTGTTTTACTTCATACAAATTTATCATATAATCTATCTTCAGTTTATGAGTTCATTTGCACCCCCATAACTACTTGTGTGATCCGGTTGAGCAAGTTTTTGTTCTGTGATTAAAACGCACCCACTTCACAAGTCATTGTCCACCGGTGCAATTTACTCTTCTTCTCTTTTTTTTAGAGTTCCAGGCGAAAAAGGCCCAGCCATATATGCATTGCAATATGACCAGAATAGCAGTTACAGCACAGTTTTCAACAGCTGACATCAGCTCTTCTGGGCACTCCCAGGCAAACAGCATACCATTTGAGACTACAGAACAGACTCACACACAACTGCGTCACCCATTGTCTGTCTATGCCGAGGAAGTGCACTTGTGCATCTCCACCCTTGTAGCTTCCCCATCGTCCACCACCTTGGGAATCATAAACATATTCTTTCCGGCTTTTGAGCTGCTTCCATCAATAAGGAGATCAGCCGCTCGAGCTCTTCCAGATGCCCAATAGGACATAGACTCTTCCATTGTTGTAGAAGTCCTACTATCATTTGGAGTAAGTATTTCATACTCTTCCAAGCTACCCTCTGAAAGCACAGATTGTTTCTTAATTTCCATAAAGCCCATAGAGCTGCTGAGCTAAAAATATTAGTAACTACAAAATTCTTCCTACTCAACCAACATTGCCCTACTGATTGGAAATCAAAATCTATTTCTCTACCTGTGATCTCAAAGACCATTTTCCACATTGCCTTAGCTATCACACAGTCAAAAAATAAGTGTGTGATGGATTCCTTTTCAGTACAGAACAAGCAACTATAGTCGTCCAGTTCTTTTCTCTTGGCAACATTATCTCTAGTTAACACTCTATTGTTGGACAGAAGCCAAAGGAAAAAGTGTATTCTGGGTGGTACCTTAATGGACCACACCGCAGGAGTATGTACTGGAACTACTCCCCTATCATTGATTACCCTATATAAGGATTGAGAAGCATATTTTTCCATTTGAAGAAAATCGCCATATTAAGGCATCTTCCTCATCACTAATAATTGTAGCAGCTAGTTCCACTACCTCATACCATAGATTCATCATTCTAGTAAAAGTACACCTCAAAGTCCCTCCATCCCACAACTGGGCTACAGTACTGGTCTTTTCATTAACAAAAGGATAATATCAAAAAATTGAATAGCAAGGCTCGAGGACCCCAACCAATTATCTTCCGGAATTTCACCTTGTTCTCATTACCTATCTTCCATCTATAACCCATCTTTGAACACTTGCAGCCCACATAACCCCTTTCATGAATTGTGAGGCAACTGTGGTTGGCGTGCAGAAAATATTGGGATTCTGGGTTCTTTTATCTCCTTTCGATTGCTTTAACCATAATATCTCTTCTCCATATAGCAGTTCATCTAGTTGAGCCTGATCCGTTTGACAAAACGTTGCGACACCGGCCGATCAGGTGAAGCGCTTCGATCTGTTTAGCACCATGACCAAATATGGTGGCGTTACTCTAGTTTATTTAGCGAATATATGGCATCGTTTCCACCTAAACTCGGAACGCAGAAGGAGCGGCTTGTAATCAGACGTTTAGAGATGTTGCACATATTTCCGAGTCAAGCCTAGCATGCACATTATTAATTACTTGCTGAAACAAGTGGAGCCAAATCTGGCTCGTCGTCGAACATGCTACAAGCGGAGAATCCTATGAAATCAGCTGACGACTACGTACGGCAACCTCGTTGCCGTCCATCAGGGGAAGCTAGGCAGCGAGGTTTGCCAGGATAACTGATCACACGGACGTCCAGCTTCCACCCGCGCAGCGTGCGGTGGCGTCGGCCTCTCGATCGTTTGCGCGGTCCAAGATCTTGGACCAGGTGATCCTACAGCGCAGCAACGAATCTCTACAATTCACTTTAATTAGCAGCTGGCTGATCACGCCTTCCTCTTCCACTCCTCATGGTCGACGCAACGCTTTGTCTGTTCGTTGCTTTGACTTCACCCGCAACGATGCGCAGGTCGTTGTGAACAACGGCGACCGATGAGTTCCCGATGGCTACCTCTCTCGTTTAAAGCCAGCTCATACAAATATAAGCAAGCCGCCAAGTCGTCAACTGTTGTTATCTCAAATCATGCATGAAAATTTTGATCATATTTCTTGTCCAGATCCGCCTGCACATGGCACCAGCGGCCTCCTCTGGTCAACCACGTGGACAGCTCGATTGAGAAAGAATGTGAGCGCAACACCGTCAACCTGGGTGGCCAATTGTGGGACACACAAAATTATATAAATTGTGAAAATTAAGATGCAATTCTTTAGAGTCTTGGTTTAGCTTATACAAATGTTTCGGTCAAATATTTTGTTGAACCTATCTCCTTAAAGTCCTGAACACTAGTACAAAAAGGGCCCAATATGACACTTGAAATTTTACAGTAGTGGCGGACACCCAACGATCCGTCACTGCTAGCCCGAGGCCGGATACTGTAGCAGCTAGCAGTGGCGGACGGGATGGCATCATCGTGGCCACAGGACCAGCAGCACTTATCAGCGGCAGACAAAGTGACGTCACGGCCGTCCGCCACCGGAAAGAGCCCAACAGTGGCTGATTCGATGACGACACGATCGTCCGCCACTGTGAAGAGAGAAATCAGTGGCGGACGGTGACGTCACTGCGTCCGCCATTGATATTGAGAACATTAGTGGCGGCCGATATCGTCATCCCGACCGCCAGTGCTAGAATCGTTTCAGTGGCGGACACCGATGACGTCATATCATCCGCCACTACTTGTGCTGACGTCACCCCGCCCGCCGCTGATATGAGTTATTAGTGGCGGATAGAGATGACGTCACCTCGCCCGCCACTGCTAGCCGCTACTATATAACTGCGCGTCTTCTCCACGCGAACAGTACCGGACTCATCTCGACATTGATGTCCGTACGGCGGCGGGAAAAAATTAGAAAACAAGGGGGGAAGGTTTTGATCTCTTTTTTTTTTTGGGATTTAATCTAGTTGGTAAATCATTGACATCCATTGGAGCCTTTTTGTGTTTAGATGTCTTTTTCATGGTTAATTTTGAGGATAAAGTTTATCTAGGGTTGCAAACTTTTTTCCTTTAATTGAGATGATTCTATTGTTTTTTTGGGGGGAATTAGTAGATCCTATCTAATATGTTCACCTTCCATGTCCTATGTTGTTTGTCTTATGAGTTTTTATTATAATTTGAGAGATCAATGTTTTTGATGTTTGCACCATATGTAGGAGAGAGGGGATGGGGAATTGTTTTAGTCTTGTGTATGGATTGAGTAAAAATATTGTGTCAAACACTGTTATTCTTATTTTATAATTACTATTCCTTTGTTTAATTATTTTTTCAAATATTGTAGATGACGGTAGATCTTGGATGTACGATGGGGTTGGAGGAGATCCAATAATATTTCGAGGAAGTCAGCAAATTTCTTGAAGCCGCCAAGGTTCACGCTGCACGTCAAAATACAAGGGCTATATGTTGTCCTCGTAAGAGATGCAAGAATAATGTATTGTTTGAGAAACATGAAACTATTCGTGAGCACTTGTTGGTGAAGGATTTCATGGACCACTACTCAATCTGGATCAAACATGGTGAAACACCAGACACTCGAGAAGGCAACAACGTGCAGGGAGGTGCAGAAGGCAACAGTCACGCAGAGAGGGCACAAGACAACGAGCATTATAGTACTGATCAGTGAAACACCGAAGATGATGACTTGGTACACGAAAGTGGACGATGTGAAGGCCTCGATGTAGAGGAAATGCTCCGTCACATGGAGCATGAGGATTTACTCCACAACAGAAAGAAATGCTTGGATAACGCAGAGATGTTGGATAAGGCATCGAGGGAGCCTCTGTACTCCAAAGACAAAGGATATGAGAGGGAGTGCACGGTATTAAACACGGTGCTTCGACTGCTCACACTAAAGGCCAGCAACGGTTGGTCAGACAGTAGCTTCAATGATTTGCTGCAGGTTTTAGGCGACACATTGCCGAAACCGAACGCTTTGCCCTTAAGCACGTACCACTCAAAGAAGCTGTTGTCTCCGTTGACATTAGGCGTTTAAAGAATACACGCTTGCCCGAATCACTGCATCCTCTACCGTAAAGAACACGCGGACAAGGTGAGGTGTCCAGTTTGTAACGCCAGTCAGTACAAAAGATATGATGACAATGTCGATGACTGTTGTACCGTGAACAACAAGAAGAAGGGACGAAAGAGGAACAGAGGCGGCAGTACCAGTCATCAGAACCAAGGGGAAGAAGATGAGGTTGAGTGCAGAAAAATTCCGGCACTGGTGATGTGGTACCTACCGGTAGTCGATCTTGAAGCGTCTGTTCTCAAACTCCAGAGACGACAAACTCATGACTTGGCATGCCGCTGAAGATGGGCGCAAGATGGATGGAAAGCTTCGTCACCCCGCGGATGCCCGACAGTGGAAAAAGTTTGACGTCGACAACCCTCGGTTCTCATACGATCCGAGGAATGTGAGATTTGGCTTGAGTACGGATGGAATGAATCCTTTCGGTGGCATGAGGAACCCACATAGTACGTGGCCGGTGATTCTATGCGTCTTCAATCTTCCTTTGATGGAAGACATCATGCTGAGTACCGTTATATCCGGTCCACAACAGCCTGGCATTGATATAGATGTGTTTTTGGAACCTTTGATGGAAGACATGCAGAAGCTGTGGGAAGAGGGGTGTTGGCGGTCGTT
>JAAXCT010002286.1:0-83487 GCA_012490785.1 Eragrostis nindensis | reverse complement strand
GGAATCTGTGAGTGAACTAGGAGTGCCTTCCATTAGTGTCATATGCTGGTCAGTGACCACTAAGCTATTTTTTTATTGTTTCTGAAGTAATTTGTATGCAATTTCTGCAGGTTGAAAGTGGAGATCTTATAGCATATGGGTTAATCCCAGAGTTCGTTGGTAGATTTCCAATTCTTGTTAGTCTATCCTCGCTCAGTGAGGATCAACTTGTTGAGGTAACTTATGGGCCAGCTTGGTTTTTCTTTTTGTGGCGCTTATTTGCTTCATTTTAGTTTGGTTTCTTTAGACAGCCCTTTGTTTTGTTTCTCACTCTCTTGTCATTATTTCTGCGCCCTTTTTTTGGCATTTAGCCTTAACCATCTGTTTAACGAGGTTGTTGCAAAGTTGATGCTGCACAGCTGACTCTATCCTAAGTTTTGTGCCAGACGTGCCATCATCTGCCACAAACCAGAACCAGCATACATGTTCCATTATTTTACGATTATGATTCTTGGGCCTGCAATGGCTACATGCCATTGGTAGCTGTCATAAAGAAGATATCAACTGTACCAGTTGGTTACAGGGTACTCCCTCCGTCCCAAAATACTTGGCATTCCAGCCATATCAAGTTTTCCCAAAATACTTGGCATTCTCACTTCCTGAGACACCTCTCTCTCTTCCCAATACACCTCTATCTCTATCTCTTTCCTCCTTGTTTTCCGTGGACTTTATTCCTTCTCTTCTTAATCTCCGTGCCTAAGGCTAAGATGCCAAAGGAGATTTTTGTTATTTCACCCACGAAACCGGTGGGCTTCGACGGAATGCCCATTTGAGAATGGGCTTCATTATTATGCCCATGAAACCAGTGCTCTCACCGGTAGAATGCCCATGGCAGCTATATTAGGTCTTTTTCTTCTCTTTTTCGATTTAAAGGCACGGGAAAAGACGGAACTGCCCCTCTTCGTAGCTGAAATGTTTTCCCCGTTCCGGCATACGTCACAGGAAATCACCATTCTGTATGTGAAAAAAAAAACAGCATGCTCACGATCTAGCATGCGAACCTGTTCAGATTCAAACAAGAATAAAAAACCTGCAATCCAGCTGCATGGACATGGTTCAGATTAAAGAGAAAAAAAAAATCTGAAACCAGCTTGCTGTAACCAGCATGCGACCTGGATGAAGCCCAGGAAAAAAGGGGGGAAAAAAGCATGCTCCAGCCATGCTGTAACCAGCACACCTTGCAGCTTCTTCAACGAATCGAGGCCGGCCGCACCGGAGAGAGGCGACCTGGGTCGCCGTCGCGCCGGGAGGGGAGGCGGCTGCTTGGGGCAAGCTCGCGCCGGGAGGGCGGGCGGCGGCCAGGGGCGAGGGCGCGCCGCCCCCATTTGCGCCCGCGCTGGCCGGGGCCGGCTCGTCGGGGAGGGGCGTGCCGTCATCTTCCATGGCGTCGCCTATGCCTCTGTTCATCGAGCGAGAAGAGAGAGAGAGAGGAGAAGAGAACGTCCGATTCGATTGGTTTCGGTGAAGGGCAAAACTTGTCAGGGGTATTTTCGTCCTAACATGTGAGAAATACTCCTAAAATGATTAAAGGAAATTGAAAAATAACTCATGGGTGGGCATTCTACCGGTGAGAGCACCGGTTTCATGGGCATAATAACGAAGCCCATTCTCAGGTGGGCATTGCGTCGAAGCCCACCGGTTTCATGGGTGAAATAACAAAAATCTCCAACTCAAGTGGGACGGAGGGAGTAGTACGGTACAACCATACAGTTTTCTGTTGTGTGACTACTTGTTAGTTAATACACGCTTATCTTGTGACCAGAAAAAAATGTAGAGACTATTATTCTGGGTTGATGAAAATTGTATTGAGGTCTTATGGTTTAGAGTTTCAGAGTTTTATTAGGGTTAATTTTGCAGCAATTTTTTTTTTTCAAACACAGCTGTTATCTTCATTTACATATTAGCTATTAAGCATTCCTTGTGAATCATCAACCCCATTTAATACTGTTGTGCTTCTCTCTGCAGGTTCTTACGAAGCCCAAAAATGCCCTTGGCAGGCAGTACACAAAGTTGTTTGAAATGAATGATGTGAGATTCTTTTTTGAAACTCTTGTATTAATTTTTGTAGCTCAACATTTTATTACATTTGCATTATCTTGCGTTGGTGCTGTAGGTCAAGCTGCATTTCACAGAGAAGGCTTTACGGCTTATTGCGAAAAGAGCAATAGCAAAGAATACTGGCGCTCGAGGTTTAAGGTCGATATTGGAAAACATACTGACGGAAGCAATGTATGAGGTACATACTCCCCTCATCCCACCTTGCTGAAATATGTCAACTGGCTCGATATATCCTTTTGACAGCTTGTAGCAATTTGGCACAAACAAACAACTGGTATGATGTCATTTTGTTTTAGCATTTCTGGATTCGTCTTGATACTCGGTGATTCACTAGGCTACTGATGACCCTTCAAGAAAAGGAAAGGGAGAAAAAACTAGGACCTACATATGGAAGCCAAGTTATTTTGGATATACATGCATAGCACTAATCCACAACAAATCTCTATTTTGGATTCATTTTTTTCCCCTCTCTCTCTCTCTCTTTCTTTGTTGATCTTAACCTATCTAGAATTTGTTTGGACAAGAGGAGTTGATCTAGGAAATTTTATGAACTACGTAAAATATGAACTAAACACAATATTTTGGATCCAACTTTACCTTCATCTTAATTGGATTAATGGTAATCTATATAATTACAAACCGTCTGTTGGGTACGAAGGCAATTGACTATATTAGTGTTACATTTAGTTTTATTTTTTGGTACTTGATCTGTACTATCATGTTCAAATGTGTGCTTTGAGCATCATGCCAGGAAGTCCTGTTTTTCACAGTTCTGATCATTAAGTTTCTAACAGATTCCAGAAACACGATCTGGAAAAGACAAAATAGATGCTGTGGTCGTTGATGAGGAGTCTGTTGGATCTGCAAGTCAACACGGATTTGGAGCCAAGATTCTTTGTGGAGAAGGTGCATTGGATCTTTATCTGGCCAAACATGATAATAAGGAATCAATGGTACATGCCATTATCATTTGTTTTTCACACTGCACTGCCTGCGCCTTATAGTTAAATGAAGGGAAAATTGGTTCTGTAGCAACGAAAGTTCCTCAGTTACGGAAAATACCACTGAAAGTTCAGAGTAACGGAAAATACCACTGAAAGGTGCATGTCTACTCGGAAATTACCATCAGGCTAACTTCTGGACAAAATGCCCTTACCCCTTTGCTCAGCAGCAACATAACAGCCCAAACAAGCAACATAACAGCCCAACCAAGCAACACAACATCACAAACTGAGAATGAGATAGCATTATGATTGACACCACACATAGTTCAGAGTACAAACTAACAAAGGCATGGTTCGATAACACATGGTTCAGATTACACGAACTAACAAAAGCATGCTTCCATGACACAAAAGCATAGGGTCTTGCTACACATAGCACTAATTGATGATGAGCCTTCGAGCAATGCCTCCTGGTGAGATCGCCATTTCTGCTGCCCTTCTTCTAGTTACAACACTCTGCCCTTATGATACACAGATCGACCATCCTCAACTGTCTGGAATGAGGTGACATCAATCTCTATTTTACAGCCATTCTTCGGATCGATCCTGAAAGAGTAGCAGTACAGAAAAGTTAACAAACTGTACTGCTGCAGGTTCAGATCAACCATCGAAGAAATACTCGACCAATCACCACATAACGGCCACAAATCGTCCACAAATTCGAGTTGGAATCAACCAATCACCACCAGAATCGATTCGAACAGGAACTAATTTAGAACAGTTAGGGTTTGAGTCTTACCCGTCGTTCTGCATCAAGCCGTGGTGGAGCAGGGGCGTCGCGACTCAGGGGGCGGCGTCATGCTGGAGCGGCTGGAGGACGGCGTCCTGCTGGAGCGGCTCAGGGGGCGGCGTCGTGCCAGAGCAGATGCAGCCGTGGTCGAGCAGGGGCGGAACCTGGCCGTCGCCTCGATGCGGAGGGGCGGGAGGCGGAGGGGCCACCGCGTCGACCTGGCAGCTGGCTAGAGGAGAGGGAGGCGGGAGGCGGAGGGGCGGGCCGTCGCGTCGACTTGGACAGCAGGCCGGCGGCAAGTCGTCGGGACGGCGGCGGCAGCAGCTATTCCAGGCAGAATCGAAAGGAGTCGCGCCTGTGTTTCGTTTCCAGGGGCATCGATGTTTAGTTAAGGGCAGTCTCGTCATTTCCTCTGCACATTCTAAGAAAAGTGCTATTTTCAGAGTAGACATGCACCTTTCGATGCTATTTCCCGTTGGCGGTAACTTTCGATGGTATTATCCGTGAACGGGGAACTTTCAGTGCTACACAACCAATTTTCCCTTAAATGAAACTGGAATCATGGTTCATATATTTGTCTGTCATTCACGGTGGTTAGATATGGGATTGCATATGGTGTGTTGGACACTATTAGACGGGCAGGCCATTCCTGCACCACCACTTCCCGACTATCTAGAAATAGCATTTCCGTGTCGCTGTATTGTTAAAGAATATGCACCAAAAAAAAGTAAAGAACAAAGCAATCGTTACACATGACCAATAGTTGACCAGGAATTGTATGAATGATTAGCGCTAATTTGCACTATGTATGATACAATAAATGTCTGCTTGGATGGTTCATTGTTCTTACACACCTTGTTATTTTCGCAGCTCCAGCAGCCCCAGAAGTCAAATGTTGAATCTGAGGTGGATACAGAAGCCCCCTCTAGAGTGGCCAGCATGTAGGGTTCCTGACAACAGTAATTATGTATATAAATAACCTGTTATCAGCCTTGTAACTTTAGCCAATTCAAATGTAAAGCCATGCCCATAATTCATCATGTGTATGGTTGGTGCTGGGTTTGTAATTTGTTATGATGAATTGGCGACTGATGCTGTATCCATAAGACTTTACGTTTAAAAAGTGTAGGAGAAAGATAGCTTCACTTTGTGCTGGATCATTCCTCCTGAGCATCCATGCCATTTTTCTAAGCCTCGTAGGATTATTCCTGATGTCCGGGTCATGTAGTGGCTATAGGGAAGAACCGAGGCAATTTGGGGAAGTGATCAAATGACGTTTCCATTGAATTTCTGAGCAAATTGTTTGTGCGCCAGTGGTTTAGTGAAATAACTGGTGATTAGGCAGACAATCTGCATGAGACCAATGTTGACAGTAGCATATGTTTACTTGGTTGACTGCTGCCATGATACCGTGGAATGTCGAGGGACAGCTCTAATAATTTCGAATGATTGTTATGGTCCCTATTATATCGGGACCATGTGGTGTCGCTGGATTTGCAATGAGAATGAAAGATCAAAATTGCTGCAGCACAGTGTTTCAAAACATCAGTATTACAGTGCCATCTACGACTTCCAGATGTGAAAATTGTTGTAGTAACTCATTGTGGTTCACTGCCGAAAGCATATATGCTTCGCCTGAAAAAATGGCAATGAGAATGACGGAACCCTGAGCTGACAACGGCAGTGAATAAAAATGGAAACAATCTGCTGTGCCATAGCATCTCCAAATTTTGGGCTAACCAACTTAAAGAAATGGAATGAGTAGCTGTTCACATACTCCTATTTGGCTTCATCACGCTACTGTACATACGTGGCCACACAGCATAATTGCGCTGCCTCCTCGTCCCCGACCTACAGCACCGCAATTCCCTCGACTGACATGTGCGCCGCGCGGCCCCGGCTGTTGTCACTCTCACCGCCGGCCGCCGCGCTGTGTCACTGTCCTCCGTCCGCCCTTCATCAACCCGGGCGACAAGTTTAAATTTGAACGTGCACCGCACCACCTGCTGTGCTGTGGGGCCACGAAGTTAAACACCCAGAAATAACGCAGCAAAAAGGCGCTGCCTGCCTGCGACTGCCAGGTCGTACCCCACACACACGGCATCATAGCGCAATCACGTGCCCCACACCCACACCACACCCCCCCGCAACCCCAATTCCAATTCCATTCCCCTTTCTTCCTCCACCTTGCCTTGCCGCCCGCGGCTGCCCGGCGACCTCGTCGACTCCCCGCGCCCCGCCTCCGAGGAGGACCGGCTTCCCTCCGGGGACCCGAGAGCCCGCGCCCGCTCGTGACGGGATTCCGTCTCTGACCTCCCGGGAGGGGGAAGCGCCAAGATTCGGCGCGATCTGATGCGGGCCATGGAGCTGGACAGCATCGAGTGCGTGTCCTACTCCGACGGCATGGACGAAGAGGACGACGTCCCCACCGCGCCGGCGCAGCTGCCGCGCCCGTTCCTCAAGTCGGCCTCCACCGCCGGCCCCGCCTCCGCCGCTGCGGCGGCCCTCAACGTGGTCGTCGCCTCCGACCGCGGCGGAGGGGCCGGGCCGCTGATGCCGCCGGCGACCGGCGTGCACGAGCTGCTCGAGTGCCCCGTCTGCACCAACTCCATGTACCCGCCCATCCACCAGGTCCGCCGATTCGTTTCTTGCTTTCCGTTTTCTCGGGATCTTTAGAGTAGCCTTGTGGGGAACCCGTTGCGTGACCGGTGCCTGGAATATGGGATCTTTGTTGCCCGTGCGTGGGTTCTTCGTTCCAGGGGAATGACTTGGCCGCTTCATCCTGCACAACCTTTTATGTCCAAACAACAAGAGGCACGGCGTAATCCGTACACTTGAATACAGGGACTACGGTTTTGCTTCTCCAACTAGTAGGGCCATGTGGCCTTGCAGCTTAGATGTAGACAACTTAGGCTATAAGGATTCTGCATTGTTTGAGAAGACAAATAGTTGTTGAGCCAGACAGACTAACTCAACCATTTGAGTTTTTTCCTACTCGTTTACTAGTTGACAGTAATGTGTTCAATTGATTCTGTCCATTTGGAAGACCAACTTAAGTAGGAGTAAGTAGTATCAAACTTTGGAACAAGTTCTACAGCAGATAGTTGGAAATGCTCGGCTCTTTAGAACTGTTCTTCTAAAGGGTATTTGCATGCTCTTTTACTTGTTGGCAGTAATGTGTTCAGTCGATGTTGTCGATTTTGAAGACCAGTCGGGTAGGGCTACATATCAGTTGCATCAAACATTCGGAAGCAAATACTAGGGAAGATACTCCCGAAATGCTCAGCTCTTTAGAACTGTTCACCTGTGCCCTTGCATATTTCATTATTTCATGAATAAAGAGTTTCCATTGCCAATTCCAATCCTTAGGCACACCCTGATCAAGTTATTGCATGCCCCAAAACAAGTAGAATGTGAGGATTTAGGGGACTGCAAAAATCCTTTTGGTTCGAATTAATGAGCTTTTTGGTTACTAACTGTTGTATGAAACATTCCATTGTTAGAATTTTCTACAAGTAAGCTACTATGCGTGGTCTTTAAATCAAAATCCTATCCTTTTCCAAAGCTAAATACATGGTATACAAATATCCTATAGAATAATAGTTTGCCTTCCAAACTGAATATCTGTGAACAAGTACTCTATGCATTAAGACATTTATCATCAATTATTGTGATACTGCATCAAGTATGAAACTATTTTGCTGTTGTTCCCCGCCACAGATAATTTCGACAACATCGATTCAATCATTTGTGTTCCTTAGTTGCTATATTGGGGCCATAACCTATTGATCAAAGTCCTGTTTAATAGGTTTAGGTTGCCTCATAATGTATCGTTCTGTAGTTTCAAGTTTGGCTTCTGACTTTTCATGTGTTTGCTTAGTGCAAATTTTATATTATGATGAACCATTCCTTAGTTCGGATTCTGATTATGCATGTGTTTGCTTAGTGCAAATTTTTTACTATGATGAACCATTCCTTAATTTATCGTGAATTTGTCTAAAATAATCTGGCCAATAACAAGTATCATACTGCTGAGCTATTATGCCTCTTTCTCTTGCGCAGTTTCTTATTAGATCCTCTCATTTACTCAGCCGTACGGATATATGTTTGTTATTTTCTTCTTGAACCCTAAGAGAGCTGCATATTCTTAGAATGTACAATCCACAATCTATGGAACCTCTTTCTCTATTGACTATCGCAACAGAGTATGAATATTTGGAAAAATTGGGAACAGCATGCTGGGTGACCCAAATGCTTCTTGTCTGATGTGTAGGTGTTTGTGAAATGCTGGTTTCCCCTTCTTTTTTTTTGGCGAAGTAAATGCTGGTTTCCTTAGAACTGTGCATTTTGGCCCTTCTATAATCTATTTCTAAGTAACAGAGGGCCTCATTCTTCATTTGACACAAGTGGAGGGTGAGGTTTGGGAACTGCAAAAGGACTTTTTAGTTTTAGCTAGTCGGTTGTTCCTTCATTTCCTGCAATAACTTTTGTTGTGTGGCACCCTATTTGTTTAGGATTTTCTACAAATACGAAATGTGTTGGAGTTCTTATGGTTCTCACAAACATTCGATGGAATATTGTCAGGTTTCCAAAACTGAATATGTGAACAAATATTTTCTAAACGAGTAATATTTGCCACAAATACCAAATATGCATCTATGCCAAATTGCAATAAGACAGTTATCTTCAAGGGTTGTGGTGTCAGGTTTTATGGAGGTAGTAGGATACTTTAGCAAACATCACACCATGCTGCTGTTTTTCTCAGTCCTAGGTAAATACAACAACAATGCTTCAACCATGATGCTCCTTGTTGCTATGCCTGGTGCAGAATTGATCTGTTAAGGGCTGGCCTTTGAGCCTTGGTCCTGTAGCAATCCACTGCGCTGTGGCACCACACTTACTTAGCCCTCAGGTTAGATTAATTAGGGATAAGATCAGTTGGATAGGATTAGGGCCGGCTCTCCCTCTATATAATGAGAGGCACGGCAGTCATTTGTAAGCAATCAATCAATGAAGAAATACTCTCCCAAGCCCCCAATATCTCTCAAGCTCTAGGCAAAGCATAAGGCCTAATTATCACCTAACCATTACATGATTTCTGTTGCCTTACAATGCGCTTTTCTTTAATTTGGTTACTGATTATGCATCTGTTTTACTGAGATCTGTTTGTGTAAGTTTCATGCATTGAATCTTGTTAAAATTTGAAATGTTGGCAGTGGAAATTATCATACTGTTGTATCATTATGCTTCTTGCTCTTGCAAAGTTTCCCCAAATTCACATACAGGATGGGTCTGTTCTTTGTTTCCTTGTTAATTTGACTATCATGACATATTGTTAAAATTCAAAAAATTGAGCAAAAATTTGGTTTCATATGTCAGTGGTATGGACAATAGGCATAGAAAATAGCTGTTTAATTGCATATTCAAGCAGTGCATTGAGGTCTAGTGATGTGTTGTGCTGCTAGTTACCTTGCTTGAAGTCTTCAGAAAAAGTTATGCAACCTTTGCTGTACACTAGTTGAGGCTAAACCTTATTACCTACTCCCTCCATTCACTTTTAGATGTCGTTTTGGAGTTAGGCACGGGAATTAAAGAGAAGTGAAAAAGATGGGTGCACTGAAAACGAGGAGAGAGATAGAGATAGGGGTGTAGTGGGAAGAAGGAATATTGTATTGGGAAGAGGAAAAGGTGCATTGGGAAGTGAGAATGACATGTAATTTGAGAAAAGTGGGTAAGGCTAGAATGGCATGTATTGTTGAACGGAGGGAGTACAAGATTTGTCAGTTTGGTTAGGCTTTCACTTTAAGATACATAAAGCTTTTCAAAATGAATTTCATACAGAAAGCTTGATTACATAACCTGATAACCATACATTTCACATGAGGATTTGAGACAGCATTCCCCTTATTCATTGTACTGTACTGTATCTTTGATCCTTTTTGGTACTATATAATTGAAATATTGATGTTTGCTTACAACTCCCGGGTAAAAATTGTGTAGGGAATCTGTAGATTCTATTAGTTATTGTAGTTTACTGCAAACTTAAACTTTTTGTTTAATTCGTTTTAGCGTATGTAGTCATGATATAGTTTATAATCAACTGAATATTTTCATTTTATTGCAGTGCCAAAATGGTCATACTATTTGTTCAACCTGCAAAACCCGGGTACACAACCGCTGCCCTACTTGTCGACAGGAGCTTGGTGACATCAGGTGCCTGGCATTGGAAAAAGTGGCTGAATCACTTGAGCTGCCCTGCAAATACTATTCTCTTGGTTGTCCAGAAGTCTTCCCATACTACAGTAAGCTCAAGCATGAATCACAGTGCAATTTCAGGCCATACACTTGCCCGTATGCGGGCTCTGAATGCTCAGTTGTTGGGGATATACCTTTTCTTGTTACACATCTAAGAGACGATCACAAAGTTGATATGCACACTGGGTCCACATTTAATCACCGCTATGTCAAATCCAATCCAAGAGAGGTTGAAAATGCCACCTGGATGCTTACTGTAAGTATCTACTTCTGGTCATGGCTTTTTTTCTGAGTACAAAATCTAAATGCCTTGTTCTATCAGTTTTATTAAAGTTTCATCACAGCAAATGGTTACCAGTTTTATGGAAAATTACTGAAGTTCAAACACTTCTTTCGATACATGCAGTTAAAAGCAAGATTGTTCCCTTCACATTCTATTAGCACCATAGAAAAAAAATTATGTGTTATCCATGGTTGACATTAATTTAATTCTACCTTCTGCCTCCAGGTTTTTCATTGTTTTGGACAGTACTTCTGCTTGCATTTTGAGGCCTTTCAGCTTGGAATGGCACCAGTATACATGGCTTTCCTTCGTTTTATGGGTGACGAAAATGAGGCAAGGAACTACAGCTATAGCCTTGAGGTCGGGGGAAATGGTCGGAAGATGATATGGGAGGGGACTCCCCGCAGCATCCGGGACAGCCACCGGAAGGTTAGAGACAGCCATGATGGCCTAATAATTCAGCGCAACATGGCCCTTTTCTTCTCTGGTGGAGACAGGAAAGAGTTGAAACTGCGAGTCACAGGTCGTATCTGGAAGGAACAGCAGAATCCCGACTCAGGGGCCTGCATTCCTAGTCTGTTCAGCTGAACTGAATAACCAAATAAGGGGATCAATCCAGCTGTATATTGATATGTCCAATGTGCTTGTGTGTGTGCCCTTGTAATTTCTGTTTTGTTATTTTCATTATCCTGCCAAGTTGCCATTGCGGCCTGCCCTAAATTAGTTAGGGCCTATTTGTTCGCAGGATCATGAGAATATGAGTGCAGATTGTGGATTGTGACTAGCTCATGAATCACATAAGCAATTTTCTCTGTTGCCGTGTGTATCTTGTGCCTGTTTGAAATGCTGGCTTCTTTGCTTGTAATGTCCGTCGAATGTATTGTGGTGTCTGCTCAAGTTTCAGCTGTTAAGCAGTGTTTGGATATATTGCGCATGGGGGCGTCTTTTGAACATAAAAAGTTCTGAGGAAAACTGAAATAGAATTCATTAGTGGTATTTGCATTGTAGTAATATGATTCCTCCGGGGAAAAAAAAATTCATAGCATAGGAAAACACCTTTGCTATTTTGGATAAATTCTAATTTCTTGTTCGAGGTTGGCTTCCTGTTGTCAATTTGAATTTAAAAATTTCCAATTGAGAGTTCCAAATCAATCTACCTTATCTTACTTCCTTTCAGATGAATATCTGTACGTAACATTTGTGCACTTCCATGTAAGGCATTCAATCACCTCTTACATGTTGGGATGTTCTTTGAATTCAGAGTACTCCGTCCCATATATAGCTAACATGATTGACCAAGTTGCCTTACCGACAAGTTGTTCATACGTAAAAGGTTTTGTTGATTCTGATCCTTTTGTGACGACTGGACATTTACTTAATCTATATCTCAAATAAGCTCAAACGAATGTTTTGGAAAGTCAAATCCACAGGTTTCAATGAATTATGGATTTTGCTTCTCAGAACAAAAAATCCGCTGATGCAAACCCCGCTGTTCGCAACACTAAAACGCTCACCGCATCATCGTTTGCTTTAACATTTGTGCATTCAACATTTTGATCGCGTGCTTCTGAAGGTCGGGAATTCCTTTCGCTGGGTAAAAGGCGAGGACTGTTTAACGTCGGTTGCTAGACCTGCAGTCCATACGCCAGGTAAGCCTCAGTACTAGGAGAATCAAGGTTTACCCTATTCCCTACACCATTCGCCTATATAGTACAAAATTAACGCAGTCTGCAAAATTTTCAGTCTAAAAGTCTGTAATAGGCTCTAATTTCTTTTGTCAGGCAAAGAACCAGCAGAAGAATGGTTTCCAACTGAAATCTGAGAACAATAGTTACAGCCGGAAGAAGACATCTAATCAGTGTCATACCAGCACTAAGAAACATCAACAATCCAAGAACAGCACAATTTTGCTGAATTCATGGAAAGAACTGTATAGTTTACATCAATGCAGATGGCTACAGCCGTGGCACAATCAACAGTTGGAGCTCAATCCATATCCATGGTAAGAAGCGTGCAGTTTACATGTCCGATGGGAAGTGTCAGGTTGGACGTCCAGAGGCTCTGTTTCTAAAGGTTACATACAGCCTCGACGCGATCAACGCTCGGAGCTGTCCAAGGCCCTAGCTATCAGAAGAAGGATAAGTCGAAGTCGATGCCTTCCCAACGAACGATGTCCGTGTCGCCGATGCTGGGCACGCCACAGGAGCTCTGATCCATCGCCGGCGGTTGTGCGACTAAGTCAAGAACCTCCGTGATGTCGTCGTCAGAAAGAAGTACCAAAGGCTCCAGGCCTGCACCGTCCTGCGTCAAGCCTGACTCTTTGGCTGAAAGGTTCTTGAGGCGCAGAGGTGGTCATCGTCTGCACTTGCTCTGCTTGGAATTCCCAGTTGTTCATCTCTGCAAGCATCGCCGCATCAGAAGAGTCGTGAAGGAGCTCTCGGTCTTCAGAAGCGTGCGCCGTGCTGAATCCTTGATCCAACGTCATCTTTCCGGAACCAGAAGTGGCCGAACCACTGTCGTCTGCGGCGACGCGCGGGCGCTGAGTCACAGGTTCGTCGTCTTCGTAGCCATCGGGCACGCGCTTGCGCTTCTGGCCGTAGCCGGAGAAGGAGATCCGGCAGATCTTGATGGACGGGTGCGTGGTGATGGAGTACTCGTGCATCACCCACCCGTTGCTGCCGCCGCTTTTCTTGCCGGTGCCCATGTGGAGGTTGAGGTTGTGCCTCAGCCACTTGATCTTCTCGCCGTCGACGACCATCTCGTGGCTGGCGTCCTCGCGCTCGCACTTCATGCTCTTCCATGTCCCGCCGCCTTGGCAGCGCCGATCCGGGCGCGCGGCTCCGTTGGTGCAGACGAAGAAGAAGGCCGGGACGGCGTCGGAGCGGCCGTGGCTGTCGAAGAGCTCCCATGGCTGGGTGTTGGCTGCCGCGTCATCCTCGACGATGAGGCCGGGGAAAAGGTCGGGCTGGCCGCGGACGCGCGGGAGGAGGTAGAGCTCGACGAGCTCGTCGTCGAAGGGCTTGAAGTGGAAGCCGGGCGGGGTGTCGTAGAGGATCTCCGCCGCCGACGACATGGCGCTCTTGGCTCGTCGGGAGGGAGGGAGGCGGTGAAACCCTAGCGAGCGCAGAAGAGGCGGAGGCGGAGTCGGAGGCGAAGGGAAGGATGGATCGAGCGAGAGATGGAGCAATGGAGAGGGGATGCGTTCCAATTTATTTGGCGGGAGCTGGCTGTGGGTTCGCGCGCAAACCGAAACTGTGTCCGATTAGAAGCTGCATTAATTTGTAAGGTTCAGTGGCTGTGCTGGCGCGATCCGAGCTTCTCTCCGCTGAGTATGGAAGGTTTCTGAATCCGGTAACAGAAACAATCTTTTTTTTGCTTGCGGCTTACGCTGAGTACTGGCAAAAGATTTGAAGGTCGGTCGTGTGCCCGCAAGGTGTTCGACGAATTGAACCAGTAATTGGCCACACATACCAGTACTTGCTCCGGCCCGGTTCGCAATGTAAACACAAATTCTGGTTCGGTGCACGAATTTTGCTGTTCTTTCTGCAAATTCAGTGCGACAACATTTTTTTTAATGAATGTTACAAACATGCTCTTGACTAATTGATCATCCGCCAAGAAGTACATAATTTCCAAGAAATGACTAATTGAGCTCTGCCATGAGCCGATGACACGCACGGTGACACGAACAGGCTGTTTCAGCCTGTTCGTTTGGCTGCTTTGCAGCGGCAGCAGCAGCCGCTACAGTGTTCGCAGTTATTTCTTCAGCAGCAGTGTTCGCAGTTTTTTTTTTTTTGCGAAGGAAAGGGGTTTATATTAAAGAGAAACAGTACAACTCAGGACATTTACAAGAAACACCCTGAATTCACCGGAAACTACACACCAACCCCTAACCCTAGAAGGGACTCGAACACTCTCGCCGCTGGCACCGCACGCCGGAAACTGCCGGCCTTCCCCTTCCATCTTCTTTGCAAACTCCAAGCTTTGGAAGTGCCTCAAGATCCAGCGCTCCGTTCTCCACCGGAACGCCCGTGCCATAGCTGAACGCTTGTCGGCCATCGCCGAAGGAAGAGGAGAAGAAAAGGTATTACCCGGCATGGAGGTCGTCGCCGTCGGAAGGCACCCGCGGCCAGAGAGACGAGTCGCCTGAAGACTCCTGTACAGGGACGCCACAACGGGAGCCCCGCTTCCACAGGCTCGTCGGCGGCACCGGAGTGGAGCACCACCGAGACGAGGATGAGCCCAGGAAAACATATTCCAAGCCGCCGTCGACGCCATCGTCTCGCCGCCGTCGGCAGGAAACAAAAACCTCCACAAGGACTCACCGGTGATCTTGTCGCCGTCGAAGACGCCTCCATCACCAGATCGACCAAGGGAGAAAGCAAATCCACCCGTCACCAGCATGGGGAACGGCGGAAAACCTAACCCTAGCACGCTAAACCTAACCTACTAGAGCTAAAACCTAATCCAGACGACGATTCACCAGCTCTCCCGGCCCTCCGGCGCCGAAACGGCCACCGGAGGTGGGGAAGAGCCGACGAATCATCGCCGGAACCCCTGTCGCCTCCCGGTCGCCTCTCTCTCCTGTAGCAAGGGGAAAGACGGTTCGCGAGAGCGAAGACTTTTAGCGTACTAACAATATGTTGACTAGTGTTCGCAGTTATTTTTCGGCAGCCGCAGCCGCAGCCGCAGCCGCAGCCGCAGCCTGCCGAACAGGCTGAAAGCCATGTCCATCGTCATGCTTGCATACGCCGTTCGTCCATCCGTGGAAGCACACAAAAGCACGTGTCGTGCTCTGCGCGCGCGGACAGGCATGTTCGTTCGCTGTGCCCCTTCTCGCCGTCCATTGTTGTGAGCCGCTTCCTGGTGTCCCCTGCCGTCATTTGCTACACAGTATCCTGTCACGAGCTTCTCGGATTTCATGAGTTGCCTGCGAAATGCTCGAAGAAACTGCCTCAAAGCAAACTTCGCATATTCTGAAATAGGAGTAACTGTTATTCGAATCACTGAAGATCCTCATTTTGCACAAAGTAGAGGTTCGTCAGCGAGGGAAAATGGATGATTTGAGCTTTCGTACGGGAAAATGGATGATTTGAGCTTTCATATAGTTGAACGGAGAAGGGCAAAGGGGTAATCGAAGGAACGAATCTGTGCGGAACACCACTTCAGCCGTTTCACGCTTGCAGTACAAAAACACGAAACGATTTGAGGTGTTTCGGGCTCGGAACGATTCTCATTTTCTTCGTTTGGCACCGTTTTACTCCATTGCTAATTCTTTCTCACGTAGTCACGTAGGAACTACGAGCTGAAACAGCAACAGCATCTGCGTGTTCTACAAAAACTGTAACGACTGAAATAAATGTAGAAACCATTTACTGTAAAATATCTGAAACTGCCATTCTAATGAGGAATCGGGAGATTAATTCACGACTCGATCATTGCGAAGCTGAGTATAATCCGATATCTGAATTAGGTAACATGTAATGGCACAGCAAAGAAACCTAGTCTGCTGACTGATTTGTGCAGCATCCTGTCAGGTTCTGCTTGACAGTTGAGACTGATGAGAACGAAATGCTAGGACATGTAATCTAGTAATCTACCGGGAAAATAAACTGTCATCATTTTGTTTCTTCAGTAGAAGCAGCTTCTTTCGGAAATAAAGCAAACCACAGGAGAGAAGAATGCATGCTTGCTTTCAACTGACAACTGAGAAGAAGAGTTTACTTTGCAGAACAGAACAGAAATGCAAATTTTGCGTTCGCATTGCAATCTGAGAACAATAATTACAGCGGCAACTGAACAATAACGTCCAAGAAACAGCGCTTCAGCTTAATCCATGGAAAGAAGCATGCAGTCTACATGTAAACGGGGACTGACAGGTCGCGCGGCGAGGTTCTGTTTCTGAATCGCCGGCGACGCACAGATCCTCTGTTTCGAGCCTCTGCCCCTCCCGGCGAATCTCTACCTGCTGTATCCGTCTCGGTTAAGGGATCAGTTAATTAGTCATCCGCCATTAATCACATCGTAATAAAGAGGTGGACATATATCAGTTCGCAATTCAATTCGTAGGCAGTTCAATTAGTATTTCGTCGAACACCTTGCGGGCGCACAAGCACGACCGACCTTCAAATCTCTTGGCAGTAGTCCAGTACTCAGCGTAAGCCGCAAGCCAATGATCGTTTCTGTTTCGGGATTCAGAAACCTTCCATATTCAGAGGAGAGAAGCTTGGATTTGCGCCAGTAGTACAGCCGCTAAACCTTCCAAACGCAGCATCCAGTCGGACACGGCTTCGGTTTGCGCGCGAACCCGCAGCAAGCCCCCGCCAAATAAATTGTAGCCCAACCCCTCTCCATTGCTCCATCTCTCGCTCGATCTGCCCTTCCCTTCCCTTCCCCTCCTCTCCCCTCCGATTCTTCTGCCCTCGCCCGCCGCCTCTCTCCCTCCGTCCATCTCGAGAAACACAAGGAACACCATGTCGTCGGCGGCGGAGATCCCCTATGACATCTCACCGGACATGCACTTCGAACCCGCCGACGAGCTGCTCGTCGAGCTCTACCTCCTCCGGCGCGTCCGAGGCCAGCCGGACCTGTTCCCCGGCCTCATCGTCGACGACGACGCGGCGGCCAACACGCAGCCTTGGGAGCTCTTCGACCGCCACGGCCGGTCCGACGCCGTCCCGGCCTTCTTCTTCGTCCACACAAATGGAGGTGCGCGCCCGGATCGGCGTTGCCAGGGCGGCGGGACATGGAAGGGCCAGAAGCGCGAGCGCGAGGACCTCAGCCACCAGATGGTGATCGACAGCGAGACGGTCAAGTGGAGCAGGCACAACCTCAACCTCCACATGGGCACCGGCGGCAGCATGGGGTGGGTCATGCACGAGTATTCCATCACCGGATCGTCCCTCAAGCTGTGCAGCATCTCCTTCTCTGGCTACGGCAAGAAGCGCAAGCGCGTCCCCGACGGCTACCACGGCGACTGCCATGTTGCCGGCGAACCTGTGACTCAGCGCCCGCGCGTCGCCGCAGACGAAGGTGGTTCGGCCACGTCCGGTTCCGGAACGACGACGAGTCGACGACGCTCAGCCAAGAGTCAGGCTTGGCGCAGGAAGAAGGCCTAGAACCGTTGGCACTTCTTTCTGACGACGACATCACGGAGGTTTTTGACTTACTCGCACAACCGCCGGCGATGGATCAGAGCTCCTGTGGCGTACCCAACATCGGCGACACGGACATCATTCATTGGGAAGGCTTCGACTTGGACTTATCCTTCTTCTGACAGCTAGGGCCTTGGACAGCTCCGAGCGTTGATCGCGTCGAGGCTGTAATGTAGCGTTTAGAAACAGAGCCTCTAGATGCCCAACCTGACACTTCCGGTCGGACATGTAAACTGCACACTTCTTCTCAGGGGTTTAGCTCCATCTGTTGATCGCGTCTGTATGTGTATTTTAGAAACAGTTCTTTTCATGGATTCAGATAAAGTTCTGTCCTTGGATTGTTGATGTTTCCTTATACTAATTTGATGCTTCCTTGTACAAATTTGATTGTCCGTAAATGTCTTGCCACTATATAGTCATTACGTTTCTCTTCTTTCAGTTGGATGATAGAATCACTGTGTTCAAAACAGAACAGGGGCCGATTTTGTATTGTCAGTTTCTTATTCCAGCGCGGGTTAGGGTTTCATACAATTAATCTGGTCTGTTAAAGCATCTCCATGGTAAAATATGGAAACGGAGCATGTCCCACGGATGGAGCCGCTTTGTGTCAATTTTCGGATTCAACAGCTCAAATCTTCGGTTAAGCCGGAAGCAGCAAAGAAGAGAACGTGCCACTGCCAGTGAATCTGCAACAATCCTTGTTTTCTTTTTTTTTTTTTTTTTTGCGAAAGGGATGGGAATATATTAAAAGGAAAGCACAGTACATCCCACTTTTACAGATAGACCCCTGAAGAAAAGGAAAATTACAAACGCAACTCCTTCAACATCAAGGACCATCTCTTGAACGGCGCCGACCGTCGCCGCCGGTAGCGAACCACCGACAAGAACCGTCACCACCGCATCAGGGCTACCTCCGTTCACCACGAGGGACTTCCAACCTTGGATCTGCCGCAAGAACCATCGCCCGGACCCTCCTCCAGCGCGAATCATAAGCTTTGAAAGAGTATCGGCCATCCACTCATGGGGAAACAGAGGAGCCAACAAATCCGCCGTCACCAGCCAAAAGACCGGCGACCGGAACAGCAGTCCACAGTTGCTGAGAAGATCAGCACCGGAACAAGGGATACATCCAAAAGGATGACCAAAGAACCCACCCTTTCGCAAAAAGGTAGGGAAACTAACCTCACATCTTGGCAACCAGGGGTGGAGATCACCCGACCACCAGCGCCGCAACGGAGGAACAAAAGCTTCACCAAACCGACGGAGCCGCAGACGACATCGCCGGACGGGAAGGAACCAGCACCATGGACGAACACCTCCATGGCGAGATAAACTAGGACCTAGATCTATCCTAAGCCTAAACTGTACAGCACGCGACGAGCTCCCGCTTCCCCGCCCTCTCCGACGCCGACGAGGACGCCGGAGAGGAGGGGGAAGCGAGGAAATCGACGACGGCCGAAAGTCTCCTCTTCCGCCTGCTCTTTACTGTAGCGAGGAGAAGAGAGGAGAAGGACCGAGGCGTTCTTAGCTCTAACAATCCTTGTTTTCTGCTCTTGTGTAGCCTGGAGAGTGCTTTCTGAACATGAACCCAGTCCCAGTACATGCATGAACCGTCAGTTTCTGGGTGATCTGGTACTGGTAGACTATAACCAGTGGCAGTAGCAGAGCCACAATGGGCAGCACAAGTTTCTGGGTTGTTTAAGCGGTTGTAATCAACTACTGTATTGCACTAATTTTGTGCCCTGTCTAGTAATCTGATTTCAAATTGTGCTTCAACGTTGTCTCCTCTGTAGCATGTCAGTGTGTATCTGCGCGTAGGAACAGGTCTATGGTATCTAAACTTGCAACAACAAAAGGATTGGAACAACATCTATGTGGTATACAAAAACGTAGCAACTGAATTAGCTGTCGGACTACAGCTATTTCACCTGTCTCTATGAAATGCAGAATTTCGATTTGACAATGGTACACTGGTCATTCAGTTTGATTTTGCAGTGCAAGAGATCCATTCAGGTTGCCGGGAGCAGGGTATCCTGAAAATTCAGAAGTGCATTGATGGAAAAACATTTTTTTTGACGAAATTCCTAGCCAACCAATGGGTTGATCAATGATAATTATGGAGAGTTTGCCCTGTGTTGCTGTACTCTGTCCTCAAACTTGAGATTTCTTTTGCATTTCTCATTGCACCGTTTGCTAAAGGAAATTTCTGAACCTGAAGTGAACATCGTTAACAAAGGGGCCTTCTCGACGTCTGAAATCAATCCACCAGGAAACGACATGAAAATGTACTGCATATTACAGCATCAATTCCACCTTGCGTACTGAGTTTCTGACTGACCATGGAGGTAAACTCTGAAACAGCTTGGACAATGTTCAGGCTGTGATGCTGAAATCGCACTTAAGCTTTACTCAACAGTCCATGGATTCAGATAAAGTGCTGTCCTGGGATTGTTGATGTTTCCTTATGCTAATTTGATGCTTCCTTGTACAAATTTGATTGTCCTTAAACAACAGATGCACTAATTTTGTGCCGATCAACTGATGTAATGTCTCAATCATTCTGCAATGTTGTACGATTTCGAAGCGAAAGAATCATTTCGAACCATTGTTACTTAGATTTTCATTTCATGGTCTTGCACAAGTGGATGCTTCAAATTGTAGGGCCCTAATTTTATGCCGTAACTTCTGATCTAATGTTCAGTTTTCAGAGACTATGTGTGACCTGCAACTGCAAGCACATAACAGCTGCATACTGTCGTAAACACTGCCATTGCACAATTCAGTAGCCGCAAAACCATAAAAAATTGTCTGACGGCTGACATGTGAGACGCAGTCGTATCATTTCTAGCAAAGCAACTGATAGCTTCTTATCCTGTGGAACGTCATGTAGCAGAGCATAGTTTCTGTTTCAAAATGGTCGGGGTTGATTTTGGATTGGAGAGTATCGCTGTCAGTTTGTAACGCATCCAGAATCCACTGATTGAAGAAAGGATAGTACGCGACCACTTCCTTCGCGTTCCCCTCCCCCTCGCTACAGTAGAGAGGAGGCGACACCGAGGCGTTCTTCCCCGGCGGCGGCTCCCCCCGTTCTCCCTCACCTCCGGCGGCCCGCGGGGCTTCGGAGGGTCGGGAGAATGACGGAGTCGCCGTCCGGTCTTCCTGTATCTACTAGTTTAGGCTGTAGATTAGTTTTCCCCTTTGCTAGGGTTAGGGTTACGGTGCCATCGCCGTTCGTGGAGATGGCGGCCGTTCGTTGCTTCTCCCTCCGCAGATCCGGAGATGGTGTCGTCGGTGGTGGCGGCAAGATCGCCGGTGAGGCCCTGTGGAGCTGGTTTCCGGCGCTGGATTCGAGATGGCGGCCGGCTTTTGTTCCTCCCTCGGCGGATCTGTCGGTGGTGGCGTCGTCAGAGGCCGCTACTCGCTCGGTGAGTCCGTGTGGAGTTCCCATGGAGGTGGTCTTCCATGGTGAAGGTTTCTTCCTTTCCGGCGTCGTCGGCTGCGATTTCGTCGGATTTGTGAAGTTTTTGGTACTCCTGTGTTGCTCCGGCGGTCGTGTCTTCGATTTCACCGGACTTCACAGGAGGTTTGTATCCCTACCTACTTGCGGAGGGGAGGGATTTCTTGTCATCCCTGGTGGTGACTGCTTCTTCCGGGTTGCTGAGTTCGTCGGCGGCAGCGGATTTGTGTTCCGGTCGTCGGTCCTTTGGCTGGCGACGGCGGATTTCTCTGCTTCTTTTGTTCTTTGTGTGTCGGCAGCTGATATTCGTTCATCGATCAAGATTCGTGCTGGAGGTGTGTCCAGGCGATGGCTTTTGCAGCAGATCCATGTTTGGTGGTCGACCATGAAGACAGGAGGTAGCTTTTGTTCGACACCGGTGGCTTCTAGCGGCCGGAGTCGACGACGATGTCGTCGGACCAGCTCAGGGAGAGAGAAGGGTTGCGTTGTAATTTCTTTTCTTTCCAGGGTTGGTTCTGCTAAGAATCGGGGATGTATTTTCTAATGCTTTAATCTATTTCCCCTTCGCAAAAAAAAAGAATCCACTGATTGAGTTACATGGGAATTACTATTATTTTTTGTTTTTGTAGGTACAATGGTCGATCTTGCAAGACTCGATGAAGTCATTTTCATCCACCCCTTGCCTTGAAGGCAATGCTGTCAATGTCAATGACTGTGAGATGTATAATTCACTTATGTTTCTGCATGGCAAAAGTAGAAGCAGTATTTGATTGAATACTAGTAGAACAGGTGGAATCTTACTACATCACAGTACTACTGTTGAACACAACTAGGAGGTGATATTTCACGTGTCTATGAAATGCAGAATCTCGATTTGAGATAGGTAATCTGGTTGCTTTTGCAACGCAAGCGACCCATTCTGGTTGTATCCTGAAACTCAGAAGTGCGTTATTGGAAAAATGTTTTTTTTGGGCGAAATTCCTAGCCAACAAATGGGTTAATCAATGATAATTATCGAGAGCTTGCACGGTGTTGCGTACTCAGTCATTCTCAAACTTGAGATTTCTTTTGCATTTCTCATAATCTCATTGCAGTGTTTGCTAAAGGAAATTTCTGAATCTGAAGCTGAATATCGTTAACAAAGGGACCCTGTCGACGTCTGAAATCAACCCACCAGGAGACGACATGAAAATGTACTGTATATTACAGCATCAATTCCACCTCGTGTACTGGAGTTTCTGATTGACCATAGCGGAAAGCTCTGAAACAGGCAGTGCCATTGTTCAGCCTGCGTTGCTGAAATCGCACTCAAGAACGAAACTGATTCCTCACCTGTCTATATCTCAGCTCCCACAACTCGCTGGTCACCTGAACGGGGTCTCCGTGAATAGCTATCCACTTCGCCGGGGCAACCGGCGGAGCCGAGAAGCACGGCGGCGTCCTGGCCTCCTCCACCGCGAGCTCCCACCGTGCGCTAAACATGCATCTCCCGAAACCGCGCTCCTGCGCGGCGGCATGCATATGCCAGCCATCAGAATCCTTCATAGGCGGCGCGCGGGGCATGGAGGCGGGCTCGGGTGACGGCCGGAGCCGCCATGCCTGGCCAAGCAGAGGTCTTGACCGCAGGTAGTCGCCGCTCCTCAGTTGACCTCAATCCAGACCGCAGATGTGGATCCAACGGCAGAGAATTGTCCACCTTTGAGCTGACCGTCGTCAAACGCGTTTTGCAGAAAACCCCCTGATTTGGATCGTGATTATTAATCACGATCTAAATATTTACATATAACACCTTCATATGGATCATAATTAATAACCACGATCTAATTATTTATATTTAGACTTTTATTTTAGATTGTGATTAATAGTCGCGATCCAAATATTTGCAGAGAAGCCCCTAACTTGGATAATGTCTTGCACAAACGTCCCTGTTTCGCGTCCGCACGCCTCCGGCGCTCTTCCCCTTCCGCTCCGGCGACGGCGGCGGCCACCTCGCCCCGGCGAATGGGCTCCCGCTCCTTCTCCGTCTCTTAAACCACCGTTTCCCGCTAGATCGCCCCTTCCTTACCGCCTCAGACTCGCCGCGCCGAACGACGCCGTCTCGTTCTCCCGATCCTGGTCGGCGTGGTCGCAAATTAAAACGAAGCTCAGCAGCGGATGGCGGCCGCGGTGACCGCCCCCTCTTCTGCGGTTCTCGTCGTCGTATCGCATGCTGTAGTCCGCCGCCCGGGGTTGATGGAAGTCTCGGTAATCACCTCTATCGTGCGAGCATGGCCGGGTCGGAGACCATCCTCCCCTGTTCTGAATCGCAGCACGCCGGCCGCGGAAACGCTTAGCCCGGAGATCTGGTCAATGCTGCAGCAAGGAGCGGCGACCAGATTCTGTATCTCTAGAAGTTTTGTTCCCTGATGCAGGCGGCTTGGCTGCAGCCAATTGTACAAGCTTGTTTTCCCTGCTACTGTATTACAGAACGGAAATGCTGTGCATACGGCCGGATCGTCCGACCATGCCGTACGACCTGTGTTGATAGCTACCTAATGGTGCACGGTAATCTCTAATTAGTGATAGTTGCACAGCCGGGTCGGACGACCACGCCACTGTATTTGACTAAGCTGTTCACACTACTGCGTTCATGAAACCGTTGCTCCAACCCATATTTTGAGCCGAGAGAATCATGTTAGCACAAAAGTGGATACTTGCAATCTTGGGTGTAATCAAACTTCTGCACCTGTACTCTGAAAACTTCCAGCGACATGTCAAGACCGAACATCTTTTCCTTTACGAGGACCGGATGCTTGTATTTCATCATAAGCAATTAAGGAAATGGGATGCACTGGCTCACATGGGAACGTTTGCCTGAACAAGGCAAGACGCTGAATCAAATAATGTTCTTACTATTTCGAAACGTGTGTACTACAAAGTAAACAGAAGCGTATACTCTGTTTTGAACGGAGCAGTTTACTTCTGCAGTAGAGCCTCTACTTGCGACACCAGCTTTTGTAGCCGGGAGCTTGTCCCTTTGGAGGTACGCATGTAAATTACGCAGTTCTTTCCCTTCCATGCTGCGTGCAGGCAGGGGCGCGTAGCATGGGCCTTTCTGGCCTCCACTCCACACGGACGGCATGGACACTGAACCTGGGCGCGCGCCACGAGCAGCGGACGCAACGAGCTAGGGACGCGCCGGTGACAGAGGCCGGCACGCCATAGTCGTCGACACCCTCGGCCGCGGTGGAGTAGTTGAGGAGCGTGGCGAATTCAAGGACATCTTCTTGGCGTTTGGCGTGCTCTTCGCCTGGTACGCAGAACTGGGCGAGCGACTTTTACGTCTTGAGCTTGCATATGCGTGCTGGGATGAGCGCTCCTTTCGGTGCGCACCGTTCGCACAGCACCAACCTGGCCGTCCCCGGCAAAGCGACGGGTCTCACGGTCCTGGCTGGAAACCGCTGTCAGATTGCTTCTTTCGTCGAGACGCGGGCGCGGCGACAAAGGATTTTGGACGGAAAGCCTCGCCGGGCCGCATACATCCAACTGTTGGGGGCGCTTTGGGCCTGGTCCAGTGGGCTGGGCTAAAAGACGCCTAAGGCCACCTTCAGGCCCTGTTCCAGGCATAGCCCGATCGAGTGTAAAAATTCGGAAATCCTAGGTTCAAAAAAAAAAATTCGGAAATCCTATACATAGCGCGCGCTACCAGTAGCCCACGGGTAGCGCGCTTCAAGATTCGTGCGCGAGACGCATCGAACGGACACGAGCGCTTCTTCTTCCTCAGTCGTTCTTTTTCTTCTCACCTGCGCCTCGCGTGGCCGCCGCCGCTTCGGCTCCCCGAGCCGGCGCGCGGTTGTTCCGGCGGCGCGACGGGTTGTTCCGGCGACGCGACGCGATTGTTCCGGAAGCGGAGCGCGGTTGTTCCGGCGGCGGACGCGGTTGTTCCGGGGCGGGGCGCGGTTGTTCCGGCGGCGGACGGGGTTGTTCCGGCGGCGAGGTGCGGTTGTTCCGGCGGCCGCCGCGGTTGTTCCGACGACGGCGGCGGCGGTGGGGCGAGCGGCGGCGGTGGAGCAGCTGATGATGGGCCGCCCTACACCGCGGCTAAAAATAGCGCGCGGTGTGTATAGGCGCTCCCTAAAAATTCGCACTTCGCCTGCTTGATGCCTTGATGCATCCAAAACACACGACCGGTCAGCTCAGGTGTGTAGGCTCTCTTTTACACCTTTCACCAGAAACGAAAAAGCGAGAGGGAAAGTAAAAGAAAAGAAAAGAAAAAGCTGTGTCGGCTAAAGGGGGGCGACACAGATTCGTTCCAACAGTGCTAGCAAGGGGAAACGAGCGAGGTAAAATTACTTGCATGCGAGATGCGTGCTAGCTAGGGGGAAAAGAATGTCGTTCAGGGTCACGGCAAAACGTAACGCGTCGTCAGATCTTCGCACTCCTCCGCAACGAATATAGCCATCCCGTCCGTTCGGTAATAGCACTAGCAAAATTCTACCGTGGAATTAACAGAGCGAGAGCAGCGCGCTTCAGGTCGCTCAAGGAAGGAAACTTAGGAAAGGGATCATCCCGATCCACGTGTCGCCATATACCGCCCCCTGGTCATGCATGCACACAAGTAGCAACCACGTTTACTGGCGTTTGGATCCGATCCAGGTGCTAACTGCTCGTTTGCTCCTCTTGATGCATCAACAACACGATTGCAGAGCTTCGACTTCTATATGCAAGCTTGTTTGGATTAATATACCTTTTTACCCAACTTTTTGCTTATATTCTCGCACTCTATGTCACAGCCACGCCAAACTCGTAATTTCGTTTCATCATACGAATTCGTCAGAGAGAAAGCAATTGACTACATAGTTTAATTCACACATCAATACAACATATTTTATCTCCATCTGAAAGTGCACATCACTCACTACTCGTTAGCCATCAAGAACACAGTTAAGCTAGCAGCAATAATAATATAGTAACTGATAAGCAAGCTCTCTCCGTACCACTACGACTAATAGCCCTAACTCTGACTAGCTATGTGAACCTCAGTTGTTCACGAGACTCTGGATCACGAGTGTGAGCTGGCCACAAATGCTCGCGCGTGCCATCACCATCAGGACCGCGGACCTCGTCAATTCATAGTTGGACAACTTCATGGGGGGCATGTCCTGCGACAACGTTGTCGAGAACCAAATCAATGTCATTAAGCTCTGCAGACAAGACCGATAAATGTGGTTAAAAAAATTCATTCATTGCTTAGTTGATTTAAGGAGCAGGTTAGAGATTGTATGGATCGACAACTCACCGAATCTCCAACGGTATTAACCGAGGCAGCGAGGGGCTTTTCAAGCTGCTCTCCATATAGCTCCCCGAGCTCCACAAAGATGCGCACTAGGCTCCACAAAAGTTGTAGAGCGGCAACCAAATAAAGGGGTCTGCACGCAGCCGGACAATGCAACAGCCAACTTGATTATGAGGAGAAATCAAAGGAAACGTATATATATCATTTTCGTATATATATATACGTGCACTGAAGTAATTAAAGAAGAAGGGAACGATAAACATTTAACCATACAGGTTGCATGTATGCGTCTATATGAAAAAAAGAAAAGAAAAGAAAACCTACTCGAATGCGGGGGAGCGATGGGTGAGATTGTCTTCGCCGGTGACCATGACGGCGAGCGTGCCGGCGGCGAGGATGGACTGCATGACGCGGATGAAGAGCTTCGAGCACTGATGGAACCTGAGCGTCGGCATCGTCGGAGTCTCAACCGTACCCTGTGGCGTTGCTAAGGGGGGAAAAAGAGAGAGGAAGTATCACTGCATGATAAGGGGAAAAAAGAGAGGAAGTACTAGAAAAATATTGCACAAGAATATCACTGCATGCTAAGGGGAAAAAAGAGAGGAAGTGGCGTTGGAGGACACGAACCGTGGCAGGAATGAGCTAGGAAAACTGGCCTGGCGAGGGATGGAGATTCGATTAAAGCCTAACATGCATTGATCATCATGTACTGTATATATAGACGCAGCGGCTGCGCCAAGGGCCATCCAGTCAGAGAGGGACTGATTTATTTCAACAGCGCGTGTTGTGCAGGTGACCAAAGAGCTAAAGCTGCATTTACTAAAGCGTACATGGAAGCTAGCTAGTAAGCTAGTTGAGAGAGCGTAGTACTAGTAGCTAGCTGAACTTTTGTTCGATCGAACTCGTCGGGTGAGCACAGAACTTTGCTTTCGGCACGTCCGCCTGCTGTCCGAAAGCAGAGTAATAGCGTTCAGGCTAGGGACAGGCACCATCAATCCCAAACGTGTCGCCATGCCATGGGCTGATGGGCATCCTCTCTGTTCACGTATGCTGTATGCACGCCAGTAGCAATCGCGTTTGAGTTTCCGAGTTTAGAGATCGCTCGGTTCGTATGCATGAAGCAAACCCCAGGTCCTGGTTTGGGCCAAATCCGATGCCTCCTGATTGTTTCCTCTCTTTTTTTTTCAGAGTCTTAGCCAGGCGACGCAGGCAAGTTTTGTTGGGCCGCACAAATTGTTCCTTTGTTTTTTTTTTTGAGAAAAAGATAGAGTGACACAAAGTTACAAAGACCTTGATGTGACCTAAAATAAAAGAGAAAGAAGAAACTCACTTTTTTTTTTTTGCCCGGAGAAACTCACTTTTTTCAAAGTTGAGGAACCTCTTCAAACAAGTGATGATCATATAATTGATAATTCAGTTAACTGTATGGAGGAACCTCTTCAAACAAGTGCTGAACCTCTGCAAACAAGTTGATGTGCTCTTCGAGCTCGCTCTACAGCGTCGCCTGGATACTTCACGCCGACGAGACGAGGTGTGCGCCAGACGATACTATGCCCTGCTCGTCTTGATGCACACAATCAGGTCTATCCCTGCAGCGCAATGCTCGTCAATTATTTCTTGAAAGGAAGTCCTCCTGTACGTCGGTAACAACTTATTGCAAATTGCAATTGCAGCGTCCTCAAAATGCTGCAAGCTAGTGGAGTTTCACAAGAATGGTAAAAATAATTTCTTGAAAGCATAAAACAGTAAAAACATTGCTGTGAAAGTAATTCAAAGTATAAATAAATCACAGCTTGACAGAACATGATGCACAGAACATATGTTAGTCGAATTAATGCAAGCAACGGCACTGGCCACTTATTTATCAAGTGGTGGCGCACACGTGATGCAGTTTCCACGTGGTCGGCACGCTTCGTTTGTCACAGGGGCACACTGCCGACGAGAAGAACTGCGCCGCGCCGCGCCGCCGTCGTGTAAAGCGAAGCGCGACTTTGAGACGTGCCAACATCCTTCCTGAGTTTCCATAAGGGTGCGCATTTCACCAGTTTGCACGGCCGTTTAATTGGGCGCCTGTGCTGCCGGAAATTCTTCACTAATATTCTCTCTCCTATACCTAAAACAAACTTTAGGTCTCCAATTTTAGATCTTCTAGTGGAGATGCTATGAGGTGTGAATCTTCTACCGAAGGAGATGACCAAATCACTTCTCATCGACCGGTGCAACAGATCTCTGCAGCGACAACTCGCACAGAGCTGACCCACTGAGCTCCGGTTGCCAGGAGAGAGAAGATTAGGAAGGCGGCTGTGGTGATGTTTCAGCTCGGCTTAGAGCAAGCCCAAAAACAGACAAGCACTTGTCTTACCGACTTGAAGCCTGTTCGTTTGCTTGTTTGTGGCTGGGGCTGGCGGCTGGAGCTGGCTGTTGCTACAGTAGAAATGTGAGTAACGGCAACAAGCCCAGCCTCTCCAGCCCAGCCGATTCCGCTGAGCCGAACAGGCTGTTGCAGACAAGACCTACAACAAGTTATCTTCTAATTTTTTTTTTAAGTTTCTATTGGGCCCACAGTCCACCCATCCATACAACTTTCTCCCTCACATGTGCACACAATAGGGACCCACCAACAGCTCGGGTGCATTGCGCCGGTCGCCGACTGAAGCGACGAACTTCCTTCTCTCTCCTCCTTTTCCTGTTTTTTGTCAGAAAAGTGCTGACATTGTTCGGCTACACACCCGTTATTGGGCTTCCTCTTAGAGGGAGAGAGGTGCAGACCCATCTGCAGCTACAGTCAGTTCTAGTCTCTTCTTTAAAAGGACGCGGGGGGGAATTCTAATTACCGGAGAAGGCACCGGGCCGTAGAACAGGCCAATGCATTGATCACTGACTGGTAGGGCCCAGAGTCATGACAACTAGGCTTCCATTCTTTCCGCTTTTTTTTTCTTTTAGATAAAGGAACAAAGTTCCAGACCTCCTTCCATTATATACTCACTCCATTTTCAAGTTGTTATTGTTAGAACAAACATTTAAAATTGAACAAACTAAAACCAAAACGAGCACCAAGTTGGTTTACGCAAAATCAAACCAACTAAGGATCTGTCATGCATTAAATAAACACAATTCAGTATGATCAGTTCTTATTTCTCCTTAATAAATACAATATCCGGTATACATTAAGCATCGATTTTTCTGGGATGGAGGTGGGGTGCCTAGGCTGATCGGTAGCCTGCAAATTTCCGCGAGCCTCCGAATCCTCCCTGTGAAAATAGTGTTATGCTTTTGTTCCTCCGTCAGACAAGCAATGAGTTTATCCTAGATGTGCACCACACGCGCCTTCTTGCAGCACTCGGAATCTTTCGTTGGCAGGACAGGGACGTTGCCGTATACCGCGTTGCAGAGGAAATCATGGCAGTGCTCCAGGATATGGTCTTTCAGAATGCAGTGTATTGAAATGAAGGCGGTCGCTCTGGTGGAACAACACGCGGTTATTGCGAAAACCAGGAAGAGAAGAGCTGTTGCTTTGTTGTTAAGGGTCATCTTACTTGTTGCTACGACTACAAAAGATCAAATGTATGGAACTCACTTTTGCATACGATGAATGATCCTTGGCTATGTGCTCCTATTTATAGCAATTAGCGAGTCATCTCTCCTAGCACCTTCTAAGTTTTATAATGACAAGAGATAGCAAAAACAAGTGATACGATATGATTGAAGCTAAGACAGATATTGTAGATTAGTCAGATAGTTAATGCAAAGAGGTATCTGAAACTGAGATGCATAGGATATATTTGAAGATGGATATTATGATTAGTTAATAACCAGGTAATGAATATGTGTACATAGATATTATGATTTGTTAATTTTATCCTTGAGTATGTGCTCCTATTTATAGCAATTAGTGAGTCATCTCTCTTAGCAACTCCTAAGTTTTATAATCCCAAGAGATAGCGAAAACCAGTGATATGATATGGTTGAAGATGGATATTGTGGATTATTCAGCCAATTAATGCAGAGGTATCTGAAACCTGTGATGCATTTGCATGTGATATATTTGAAGGTGATAGTATGATTAATTAGTTAATGGGTACATGTACACTGGATTGTCCAATTCTGACTTCGTCCCTACCACAAGCTGCAGAGTTGACCAGGATTCTTGAACACGACTGAACTTTCTCGGCTGCAGCAGTAGCGTACTTTAACTTCTGCTTGAGTCACTGAAACAGATTTACCAGCCAAAGTTTCAACCTCTGAACCAGTGTCAACATTTTTAAACTTTCCATTCCATCACGATCATGGTTCAAGAACATCAGCCATACTCAAACCTTTCTCCACCTTTTGGCCATATTTTCAATTTTCGATCATACTCAAGGAGGGAAGACTCAACTTTTCAAAGTTGAGAACCTCTTCAAACAAGTGGTGAACATATAATTCAGTTCACTGTATGGAGTCGTCAACTGCAGCGCGACATCAGATGGTCTTCAAAACAGTAAGTACTGTATGGTGAAGATCCCCTGCACTGCACTTGATGTGTACGGGAACTTGGGAGTGCTGTTGATGTGCGCTTCGAGCTCGCTGGACAGTGTTGCCTGGATACTTGACACCGACGAGGTGTGAGCTAGATGATATTATGCCCTGCTCGTCTTGATGCACACAATCAGTGCAGGGCATTGCTCGTCAATTATTTTTTGAAAGGAAGCAGAGGTACATGGTTTGTGGTGAAAGTAGTTCAAGGTATATATAAATCACGATTTGGCAGTACATGGTCTCCAGAACTCTATGTTAGTCGATAAGCAGAGGACTGAAAAATTGCAAGCATATAGTGCCAATAGCAAGATGATCGGCCATAATAAAGCCACACCACATTCAGACCCTGCAACGTGATGTCAAGAAGAAACTGAAGCACCAAACCGATGAGCTTTTGCTTTGACAACAACACTGATCAAATGTCAAAGAAACAGAACGCTTTTTCCTGTCGCTGTGTATAGCAGAACAACGTTGCACTTGACTTGAAGGGCCATGACTGATTGTATTTCTCAACGGGAGAATGCATCATATTGTTATCTACAATACATGTCTCAGGCCAAGATCATTGAAATTTCTCTGAAAGGTTGTAAATTCCCAGACTAGAATGACATATGGCTATGTAAAAGGTAATAATCCAGCAGAGTGCTAAATTCTCTTAACAGTTTTGAAGAGGCTTGCAATAATGTCTGGTAAAAGATCTCTTCCATAATTCATCTTTTGGATCTCTATAACAAGGGATCATAATAAAGTCTTAAGACTTAGTGTGTGAACAGTGTTCAGAAATTTCTTTATGGATGTGTTCCTTTGTGCATTCAGAGTCTAGAAATCGGGAGATGGAAAAATCTTTGATGAACAGAGGCCAACAATAGATCTTTTAGTCTTGAGATACAAGGAGCAAGTACGATACAAGGAGCAAGTACTACTTCAATCATCACCTTTGTAGATTTCCAGAAGGCATAAAACAAAATGGTGTACAATGTCTAAGTCCACTAGCATAGTTTTTCCTTTCTAATTATGTATCTTCAATTCTTTTTTTTTTTTACCTTTGTGTTTACTGAAAGTGCACTGCACTGTGGGCAACTTCCCCCTGTAGTTTGTGTAAAAATAGGCAGCAAAGTCGATATTTCCTGTGAACAATTTTTAGCAATTCATATTTTGCCTGTTATAGGAGACTGTAAAGTTTCCAATTCATATTGCTACTCTTCTTTGTCTATCGGCCTACAATATTCAGGAAAGATCATTCTATTTGAAGAACAATAAAAAAGGTCATATAATAAATCGAAAATTATATTAAAAAAGCAGTGTTTCTTACAACAGCTCTTCAATTCTCAAGCGTGAGTGTGGCTGCTTTTCTGACCTATTACTAGAGATGCCAGCGTGCTTAACTAAGGAATCATTGAGAAGCTACTAAAAAGAATGATTTTTTTTTCTTTTTGTTATAGTGATGTTGCAAGCACCGTAGCTGTCCAGCAAGACTGTAATCTGAATCTCCTCCTAATGTTCTATTACTGCATGTCACAAGATTAGAACAATCTGATTATGTCGGCCTTATGTTCTATTATTACTAATATTCCGGTTTTGTCTTCTATAACATACATATTATGCAGAACGTTGTGAATTTCTTCCATATCACCTGCAATACTCTACAGCAAAATGTGTTGTTCAATAGTGCCAACACTTATTAAAGATTTCTTCTTTCCTGCAGAACAACAAATGTTTTGTAGAACTGATGAGAAAGTAGTCAGCAATACCATTTCAACGGCATGGATTCTGTAATTTAGGAAGTCCAGAAAGAAGTAAAATCTGTATAGATGATTGAGAATGAAAATTTAGTTATAGAAGGTTTATTTTACACATCAATGCCTAAAAAGATAGGGAATCACTCAACGCATACCAGAAGGGACATAAGGCACGCCGTTGGCGTGCTAACTTTCTAGTATTACCTAGATTCCATTCCCCCCTGAATGGATGAGTTCAATCCATTGATCAGTTGGCTTAACTACAACTCAACATTTCCTGAGGAACTACTCAAATTAATCATTAATTACACGCAGATGGGCGGTGCTGATGTTGCATGCGGTCTAATTGCAGAATCACTTGTACTAGCAACTCAAGGAACACACGGCGGCTTCCTCACTTTCTTGTACCCGGCAGTACCCTGAACATGCATAGAGATGCGAGGCACTGCGGTTCGTTCCACCTTTGGAAATGAAGCAAGAACAGTCATGTCCATAGGAGGAAACTTAAGCGAAGCAAAGATGGGCGAAATATCTATAGAAGGACCTCGTTTGTCTGCGGCTACATTAATTAATCAATTTGGATTGCACCGTAAGTCGTGCATATTGGTGCGGCGGACGGCCATGCACATGTGCTCGATTCCTTCATCAAATCAGAAGCAATGGCAGTTGTTCAATTAGCCAATCAGCGGCCAACCCATCACAGCGGCAAGCCAAGGCTAGCATATATACATCCAAATCGTCACACGATCATCAGAGCAGAGACACGAGCAAACTACATAGTTCATAAACACACGTGCAGTGCGCATCTTGGGGCTGAAATAAATTTCCAGAGCCCTCTCGTCAGCTTAGCTTATTAAAAGGCCCTCGCTCTAGTCTAGGTACAAATCCTTGATAACATGGCTCCAACTCACATTCTCGCCGTCGGCCCGTCGGCCTGCTTGCACTCATCTGGGCATTGGCCGTGGCCTCCGCCGATGACGTCGCCACCAACGCTTCAGCTGGCTGGTTGAAGGCGAATGCCACGTACTATGGCGGAGCCGACGCCTCCGGCACCATGGGTAAGAAAAGAAAACTAGCTTGCGATGTTACTCACCACGTTCTACATGCATGTTGGAACGATTGTAGATAGATGTATGATGCGATGTTAATTACTCACTGGGCATGTATGCATGCAGGTGGCGCGTGCGGATACGGGAACCTGTACTCGGCGGGCTACGGCACCAACACGGCGGCGCTGAGCGCAGCGCTGTTCAACGACGGCGCGTCGTGCGGGCAGTGCTACAAGATCTTGTGTGACCACGAGTCGGACCTGGCGAGGTGCAAGCCCGGCGCCACGGTAACCGTGACGGCCACCAACTTCTGCGCGTTCAACTTTGATCAACCGAGCGACAACGGCGGCTGGTGCAACCCACCGCTGAGTAACTTCGAAATGGCGCAGCCGGCGTGGGAGAAGATCGGCATCTACGGCAGCGGCATCATCATCCCCGTCCTGTACCAACGGTACGCATCTTAATCAACACTTTGTTTGTTAATTAGTCTCCAAATTAAGACAGATTGCCAAGCCGGAGCAGAAACTTTGTTTTTTTTTCCCGAACTAAACAGAAACTTGTTGTACATACATGCAGAGTTCCATGCGTGCGACAAGGTGGGGTTCGGTTCACCATGAGTGGGTCCGACTACTTCATACTTGTACTCGTGAGCAATGTCGGAGCCGCTGGCTCCATCAAATCCATGGACGTCAAGAGCTCCAGTTCGGCTGACTGGATGCCAATGAAACGCAACTGGGGTGCAAACTGGCAGTCCTCGGGGCATCTCGCGGGGGAAACGCTCTCCTTCAGGGTCACCATCACAGATGGACAAACTCTCGTATTCACAAATGTCGTTCCTCGTGGCTGGTCGTACGGCTCGACATTCACAAGCAATCTGCAGTTCAAGTAAGCAACTGTGTAGATTCGATCTGTGGTTCATCCCGTTAATCCAAATGGCCGAAAATTTGGTTATGGTGTGCTACATAATTGCACTGTATTTGTATAAATCAACCTGGTGCACTAGCTTCGGGTTGAAAAATTATGTATTGTGTAATAAGGATGTGTATCCATTGTATCAAGTTACCCTAATATTTCCTCGCAAAAAAAAGTTACTCTAATATTAATATTTCTTACACACTTCCGTTTTGGCTGTACTTTGGAACTCAAAACAGTTATTCTGGATCCCCTGCTAGCGGGTGCATGCGAACCAAATTTGAAAAAAATCATCGCATAAAAATAAAAAAATAAAAATGGTATATCTTCCTCTTTACAACAACCTCGATGGACTTGGATAAAATAAAGGCATATTCAATCAGTTATTTCTTCAATGGTAGTCCCCAGGAAAAAGGAATATTCACATCATTATAAATTTATAGATACAATTGAAACACATACATTCACAACAAAAAAAAATGATACAATTAATAAGTTGGTAAAGAGACTGAAATAAAATTAGGGACCTTCTCCGCCTACACCCCCCCCCCCCCCCCCCACCCCCCCCCCCCCCCCCCCAAATAATAGGGTGGTTGAAGTAAAATAAAAAAAAAGACTGTGGCCTACGAGGGAGGATAAAGTCCACCTGAACAAAGGTGAGAAACCGGGTACTTGAAGTAGGATTTGGAATTTCTTTTTCCTTCTCTCTCTCCATCAAATTGTGTACCAAATGCTGCAATGTGAAGCACCAAATTGTATACTAGAATCTACAGCCTAATGAACAATTATCATGTAGGATACTAGGATCTACAGCCTAATGAACAAGAATACCTAAAAGCTTGCATAAAAAAGATATACTCTTAACTAAAAGCACATTGTTAGTCCTGATTAACGGCAGATGCCAAGTAATGGGCGCTGACATCCCGTGTCTGCTTGAGGCAGAATGTTTTCCTGATAGTGAACATCGCCCCTGAAGGCTGGCAGTTCAAATGGTTGTCAACTCATCTCTATATCGGCAGAGAGTTAGGTTTTCACCCCCTAGTCATTAGACGTGTCAATATCATTTGTTACAAGGGAACATATCTCATTGACATGAAGTGGGCTGAGACGAAAAGCAATTATTGGAATATCAATATTTGATGACTCAGTCAATATGACCAAGCCGAGATCAACTCCGACTGAAAATTTCCCCCTAAATTCTTTATGAGTGATGCTACACATACAACTCCACATGTCCGTCCAGCATCTGACTCTCCTTAATGCAGACAATTCTCTGCTAATACTCCCTCCATCCCTATATATAGGGCTTTCTAGCATTCAAACAAAAACATAGTCAAGGTGTTAAAGACTACCATACCTTTTTATTTTTACCTCAACTCATCACTCTCCACCCCAACCACCAAACCCGTCTTATCTGTAAAACGCCCTATATTTAGGGGGAAAATTTGAAACCCAAACGCCCTATATTAAGAGACAGAGGGAGTATTTCATCTAGGTGTGTCCAAGTAAGAAGTAAATATAGCTAGCCATACATGGGTCGGACATTCCAGTGGGATGCATAGTCATTCCTATTCTTGAAATAATCTATTTCTGCAAATATATCAATATTATCAATATATAGCACTTAAGTATGTCCAATCGAGCATTATCATAAACAAGGTTGGCCACCTATGTGAGCTAAAAGCATCTCCAGCAAGGCCCCTAAACAGGGACCCTATCTCATATTTGAAGGTCGAGGCCCCTAAACAGCTCCAAGCGTCGATGCATCTAGCATGGCAGCACAGGGATTTCACGTTCTCACGGGGTTAATTTGGGCCCGAACGCGATCATCAGCGCCGCTCTTGCTACAGTCACAAAAGTCTGGCATGCCCCGAAACCAATTTATTTAATGTGGGTGAACAACACGGCTGCAAATCGGGGTACACTTGTATAGCATCACACGGCCTATCCAAACTCTAAAATCATAGTCTTGTACTACATGGGCACCAAGTGCTAAGCCATCACTCATGTCTCTTTTCTTATTTGCCAGGTTTTCTCCAAAGAATTCACCAACACATGCCTGGAGGGACGACCAAGGAGGACCGAGTTCCAGAGCCCTGGTTTTTCCAACGGTTACAGAGGTTGGGTCAGAACAAACCGAGACCCTCTTGCCGTTGTCAGATCTGGATGGAGGGCATTTGTAATGAAAGGCCCACGTTACATTTGGAGACGTGTGCTGCATGTCAATCGTGAAGAACCGCCCGGGCGACTCATTCAACGCGACTGTTTTGCATTCTCAAGGAAGACCACTAGGCGCCTGTCTGGTTTTTAAGCTGTATTAATACGGTGGTTGTTATTAGTCTATAATGTGCCTGTTTACGCTGTAGTATACGATGACAAATCGTGATTCTCCGTCGCCGTCCCATGGATCCCCCCGGCACCGCCACAACTACCGCCCACCATCACCTCTGGCGGCCTAACGCCTCTTACGCCTACCCTGCCCACCTCCAGCTTGCCTCGCGCTACTTCGAGTTCCAACCCGCTCCATCACCATGAATAATAAATGTTTTCATGGACAAGTGAGATGACTGAGGTAACTCTTTGATGTGGTGGCACGAGAATATGAACATACCTAAAATTTTAATCTCTCTAATACCAAATGGATGTTCTATATTTGTGCCAAGCAAACTAGCTACTTTCGTTTCACTTTCAGGGCCGGCTCTGGGCGTAGGCGATGAGGGCGACGGCCTAGGGCCCAGCCCAAGGAGGGGCCCCGAAATTCCCCTGTATGCCTATAGCATGTTGTGAAATCTGGCCCACTGAAGCGTGAAGCCTGCTCAGATCTAAACAGCTCAGCCCAAGCAACGTCCACAATATACCCAGCCCAAGTCAGCGTTTCTGTTTTCGCTTTTTTTCCAATCGTCATCCCACGCACGCCGTTTGGCCCGTTCCTAGCCTACGCTGCTGCGAATGCACGATCCTCCATCCTGTTTGATGAAATTTTAAATTTAATGTCTCTCTAAAAAAACAAAATACTAAATTTAATCTTTCATTTCCTGGACTCAATCTCCCGTTACACTTCAGTTGATTACTTGCCGAAAATCTCTTCGTTTCCTGTTGGGATGTGTTGTGTTCGTTAAGGCACATATTACTCAAAGTTACCCTCCTGTCCACTCAGGATTCTCCATCATAAGTTTCACAAAAACAAAAAAGGATTGCCCATCATAAATCAGGGATTGAGGTAAACTCTGTGCAACATGATAATTTTAGTTACTTTGCAAGTGGTGCTTTGGCTTTCAAAAAAAAAAAAAAAAAGAACTGCTGCGTTAACTTCGCACTCGAGATAATCTTAGTAGTTGGTTTATGCTTCTTGCTTATTTTCCCAGCGCATGATTCATGATCAAGTGACATAGCCAAAAAAAAAAAAAACCTAGTGAAGTAAACATAGCCTTAGGGGCCTCCGCGTCAAGTCGCCCTAGGGCCCTCCAAACTGTAGAGCCGGCCCTGTTCACTTTGAGTGTCATTTCAGGGTTCAATATTTTTCTTATCTTATGTGTCATTTCACTTCTCAACACAATACTCTCTCTCTCTCTTCTCCTCCTTCATTCTTCATTGTTTGCGAACATTTTACTTTTTTTACATCTCTTCTTAATTCTCATGCCTAAGCCTAAAATGACATTTGAAGTGAAACAGAATACAAAAACAATCCTGTCGATAGTGACTGATTATTTGAAATTACCGATGAAGACAATCCCCAATATTACAGAGCATATGCATGGAGCATGGCCTTTCCTACAAAGGTGCCTTAGCATATGCTATTTCCTTCATTAGAGAAAATGCAAAGTAGTGAACAAATGTCACATGATACGACCTGGCTACCACTAACTTTTAACTTATTACACTACCAGTATTTTTGTCACCCTTCACTAGGATCAACATAACTATTTGTTTCCTCAATTGTTCCTTGAGCCTCGTTTTTGATCGAACTGCATCCACTTGCCTGCTGGGTTATCTGATGTTTTGGTGTCAGTGGGAGAAGTAGAGCAGAAGATCCTATCCTTTGCCTTGGATGCCTAGAGAGATCCAACACGTTTTATTGAGAACATAAAATATCATACGCGTTGAAGTTTCAAACGTATTCTTACTTGTTTGTTCCAGTTGGTGCACAGTGTAATGGATAAAAGTAAAAGCATCTGGACCGCTGCTCCGCAAAATCCCAAACAGAGCCCCTGTTCATTTTAAAGTTCAAGTTAGAACCTTAATTCTCACTTCTCAAACTCTAAATTGACTTATCCCAAAGAATTTTAATGGAAACTAATTAAATGCATATATGCTACTGCACCTTTCCCCTGAGATGGCAAACAAAAGAAAAAATGCATGCTGCGGGAATGCCGACAAGGTAGTAGGCAGCAAGGTTGATGAAAGCACCAATGTTTTGCCGGCCACAGCCTCTAACAACACCTGCGGATCAAGTACGGATTTATGACCATGTATTATCATATCCCGGCAGCTGACAAAACTTAGAGAACAAAATAGCCAAATTTTCTGAACACTGTTACATTGGTAAAATCAAGCCACGTGCGTTGACTTACATACCTGAAAGAACACACTGCATGGAGTCAACGAAAAAACATGCTGCGAGAATAGGCATAATTTTAGAGGAATACAAAGCCACTTCCTCCACATTAGTGTACACATATCCCAATCTCTTGCGCGACAACACCAACACCAAAGCTTGCATAGCTCACCGAGAAGGCCAAGAGCATGACGACCCGGGTTGCTAGGCGGGCTGCTTGGGGCCGTCCCGCACCAAGCTCGTTAGAAACACGTGTGCTGTGCATAAACACACAACAGGGGGCAATAAAAAAAATGGGGAATATTGATGTTACTGAAGCAGTACAGACTACCAAGTGGGGAAATGTTTTCGGGGCTACTTACCTTACTGCAAAACCAAGGCCCATCGGCATCGTGAATGCCAAGACTTCAGTGTTGAGGCTGGTTCAAGAATCAGAACAGTGAGTCCTATAGTGGAGAGGAAATAACAGGTGGAGTAGAATTTCAATTAGTAAAAGCTCAGTGATCACCAGATGGACAGCACTGCGGTCTCGAGTTTGGGGTTGGGGAGAAGACCAGAGAGCAGCACCAGGAGCTCGAAGGCCCAGCCCTCCAAGCTGCAGACAGAGCAGATTGGCAATGAGCGACGACGGCAACCATGGGGAGAGATGGAAGCGTCCATCTTCCTCACCAGAACATGAGAGCGGATGGCACGGCGAGCTTCAAGAACGCCGGGATGCCGCGGAACGCCTCATGGGAGAAACCGGTCCAGGTCTTCTTGCAGGACGGCGCGAGCCTGACGTAGAGCGCCAGGCAGGACATGTTGAAAAAGTAGGAGACGACGATGGCCAGGGCGGCGCCGTTGACGCCCAGGCCAAACCTGCTCACCAGCAGCCAGCAGACGGCCACGTGTACGCCGACGGTGACGCCGGAGCTCAGCATCACTGGCACCACTATGTTCTGTGCTTGCAGGAACCGGACATAGCACTGCAGCTGCCCGAAGAGGAAAAGCGACGGGATCATCCACCGGACGTAGCTGCCGGCACCTGCCGCAATCTCCGGGTCCTGCCTGAACCACAAAAGGATTTCGCCGGCGAAGGCCCAGACCACGGCCACCGGGATGCTCACCAGGGCAAGCACCAGCATTGCCCGTTGCTTGTAGACGCCGACCAGGCGGTGCTGCTGGGCCCCGAAGGCCTGCCCGCACAGCGTGTCCAGGCTCCACGACATGCCCGTCTGACAACAACTCGCGATCAATGTCAGATCAATTATTTCAGTTCAGCGGACAGAAGTCGGGGCAAAGATACAAAACAAAAGAGAAAACTTGTGATCGTTCCGAGATGGAAGGATATTTACCATCAAGTAGAAGCCGCTTGCGCTGGCGAACGAGGTGGCCAAAGAGGCACTGCCGAGAGCGAGTTCGCCGAGATGTCCGACGAACATGATGGAGATGGTCAAGATGATTCTCTGCAGGAAGCATCCCACGACGAGCGGCACGGCGAGGCGCAGCTGCTTCTTCACCTCGCTCAGAACCGACCTCTCGTCGGGTGCTCCTCCTTCCATGGCCGGAGGTGGAAGTGGCAGAAGAAAGATGAGAAAGCAGCAACGTGCTCACAGTTTTCCTGGGTGACCAATGCCTGCTCTTTGGAGGCCAAGCGGCAAAGCCAAACGACAAAGGGGTGGTCACAAGTTGGGTGCACGAGTCAAAAAATATTTTGTGCACGTCAGCAATTTTAAACCATCAGACATATTTGGTGAACCAATAAAACTGGATGGCCCTGAACCCAAGCATGCTTCAACATGGCTCCCATGAAATTCCCAAAAGAAAGCAGATACATATTCTCCACCTCTCTCCTTTGGCTGATGGAAAGTGCCTAATTAACCTGCTTGATGAAGGGACAACGCCTCTACAACTCGTGTGGAAATTATTTGAGCCCCAAGATGCCCACTGACGTGTGTTTATGAGCTATATAAAGTCTGCTCGTGTCTCTGCTCTGATGATCGTGTGACGATTTGGATGTATGTATAGGCTAGCCTTTGCCGCCTTGCCGCTGTGATGGGCTGGCGGCTGGATGGTTAATTGAACAACTGCCATTGCTTCTGATTTGATGAAGGAGTCGAGAACATGTGCTTGGCGCCCGCCGCACAATATGCATGACTTGCGGTGCAATCCAAATTGATTAATGTAGCCGCAGACAAACGAGGTCCTTGCATATTAATTTCGTCCATGTTTGCTTCGCTTAAGTTTCCTCCTTTGGACACGACCGATCTTTGCTTCACGAAGGTGGAACGAACGGAAGCGCCTCGCATTTCTATGCATGTTCAGGGTACTCCCGAGTACAAGAAAATGAGGAGCCGCCGTGTGTTCCTTGTGTTGCTAGCACAATGATTCTGTAATTGGACCTCATGCAACATCAACACCACGCATCTGCGTGTAATTAATGATTAATTTGAGTAGTTCCTCAGGAAATGTTGAGTTGTAGTTAAGCAATCTGATCAATGGACCGTTGAACTCATCCATTCAGGGAGGAATGGAGTCACTCTAGGGTAATACTAGAAAATTAGCACGCCATTGGCATGCCTTATATATGTCCCTTCTGGTATGCGTTTAGTGTCCCTTATCTGTTTTTATAGGCATTCATGTGTAAACTAAACCTCTATAACTAAGTTTTCACTCTCAATCATCAATCATCTATACAGATTTTACTTCTTTGTGGACTTCCTAAATTACAGAATCCATACCGTTGAAATGGTATTGCTGACTCCTTTCCCATCAGTTCTGCAAAACATTTTTTGTTCTGCAGTAAAGAAGAAATTGTAAATAAGTGTTGGCACTCTTGAACAACACATTTTGCTGTTGAGTATTGCAAGTGATACGGAAGAAATTCACACGTTTTGCATAATATGTATGTTATAGCTAGTAGACAAGTGAATTGTATGGGGGAGTAATAAAATGGACTTTTTCCATAATATAGAACATAAGGCCAACATAATCAAATTGTTCTACACAACAACACAAACGCACTATAGTGGCGGTTCTGTTGATCCGCCGCTACGCTTCTATCGCTACAAATCACCTTTGTAGCGGCGGTCCAAAGGAACCGCCGCTAAAGATGCCATTTGTAGTAGCGGACTATGACATCATCCGCCGCTAAAAATAGCATCTTTAGCAGCGGATCATGCCATTGTCCGCCTCTAAAAATAGCATCTTTAGCGGACTATGACATCACCTGCCGCTACTAATGATTTTCAAAAACAAAACAAGGCCGGAGCAGCCGAGCTCCATGTGGACGACGACGGCGACGGCGAGCCGTTGCTCTCCCACGGGTGAGGCCCGCCGCCGCGCCTAGAGGAACTCCAGCCCGGATGCGCCCCTCCGCCGCTCCGTCCCAGGGGAGCCCTAAACGACCACGCCGCAACCACGCTGTGGCGCCGCCACCACCACCGCACGCGCCGGGCTCCTCTGCTAAACGTGTCCGATGGAGCACCGCCACCGCGGCCGCACCACCCTTGCCAGCCGAGGAAGTGCCGCTGCTCGCGCCGCTGAGCCCAGGCCAGGGCGCCCCGCCGCGCCGCTGCCGGGTTGCGGCCGTCGCGCCGCACCGTGCCAGGCCGGGGCCCCGCCTCCACGTCCCTCGCTGGCCTGGGAGACTCCTCCGCGGCTACCCCGAGCCTAGGTACGTCCGTACGAGAGAGAGAGGTGTGTGAGTAGGGATGGCAATGGGTGCCCGTTACCCGCGACCCTACGGGTTTTTCTCCTATTAGGGGGGGGGAGGGTGTGGGTGGAATATTGTACCCACGGATCAACTAATGGGGATAAAGGTTGACCCAATGGGTGAGCGGGTTCGGAGACGGTTTGATAAAACCCGAACCCGCCACCCGTGACCACCCGCCATCACTCATTATTCAATTTATTTATATTGTCATATTGTGCCTTGTGTTGAATACTTGCTTATGTGCTCAAGTGACTAATGACTTTGTCAACTTGATGATTTGGGTTTGAACTACAAAACATGTTTTTCTGTTATTTCTCTTGTATTTGTTCAATTATGTCATTTTCTAGACAATATATATGAATTTTTACTTACGTTACGCTCAAGTAACATTGAAATGCTTGGCAGGTGATGGATACCCGATTGGTGGATTTCACCCGATGGGTTTGGGTTTGGGTTAAAATCTTCACCCGTGACTCTTATTGGGTTATCCAACGGATGTTTTTTCTCTTCGTGGGTATGGGTCTGAGGAGGCTAAACCCAATGGGTTTTCACCCGTTGCCATCCCTATGTGTGAGGGAGAGAGAGATAAGCAGGCCCGTACATTGGCCAAAGCAACATGAGCGACCGCACAGGCCCCCAAATGCAGGAGCCCCAAAAATCAAGTACCCAGTGTATTAGGCCCAGTATTAGAAAGGTCAAAACCAGCCCAACTACCTCCGTTTTTCTCCTGATCGCTGCTCTACGAACGACGGCGACGAGGGTTCCTGCGAGCGAACAAAACAGGACGACGACGTTTCGGCTCCCTGGCCCTGCTGCCGGCTGGATCACGGTAAGTCTGAGTCAATTTCCCCCATTCCAATGGATTAATCGAGTCGCCCCTCCCCTCTCCTCTAATCTGCCGCTGCTGTTGTGTGTTGTCTGCCCGATCAGGATAAGAAGAAACAATAAAGATTGCATCTCCAGTTTGATCACGTGTTAGCAACACCACAACATCTCCCCAAGGTTTGATCACAAACTGAATATTTTCCCCTTGCTTGGCATCATCTCCGAGCATGCATATATATTCTGAAAGAATTTTGTTCGTAATGATTCAGGGGCTGATAAGTCATCATGTCTTCTAGAATCAGAAAATATGATTCAGGGGCTGAGAAGCGCAAGAAGAAAAAGAGACTCGAATTGTGCGCTCAGACTCAAAAGGGCGCTCTTGATAGATTTATCATTAAAGGAGAAACTCGTCAGGCTGATGTCAATGAGAGTCATGGTGGTAACACAAACAATGACAATGTGCACACTTCAGAAATTGATTCTAGAGCCAATTTTAATCCTAATGTGGAGGAGCCGACCAAATTATACACATAATGATCAAATATATCGGCAAACCATGGGATGAGCATTGCCACGCGTCAACCGCTTGACACATCACGTGTTAAAACTCATTCCAAGCTGCCAATAAACAATATTCGATCACCACATGTATAATTCCGGTATTCCCCGGTATGCATTGACAATGCCCAAGATCGACGTGCATACCGCAAAGCCACAATTTGAAACCACCATCATCACAAGATACAAAATAGAGAGCAGTTTTAGGTGTAGTTACAAGTCTTCATTCTATTCATAAATACAACCAAAGAGATTTTAACTAGTTTAGCTCTCATGCCAACTAGAAAACTAGCCAAGGAAAAGTGTTACATGATTTTAAACCTTGACATGAGAGTGATACGCAGCGGAAGTTATAACCAAAGGACTAATGATGTTCAGCCCACAAGCACCACTCGGGTTAGCACAACCACAACCAAACCATCGCCGCCCTCGGCGAGGTAGAATTAGCCACACACATACTCGACCTTGCCTGCAAAAAAACTCAACAATAGCATCGTGAGTACGAAGGTACTCAGCAACACTTACACATAGAGTCATATAGCTCTCTGTACAATGGAAGATGCATTTAGCTTTGGACAAGGACATGGCAATAGGAAGACATTTTGCATAAAGTAATTAATTGGTCACATTAGGTAAGTAATTAAATGACAAGCATAAATAAAAGACTCATGAGCAACTCATCCTATGCCCACCCATACAAACCCATAGCTCAAGTGTAACACCCACGGTATCTTGTCATCCAATATGTCAACACGAGCTCACATCCACGTCCATGACTACGATGGTGGCTAACAAACATAAACTTGCTCATGACCGAGAGCGCGGCAATTCGAATTGATTTTACACCCTGCAGGGGAGTACTATTTTACCCACACGCCACACGACCACCGCCCATACGACCCGTCAGAAGTAAGGGGTGATTCAATGTGACAACCCACTCCAAATACGCCCCGACCATTTAAACAGACGTTCGGTTAAGGCAAGTTGGTCGCACTAGGCCCTCACATGGGGTCATCCCTAGCACCTTCTACAACCCCCGAACTCGCAAGCTAAATGGTCGCAGCTAGATAAGGAGGAAGGCTTACCCGTTCCATTATATTGAGTATGTGGCAGCACGGAAAGGTGTTCATGTTGACAGCACCAACGAGACGGTCCTTAATCAACTCAAGCGAGCCTATGGTGCATTTGAGACTCCGTTCCCAAACCATCCCTACTGCCCGCTCAAGTCTTCCATCCATAACCATCATCATCATCACCAAGATATCTCATATATGAAGCAACAACCTATATATGCGAACGGTAGTGGACCTTACCACCATTCGACTTCTACCGGGACTAGTAAGCATGTATAAGCAATAACCGAGACTTCAACTTAAACTCTACCCAACAAGCCAAGTTGCAAGGGAACAAGGTATAGCAAGTATCAAGGACGATCATGCAGCAAATAGGTGCTACCCGACAATAATCAATATTGCTCGACCAATGCATACTAAATAATAACCTTAGCCAAATTTAACATCATGAGTATCCAAAATAGTTGAAGGTATGCATAGATGCTTGCCTTGAGCTGCAGGTTCCACACTCACGTTCTCCGGATTAGCACCACTTTCAGCTCCACCAACGTCAAACTCCGGCAGTTCGTTCTCTAAGAGAAAGAACAATGCAACATGAATGACATGAATATATGACATGATATGAAGTGAAATAATGCATGACAAGAGGCGGATATGTTACTCAAGATGACAGGAGTGCAGTGCAAAAAGAATGATATGATTTGAAAATAAATTGATTAAGATACAGTCCTCTGTTGCAATTACATTGAGGAAAGACTTCAATTAATGTGATTGTGGCATTTAAATTATTTTCGAAATTAAATCAATGTATTACTTAGCAGAATCATTTTTACTGTAAAGAGTAGAATGTTCTGAGATTTGTGAACAAAGTTTCACTGTTTTTGAGAAAGGCATTATTTAAATATGATTTATCACATCAGAAAGGTAATAAATTAATTTGAGATCATGTAACAGAAATTTCACCAGTGCTGATATTTTTAGATGGTACGGCATGGCATGATAGTAGCAGGGACCAACTTTCAGGACTTTTGGAGCTGTTATGATTTTCTGGTGATTTTTCAAAGAAAAGAGATGGACTAGTACAGATTAGACAAGGCAGCTTTAGCTAGCTTCTCCTTGCCTTGGCTGATGTACAGCGGCGGTGTTCTGCAGCTCGCTACGACAGCAGGTGTCAGGTAATGGGGAGAAAAGGAAGGGTGGCGAGTCTCACCAGAGCACAAACAAGCTGACTTCGGCGTTGGTTGGGGTCAGGGAGGAGGCCGTCGTCCAGCCGGTCGTCGTGAAGATCTGCGACGGCAGATGAGCTCGGCCAGGAAGACGAATGGCCCGATGGCTACCACAGAGGAAAAAATTAAGGGCGTGCTGGCCGTGATTAGCTGCGGCAAAGACTGACGGAGACACGCACAAAAGGAATCGAAGAATTGCTCACTGAGACGGATGAATTAGATCGCGGAGGCGGTGCTCGTGCGACTGCCGAAGCTGGACGAAGACGACGCACGCTGCAGCTCCAGTGGATGGGACGACTTGGGGACGCGGTTGACGAGCTCGGCACGGCGTCCTCGTGCAGATCCCGTCGACGGCAATGGCGAGGAAAGGGATGCGCTGCCGTTGTTGCTTCGGCTCGATGGGGAAAACGGATGAGAGAGGGAACAGAGGAGGCGTGCGGCTGGAGCTTTAGCTCGCCGTTCTTGACGGAGGAAGCAGCGGCGTCGATGTGGGGCAACGCAGGCAGTGAGGGAGGTGCTCGAACGGCGACGTACGGCGTCGGGACGTTGGCAGGCATGCGGCGCCGCGTGTTGCCGCGCCTCTGATGGCGCTCGCCCACGCGAGAGGCAGAGAACGGAGGGAGAAGGGAGGAGAGGCTGACAAGGTGGTCCCACATCGATTTTGTCTCGGGTTTCCAGAGATTGAAGCAAAATTTTGTCTGTGCTCACCCGAAATGTCTGCCTGCTCCAGAGAACTGAAAGGAAACTGTCTTTGTACTTGTCTGACTTGAACTTCTTCACTCTTTCTAGAATTCAAAAGATGAACCTAGAGCACTCCAAAAATCATGGGAATTTGACAGCTTAGAGAAGAGGTGATGCAGAAGTCGATAACTTTGCTCGAATTTAGAAGCATCAAAACACTCCTAAAATCTGGGAAAATTCAACACAATTCACGATTTGGCATCTAGTTATTTGTAGAGTTATTTACCAGCATAAGTTCTGTTTGAAAATTTCAAGTTACTTAAGAAGATATGTTTTCCAATTTGATTTCTCCATTTGAAAACGAAATGCAGAGCAATGCAACACATGCTAACAGAATTTTAATATTATGCTCATGATGGATGATTATGCTTGATAACACGCGATAAAAAAATTGGGATGTTACACCTAACAATGCCGAGCCTCACGCTTCAGAGACTGACGAAGTTCGGGAGGCCAATGGTGTTGATAGTAGTAGTACCCTCAACGGATCAGCCAACACTGAAAGTAACAATGATTTGAGTGTTCCTTTTCAGCCTGATATTTTTGATCCAAGGTATTGGGATTCACTTGATAGAAACATGCTTGACATTTTGCTCCTAAAGGGTCCAAAGAGAGACCTATCTATTCAGAAAGGTCCTAAAGACAGATTATCTAGAAGGTTTTCTGCAGATTTCTACACTAGAATTCTAACAAATGGAGATAAGTGTGATAGGGAATGGCTGGTATATAGCAAAGAACTCGATAGAGTATTTTGTTTTTGTTGCAAGTTATTAAAGGGCCAAGCAAAAGGACACCTGACAAATGAGGGTTTCAAAGATTGGTCACATCTTGGCGCTAGAATTAAAGAGCATGAAACTAGTCCAGAACATATGATGAATATGACCACTTGGTATGGCATGCGTCTCAGCTTTGACAACGATCAAACTATTGATAAAGTTGCTCTACGAGAACTTGAGAAGGAAAAGGGCCATTGGAGGAAAGTTCTGATCAGAATTCTTTTGATTGTAAAATTCCTTGCAAAGCATAATTTAGCATTTCGTGGCAGTAATAGCAAGCTGTACCAAGAGCAATGGGAATTTCTTAGGCCTGGTTGAGATGTTGGCTGAATTTGACCCGGTTATCCAAGAGCATGTTCGACGAATTACAAATGATGAAATACATGTACATTACCTTGGTCATGGCATCCAGAATGAGTTAATAAGTCGAGAAGCGCTGGTTGCGCGCCCCATCCCTCTCTCCCTATCCACTGCTACAGTAGAGAGCCGGCGTCCCAGGCGATTTCTCCGCCCCAGGCGGATCTCTCGCTTCCCCCTCCTCTCCGGCGGCCTCGTCGGCGCCGGAGAGGACGGGGAAGCAGGATCTCGTCGTGGGTGCGTTAGGTCTTAGCTGTAGAGTAGGTTAGAGATGCTAGGGTTAGGGTTTCCGCCGTCTTCCTTCTCGGTGACGGGCGGATCTTTTGGTCCCTGCGGCGATTCTGGTGGTCGAGGCGTCGACGTCGACGCCAAGCTCGCCGGTCTTGCTGTGAGGTGGCTCGTGTTTCCGGCTAATGGCGGCGAGGCGGTGGCGTCGTCATCGGCATGGAATAAGGTCTCCCGGGCTCTTCCTCGCCTCGTCGGTGCGCTGCTCCGGTGCCGGCGGCGAGCTTGTGGAGTTCTTTTGTACAGGAGCCTCTTGATGGTGTCTCTCTTTGGTCGGCGGTGGCGGACGACGGTGATGGCCTTCTCGTCGGGTTCATGCCCCTCCTCTCCCCTTTGCTCGCCAGCGGCCCAAGGTCGTTCAGCTTTTGCTCATGCGGCTCAAGGAAGGTTGAGCTGCTGTCTCCTCTGGCTCCTCTTTCAAAGAGTGCTCGCGACGAAGTTGGAGGAAGATAAGGGAGGGGTCCGGCGGTCTCCGGCGTACGGCGGCGGCGGCGGATCTGAGATCCATCCAGGTTTGGTTAGGGTTAGGGATAAAGCTGTAATTTGTAAGTCTTCCAGGGTCTTTTCTGTAAAGTGCCTTGGATAATCAATATATCTCTTTCGCAAAAAAAAAAAGAATGAGTTAATAAGTATGCTTGCTGCTGCAATCAGGTCTCAAAATCTCGGGTACGGCCCTGGAGATAAGGAAGAAAGATACGTGAGGGAGAGAGAAATAAAGGAGAGAGATACGTGAGAGATAAGTGGGCGAAGGAGAGTGATCTGGGTGGTCACTTTTCAACCAATGGGAGGTCATGATTTTGAGAGGTACGGATCTCTGACGTGGCCACTTGTGTTTCCTTGTTTTCTTTGTGTATTTATTTTGAGGTATTAAACAATCTCAAATACAAAAGTTGTCAACTACAAAGTTTTAGATTTTGTAGAGGTCTACAACTTTCATTTTAGTAATTTCTTCATCCGAGGTCATTTATAAAATTTGAATTTCAAATTTGAGAAATTCAAACTTCAAATGTACTTTTCGTTAGCAAAATTAATTAAATGAAAAGGTGTTGAACTACAAAGTCGTACAACATCTGAAGATATACAACTTTTATTTTGGTCATTTTTTCATCCGACATAGTGGTAGTAACATTGCTAAAAAACTTATATATTTGTCTAATAGTTTCATGAAACTATATGATAGATATAGATTTTGTGAAGAACGTTGCTATCACTTCGTTCAAATCAAGGAATGATCCAAATAAGACTTGTATATCTTGAGAAGTTATACAACTTTGTAGTTCAACACTTTTTAATTTGAATTCGTTCAGGGCTTCAAATAGATGCACATATTTATCATAGTGATATAAATTTGAAGAAAACAAGTCATGTGAAAACAATAAAAATCTGTAGCAGTAAACATACAAACATATATCCTTAATTAAAAGAGCATGATTTTAAAAAAAATAGAAAAAAATAATCATGAAATTTGGAGTTCGTATGAGGGAGAAATACCAATTACAAATATTAATTCCGGATTAAAAAACGAAAGATGAACTTTGTTCATGTTCTTCAGCACCTATTTTATCCATTTTTAGAGGCGGACCACCTTACGGACCGCCGCCAAAAATATCTTGTATTTTTAAAGGCGGACCGTAATGTGATCCGCCGCTAAAAATTAAATTGCTGACGTCAGCAAACTATTTTAAGCGATAGATAACATTATGAACCGCCGCTAAAAATGTTGAAACCATTTTTAGAGGCGGATTTTGCGTGAACCGCTGCTATACTAAAACCTAGTCCACCGCTATAGTGTCCTTTTGTTGTTGTGCTAATTAAGCTTGTGACATACAGTAATAGAACATTAGGAGGACATTCAGATTACAGTCTTGCTGAACAGCTGAGGTGCTTGCAACATCACTATAACAAAAAAAAAAAAGGGAATCATTCTCTTTAGTAGCTTCACCATGATTCTTTAGTTAAGACGCTGGCGTCTCTAGCAAAGGGCAGAAAAGCAACTTCACTCAGGCTTGAGAACTGAAGAAGCTGCATTAGGAACACTGCCTTTTTAATATAATTTTTGATTATTTATATAACATGTTTTATTGTTCTTCAAATAGAATGATATTTCCTGAATATTGTAGCTAGGCCGTTAGACAAAGAAGAATAGCAATATAAATTGGAAACTTTACAAAAAGTTAAAAAAAAAAGAATCTAAGGAACATAGTTAGAAAGGAAAAATTATGTTAGTGGACTTTCACATTGTACACCATTTTGTTTTGGCAAAATTGTCTGAGACACACTGAGAAACAGTGGCTTCGTCCGCAGCACACCAACAAAGTCAAATTCGTCTGCAGCACACTACGATTTTGAAAACTCTTGTCTGTGACACACTATTACCATTTTGTAATTGTTTTCAACTTTTTCATCTCAGTTCATAAGATACATTAGAATTTGAAACTTGGCACCAATATACATTGTTGTATTGTCTATCATTAAAAAATGAAGCTATATTTTTTTTCGATTGTTTGCATCATGTGCTCATTGTTTTAATATTTTATTTCTTGATCAAATCATGCAAACAATCAGAAAATATGGCTCCATTTCTTTAATGATATACGACTTAACGTAGGGTCCGAGCCACTTGACGTTTTCGCATGCCGGCACGGCCTTGCATCGGTATAGGTTTTGACGGGGGTCACAGGTCGAGAACAATGATATGACGACCATTTGATCGTACAGATGCAGAACTAACAGTTGTTTTTTTTTTCCCGCTTGGTAACTACTGGAAAATCATTAACATAGTTGGTATGATTTGCCGTCGTATATTACAGCGTAGAACAGGCACGGTATTCAGGTACTAATAACCACCATATTGACACAACTACAAGCCTACAAAACCAGACGAGCGCATAGTGATCTTTCTTGAGCAGTGCAAAAATGGTCGCGATGAACAAGTCGCCCGCGCGGTTCTTCACGATTGACATGCAGCACACGTCTCCAGACGCAACATGGGCCTTCTTTGCAAATGCCCTCCATCCAGATCTGACAACGGCAAGATGACCGCGGTTTATCCTGACCCAACCTCTGTAACCGTTGGAAAAACCGGGGCTTCCGAACTCGATCCTCCTTGGTCCTCCCGCCAGGCATGTACTGGTGAATTCTTTGGAGAAAACCTGGCAGATAAGGAGAAAAAAACATGAGTGATGGCTTGGCACTTGGTGCCCATGAGTTTGAGAGTTTGGATCAGCTGTGTGATGCGCCATACCAGTTTGCCATGTTTTGCAGCTGTGTTGTTCACCCACATTACGTAAACTGGTTTCGGGGGATGCCAGACTGCTGTGATTGCAGCAAGAGCGGTGCTGATGATGGCCGCGTTCAGCCGCAAACCCCGTGAGAAAATGAAATCCTTTGCCTCCACGCTAGATGCATCGACGCTTGGAGTTGGAGCTGTTAATGACGCTGAAAGCCTCTTCGGAATGGAATGCCAGACCAAATCGGTTGAATCCGTCGAGCTCGGCATCAAGGTATCCACCACCTGCTCTGCACCAGTCGACTTCGACTGATCCTCTCCGAGAAAATCTGCAATGCAAATGAACTGTAACTAGACTATATGAGTAGTAATAATCACCATGCAAGATCTCTTTTATCACATGAGTTTTTGACTGAACCTGGGAATGGTGTAGCGTACGCCAATATATTCTCTGCTCCATCTCTATCGAAAAGCCTTACCTGAAAAAGTGCAGGGCCCTCGTAGAAGAACACCGCTGAATCGCCGCTCCGTAAATTGATGTCCTGGCAAAATAAAGGCCATCCGTTCCCGAATACCATGTTCCCGTCCACAGCCTCCACCGCCACATCGTAGCTTGCTCCGCTTGGAAGGACAAGGCGCACAATGCTGCTTATCTTGCCCCCCACTTGGTTAACGAAGCGTTTGTTAATGATCTACATAGGGGGCATAGACACTTATTTTACGTTGGATTATACATTCAAATATCGAAGAACACAATTAAAGGAACGTCGAGCTCGCCGTTGATTACATACCATTGATGCGTTGAAGCTTCCGGAGAACTCCTTCCTGAACGCTATTCCCTTGACCGGGTAACCAATACCTCCTCCAAGCGATTTGCCCTGTAAGAAGAAATCCTACAACAAAAACTTCATCAGAACGTAGTGCCCTATACGTGATCACGCTGAAAAACACACTGATGACAAATGACGCTTTCAACCTGCACATACCTCATTATGCAGAGCTCCTTGCTTCCCCTTTGCCAGATCGGACTTGCTGTCGACTGGTGGCGGAGCATACCTGATGCCTCCGGTAGGGGGCTGGCCGCATGACGCCCGGGCATCTTCTTTCAAGCGCGCATGCATGCAGCTGCCACCGCTGACTTCACGGCGGATTGAGCTGCTGCACTAAAGAGCAAATGCTGGGTGCCCATTGATGCGCAGCACTCATACCTTTTCCTCTCGTGGGGGCACGTATATATAAACATGAGGGCGGCATGGGCATGTGTGCATGTAGTCCAAATTGTATATGACGCCGGGCCTCGCCACTGCATTCAAATTTCCACCGAGGATCCTAGCTAATACGAGTGCTAACAGAAATGTCTAATCGCGGTCACAGACACGTGTATATCGCACGTCTCGATGAGTTTGCCAATCGGACGGCCACTAGCCACTGGGTAGTTATATATGGGGCACCTTTGGGTATCGACCTTTATGGGTACAAGGATACTACTACTGGTATATACATAGCACACATCAACTGTGGAATATGTTTGTTATTTTCATGCGGTGATATTAAGTATATACTCCATATAAAAATGAAACATTGGAGCGGTCGAGCAAGGCAATCAACAAAAGAGAACTCCGACAGAGAAAAGAAAGAGGTAGCTAGGCGGACACGAACCGTGGCGGGAACGAGCTAGGATTGGAAGCAACTGGCCGGTGTGGGATGGAGATATCGAATGGAAGCGTAGCATCGCATCGATTACTAGGTACAGCGGTTGCGCCAAAGGGCCACCAAGTCAGAGAGGGACTGATTTATTCCAAGTTTCCAACAGTGCGTGTTGTGCAGGTCACGAAAGAGCTAAAGCTGCATCTACTAAGGGCCTGATTGGTTGGTTGAATATGGACCGGCCAGGCCGGTGGGATGCAAGCATAGTAGGTTGATTGGTTGTCGAATGGTAGTCTGGCCAGGCTGATGGGATGCAAGCACAGGCTGATTGGTTGGATGTATCTGTGTTTGAGTCTGACTGGCCAGATGCAAAAAACACCACTCAACCTGGCTCACTGGAAACGAGAATGGATTCCGTTTTTCCAGAGCCTGGCTCGCATGCGCACTGGCCAGCTCGGGCCTGGCTCCCTGCAACCAGGCTGACTCGGTGGAGAAGAAAACCAATCACGCCCTAAAGTACGCATGGAAGCTAGTAGCTAGTGAGAGAGCGTAGTAGTAAGTAGCTGAACTTTGTTCGAACTCGTCGTCAGAACACAGAACTTTGCTTGCGGCAGTTCGATCCGCCTGCTGTCTGAAAGCAGAGTGAATAGCGTTCAGGCCAGGGAAAGGCACCATCGGAAACGTGTCGCCACGCCATGGCATCGTCCTCTCTGTTCACGTATGCACGCCAGTAGCAATCGCGTTTGAGTTTCAGAGTTTAGACCGCTCCGTTTGGTGCAGGATGGCATGTCCGAGCCCACCATCCTCCGTGGTCATGAGCAAGGCGTGCGAGAGGGGCGATGAGTGACCGGCGAGCGTGTGCACGCCGGCTTACGCTGGCGCCGGTAGCGAGCTCTGTCCTTGCTGGGCTGCCGGAGGAGGCGTTGTGGGCGGAGGAGACGGCGCATCTAGCTGCCGGGTCTGAGTATCAGGCGAAATCGCTGCTGAGCCAACGTCAACGAGTCTATGGCTCGAAATTCTGGGCTCTGGCGGACGAGCTCAGCTCTGATGATGAGGAGGACGAGCAACCTCCACACGAGCTGCTTGCAGGTTGGGACGGCTCCGGCGCAGGCGCCACAAGCGATGCTACTGCATTGCAGGAGCACGCGCCGAAGGAGCCTACCCCAACGAGTGCAGAACAAGGCTCTAAGGTACGTAACGTATCGGTTTTTGCAGGATCAAAGGCGGACAAGCTTTCGCTGAACGGAGACCGAACGCGGCCGGCGATGAAGCCGTGGCGCGGGCCGCTGCCGGCGAAGCGGCCACCGCTGAGATTCACACTCGGCGATGTGCTTGCGCAGGCCCATTCTGTGCTGCCGCAGACACAGCGAGCGAGCGGTTCTTCCCCAACTCCGGCGACAGCGAGCGGCCGGCCACCGGGCGGTTCAAAATTTGAATTTGGCCGACCGGGAAGGCGAGATCCCGGAACTGGTCGGGAGAGCGGTGCTGCAAATGGGCCGGCCCAAGCGGTGCTTATTTACAATGAAAGGGAAAACAACCCACTTCACGTTTTCTGCAGGGTTATGTGATCTCTTCATGCACGCGGGGGGAGGCCACGAGCGTTAGCCCGGGTCAAACCTGTTGCGCCTTCCGCGTGCGCGGCTCCTGCATGCGACGACTGGGGTTCCGTGTCCATTCCCTCCGCTTTGGTTCCTGAGTCCAGTCCAGGCATTGGTGCGGCAGCGGCTGCTGGTGCGGCAAAGGTTGCGAATCGTGTTTTTGCTCCCAGCTCCAACGCCATGGAAAGGATGAATGCGGGAGGTCGCAACGGCGGAGCGCCTGACCTCGGCCAGGGGCGTGGCCGGGGACGTGGTGTGGGAGGAGCTGAAGAGGAGGAGTTTTTCAACGGCGGCGGCGGCGGTTTTCATGGTGCCGGGTTTGACTTCGACCCGGGCTATGGCGGCTACGGCGGGCACGGCCGGGGATGGCCGAGAGCCGGCTTCCGCACTCGTGGCTCCAGGGGCTTCACACCTCGGCGCAGAGGCATGGCTGGGCGGCCGGGACGTGGTGGCTCGTCTGGTCGCGATGGCGGGCATCCGCGGGGGGCCGGGGCAGGAGGTCGTGGGCCGGTTCCGTTCCAGCAGCGCCCTGGGGGCAACCCCAATGCCAAGCAAGCCCAGGTGGCTGGGAACGCAGGAGGCATAGCTGGTGGGGGTCGGCCTGAACCGACTCCGACTAGCGCCGAGGCGGAGACGGAGGCGATGGAATGGGGACAGGATTTAGAAGACGGACAACCTGAGATGGCAAAGGCGGGTTCAAAGTCGAAGAACTGCGGCCGCTGCGCTCAAAAGGGGCACCTTGCCGCGGATAGCACCAGCAAGGTCTACTGTGTTTTGTGTGACGGACATGATCACGTCAATCACAAGTGCCATTTGCTTCGGCAGCCGCGACCAGTAGCTCACGCCGTCGGATACTCGGTCGCGGGGCTGGGGTTCTATCATATTCCCCACCCGCCACTCTCCCGGAAGAAGGATTCCAAGACTGCACTTGTGAAAGTTGTTGGTGGTACACTCTCGGTTGATGAAATTGTGGCTCAGCTACAGCGGATAGTGCCGGGCAAGTGGAAATGGGAACCTACGGCACATGAGAAAGACTCTTATGTGGTTCCATTCCCGTCAAAGGCGGAGCTGCAGCTTGGAGGTGCCGATGTCCGTGTGAACGGTGTGGCAACCGGAGTGCGCTTGACCTTTGAAGAATGGCAGTCGGAAGAGGAAGGTTATCTCCTCCCTAAGGTGTGGATACGGGTCACTGGGTTACGTAAAAAGCTGAGGGATTTCTTGAATCTTTGGGCAATAGGCACGATGCTTGGTTCCACCCAAACGGTGGATATGGAGACCACACGCAAGAGTAATTTTGGCTGGATTTTCGTGGCTGTCCTAGACCCCAAATTGATCCCATCGAAGCTTGATGTCGTGATTGGTGATCACTACTTTGAATTGAAGTTTGAGGTAGAGCCAAAGGGATTTGATGAAAATGGAGACGAGGTTCAAATGATTTTTAAGGATGGTGATGATAATGGAAATCAAGATATGGAGGAAGACGACCCCAATGGTGATAGCAATGCTGGTAGAGAGGCAAAGAGATCACAGGGTGACGATGTGGCTAGTGACAAGCAAGATCAAGTTGATCATTCTAACCCGGATGCCGCTGCTAGCATGCCACCTAACAAAACGGCAATAAGTATGTCATTGGTGCAGCGGCAGAAATGGAGGAAAAAATTCAGAAAATGGCAGAGGAGATAATGGAGATGGCGGTGAACCGTACTTTGGAGGCATGCGCTGATAAGGTACTCGCTGAGGACGACGTGTTGCAAGTTTGATGGTTTGGTAGAAGATGTAACATCGGAAGACGACGATGATTTTCTTGAGGTTGCTGAAAATGGGGATCACACATCCATGATTTCCAACACCAAATTAAATACGGAGGACTGTGCTAGAATCTGGGATAAGAATGCTGTTGTGGACAGGTACAAAATAGGAGTGCTAGAACCGAACATCAATGCGGACGCCGCGCAGTTGTGTGCAAGTGCCGGGGCTAATCAAGTTGGCCTCTCAACAAGGGTTGAGCTGGCTGTAGCTGAGACCGGGTGGCACCACATGCCGCCTGTGGTTACGCTGGTCGGGCTACCAACGCTCGGCGAGCTTGCGCAAGCGGGCGGGCCAGCATCACAAGCTGTGGCGGTGAGTCCGCCGGGGTGCGCTCAACCTGCCGGGGATGGCGTCGCACAGCTACAGAACGGCAGCGAGAACATTGCGGCTCTGCTGCCCCCGTCCGCAGCTCCGCATGCTGACTGAGAAACTGCAGCACACGCGCTGGACGGCGCGCACGACGTCGCGAACACCGCGGCAACTTCACCGCGTCCTGGTTCTCGCGTTGCAGCTCATGTATCGCATGACACCAGGGCGCGGTCTACTGGCTCGGCACCACCACGACTCGATCGCGGGCTCAACGGTGAAGGCAACGAGCAGCGGTGGCCGAGGTGCGGAGCAGCTAAGGCTGCTACCCTTGCGGCTGCTGCTGGAATCAAGGAAGCAACAATTTTGCCATCGCGCTCGAGCCCAAGATTTGCGGGTACTAGAGACGAAAACGTCTTGGACAAGGCAAGGAAGAGGACCGCGTGGAAAAACCTCGACACAGCTGAAGGTAATAAGCCTTCATTTTGTTCATTTCCCGAGTCTTCAATTCATGCAAACATATCTAAATTAGGAGTTTCTCTTGGTTCCTCTCGTAAGCAAATTTCAGAATCTGTTTTTTTACTTAAGAACTTAGAGCTGCAACGATATGAATCATTTAAAGAGAGTAAGTTAGAGAATTTTTGCTCAGATTTAGAATGTTCAGATAATGATGGGGATGAGGATTACAACTTCGACAACCTCACTCTTGGTCACTTATGTGGTGACATAATGGAGGAGGTTATGGACGAAGATGAGGACAGCGATCACCTAAGTTGTGATTTTCAAGCTGTCTTTAAAAAGAACAAATCAAAAAAATTCTCAATGACGAAAAATAATGCTAAAATTAAGTTCGTCAAAAAACATAGAAGTAGTTCAAAATGAAAGGAATTTTTTGGAATAGCAGAGGTCTTAGTGACTTGGCTAAATTTAAGTTCCTTTCGAATACGTGTAGAGAAGAGAAGCTAGACTTCATCGCTCTATTGGAAACTGGGAAAAAAGATTTTACATAAACTACTTTGAAAAATATTTGTGCTGGCCAATACTTCATATGGCACTGGTCTGAACCTCATGGTAGATCGGGCGGTATCCTTTTGGGTATCAATTTGGAAGTCTTTGATATCGGTAGCATTGATGAAGGCGATTTCTATGTGAAGTTCCACCTTCGTTATAAAACCGATGGTTTCCGATGGGTTCTTGTCGCGGTATATGGGGCTGCACAAGATGAATTCAAGGAAGCTTTCTTAGCAGAGCTAGTACAAACGTGTTCCAAGGAAGATTTGCCGCTGCTTGTGGGTGGTGATTTTAACATCACTAGAAATCCACAAGAAAAGAACAACGATAGATACAATGATCGATGGCCTTTCCTCTTCAATGCTGTCATAGACAGCTTGGATTTGAGAGAACTGCATCTTTCTAATCGTAAGTTCACATGGGCAAATTCTAGGACAGTGCCAACTTATGAAACTCTTGATCGGATTCTCGTAAGTACCAATTGGGAAACTAAGTTCCCTTTGTCAACGGTGCAAGCGTTAAATAGAGATATTCCCGATCACACGCCATTGCACTTAAACTCCGGGAGTGGTACTCACTCCAACAAACAACCATTATTTAAATTTGAACTTGGTTGGTGAAAGGATCAAGGGCACCGAGAGGGGGGGGGGGGGGGGTGAATCGGTGTGTCAACAATTTCTCCCAAACGTACTTTAGGCGTGAAGCTAGCAAGACTAGATATGGTGATGACAAAAGCAAGCGATGCGCGCACACAATCTAGTCTATGCAACAAGCAACACCCTAGCAAGCAATTCTACCAAGTAGTAAAGAGACAACCTATCAAGCAATTCTACTAGCACAAGAAGTAAATGCGGAAACGTAAATGCTAGTATGTAAAGGAGATAGGGATAGGAATGCTCATGATTTTTCCCGTGGTCTCGGAAGGATGGCGCCTTCCCCTACTCCACGTTGGGTCACTCCCGCCGAGTCTCGACCCCGTCCCTCCGCTCGATGGCGATCCCTCCTAGAGCACACTTCACCCTCCGAGTGAAGTCGCGGGCACGTCCCGCCGGGCTCGATCCCGGGTACTCTTCCGGAGGTAAGGCTCCGCACGTGATGCGTGCCAAAGGGCGCTCCACTAGTGATGCTTCTTTCGCACGGGAAGCTCCAAGACCGTGTACAAACTTGTGTTAGCTTCCACAATCTCCTTGGACAGCTCAACACCAACGCCTAACCGGTCTAGGCCTTGCCATAGACCAAGAGTAACAGCTCAACTTGACTCTCTCAAGCACTCCCTAGCCTAGAGATCAATGGATGCAACTTGTTACTCTCTCAAGCACTAGGATCACTCCAAATCCTTCTCAAGTGCTTCCTCTTCTTGCTCTTGGCTTCTCCCTGTCTCCCTCAACTATTCCAGTGGCCAAGAGACCCTCAAAGAGGTAGGTAACCAGCTATATATAGGCCTCCAACCTCAAACTAGCCGTTACCAAAAAGCAGTCTGTCGATACAGTCACCGTAGTAACCACCGTATGATACGGTGACTGTAGCACCGTATCATACGGTGACTCCTTTCTCACCTGCCAGAGCAACTCCATTCTCTGGTCTTCATCTTCTTGGGTTCACCGTATCATACGGTGACACCCACCGTATCATATGGTGACTCCTTCTCTTCAGCTTCCAGCCAACTGCCAAGTCTCTGGAAATGATACGGTGACCACCGTATCATACGGTGACCACCTCACCGTATCATACGGTGACTCCATCTTCTCTGCCAGGTCATCACCTCATCTGGACTTCTCTCCTCGCAGTCACCGTATCATACGGTGACTGGCACCGTATCATACGGTGGCTTCTGCTGAAGCTGATCTTGATCTCCTCTTCGATCCTCGACTCCAACATCATCCTTCTTGGTTCCTTCACTTCTTCCCTTCTACTCCAAGTGTCCGAGAGACTCACATTTGCATCCAAAGATCTCTACACTATTGAGTACCCAAGAGAACCAACTTGAACCCTCTTGATAGTCCGGTTTTTCCTATGGACTCAAGCTATCATCTAACCAAGCAACACTCGCTTGGTCTAGCATGTCCTTAGCCTTGATCCATACATTCTCCGCGACTCCATCAAGTCCGTTCTTGTGTAGATGAAGGCAACCAATCATCCTTGACGTTTGAATTAGGGTGTGTCGGCGTACACCACCAACGGACGGAGCTTTCTTCATATGTGACCATTGTTCAATATCCTACATGGAAATGTTAGTCACATACATAAGGGTCATCCAATCACCAAAACATTCATACCTTTGGGGTTTCCAAACACTCCAATGGCCATGAAGCTTACAATCTCCCCCTTTTTGGTGATTGGTGACAACATGAATGTAAGACATCAAAAGATGTAAAGGATAAGGAAATAAAGCGCAAGGATTGATCGAGATGAAAGGATATGAGATTAAGCACAAGGTAGACCGCTCATAGAATAAGACATGGAGAACGCAAGAGCAAAGCGGCATCTCGAACAAGATAACAACTATGCATCATGATATAGGATAGATAAAGCAAAGATCATGATGAATAGAGAAAGCGTGGGTCATAGCTCAAGAAATGTATCACCTGCAAAAATAGAGTTAGTGCACAGTAGGTGATAACTAAGGAACAAGCCAAGTGAGCTATGACTAACACCCCTGCAATGATATGATAAAAGATAAGTCCTGCAAAAGCAAGTTAGTGCACATATCATCACAGGTACAGGAATACACAAGAACATCTCAGGCATATATATATATATATAACAGGAACTGAGTATGTAAAAGAAACCAAGTGCATTCTTAATGTGCTAAACACCGAGACAAAGAAATCCAAGCACATTAAGAACCACAAACTCCAAAAGAATATACAATAGAAACACCAGACTCCCCCTGAATACAAAAACAATCTCGATCAAGTCTCACTCCCAACTCCCCTAGACACATTCTCTCCCCCTTTGGCACCAAGGACCAAAAAGATCATAGAGAAGAAGATATACGCTATCCTACGCGCCGGTGTCTGGAGGTGGTGCAGTGGCAGCAGGTGCTGAAGAACTGGCAGAAGTCTGAGCACTGTCCTGCTGCTGCTGAGAAGGTGGCACTGGAGGTGTCCAAGTCCAAGTCCGCGGCATCCCCAAGACTCCTGAGGCTGAAAGAGTGGCGTGTACGGCACAAGCTGTCTAGAAGCCATCCCAGAGAGTCTGCCTGAAGAAGGGTCTGCTCAAGCTGTACTGCATACCGGACTACCTCATCATCAGAAGCTGAGTGAACTGACGGAGAAGGAGAGCGACTGGGAGTCCAAGTGAAACTGCCAGTAGGTGATGATGCCTTTGCCGGTGGATCCTGTCTGGTAGCAAGAGCTGCATCGATCTCCTCACGGGTATAGCCAAAGTCAGAGATGTCTGCAAGCCTGGTCATCTCATCAGACGCTGCAACTGTCGTAGTGACCACTGCCTCTGTAGTAGTAGAAAGAGGAGCTGAAACTGAGGCTGTCTGGACTGAGACTGAAACTGTCTCTATCTCACTGAAGTCTAGTGAACGTGCAGCTAGCGGAGAAGAGAGCTGAGCAGCTGAAGTAACAAGTCCCTGCCCACGAACTGGAGTGGTACTCATCAGGAAAGCAGATGGTGTCATGTACTGCCCAGGTGACAGGAAAGGAAACGAAGACGGTCCTGCCTGAGAGGGACCAGCCTGAGAAGGTCCTGCCATCCCTGTCACTCCAGCGAAGGTCGAGCTCATCAAACCCTGAGAAGTCTGGCCAGAAGGTGTAGCTGGGGCTGAGAGCATCGAAGCAAAGAAACCTGGTGCTGCTGGAGGCTGCTGCAACTGAAAAGCTGGAGGAGGTATCATCGACGGTAGTGGCACTGGTGGGAAAGAAGGCATCCCTGGAATGAACTGGCCCACATACCCGAAAGCTGCAGCAAAAGAACCGAAGATGGTCTGGTTGGTCAGCTGAGTGGCCCTGAGAGTGTCAGCAACCTGCCTGGTCAACTCTAAGTGTGCGGCATCTCTCTGCTCCTGCTGAGCTCTCCACCTGTCCTGCTCCTCAACCCTCCGTCTGAGATGCTCAAGCTGTGCAAGTATGGAGGGGTCAGTGGCTGCTGCTGCTGGAGCTGAGTGTGGTGCTGTCACTGGAACCTCTGGTATTGCCTCTGGTATGTCATAATAAGGCGCAGGTGAGGTGTGTGAGAAGTCCTGGCCTGTCTCCTCTGTAGCTCCGCTGCCACCAGCACCATCCCCTGCTGTGGACTGAGAAGCACTACCCTGTGAAGCAGTAGCCCTCCTGAGAACTCGTCTGTCTGTGGGGGGTAGGAGCACGTACTCAGAAGTAACCTCAGGAAGTGTAGAGTACGTCTCATGGGACATGTAGCCAGTCATCCAGAGAAGATAGCAAATATAAGGACCAAAAGGAAGAACTCTGGAGCCCACTCTTTCTGCAAGGATATCCTCCATCTGACTCAGAATCAGGTCGACAAGATCAAAGGGAATGTGGCTGATCAGTGAAAGAATACCCCACTGGAACAAGCAAGAGATCCTGTCCTGGTATCCACCTCTGGGAATGATGGTCCTACTGAGAAGTGCCCTGATAGCTCTAGCCTCATGTGTCAATCTGTTGGGCATCCTGCTGTAGTTCTCCGGATACGAGGAGGAAAAGCAACTGACATGTCAGCGTCTGGAGGCTCAATTCCTCCTACCGGTCTGCGAGGTGGCCTGACTCCCTCATTAGCGAGCCCGTGGAGAGTCCGCTCAAACGTGTCTGCATTCAGGGCTGCCCTGATCTCCTCTCTGGTCCACCTGCAAGGCTGTCCATTATACATGAACCACACCTCTGACCTGTCCTCAGCAATCCAAAGTGTGGAGTAAAACTCTCTGACAATGTTGCTCCTGTACCTCATCGGAGTAGTCAGCAAGGTCTGGAGTCCTCTCATGAAGCTCAAAGACTGTGACATGTCCTTCCCTGCAGCCAAGGAGAGACGAGCTGCTGTAACGTGAGAGTGCTTGGCATACAGCTTGTCCCCCTTGGTGGTCTCCCTCCTGTGATAGGCCTCGCCTATCCTCCTCTGCAGCACTGTCCAGTACCTGGGACCAGCCTCTGGATCTCTAGCAACTGGTGCCCAAGTCATCCTGTCAACCTGTCTGGCTGCCTTGATGGTCTCCCCCTTGATCTTGAGCATGTCTGACTGAAGAAGAGCCGGGTAGCCTGAAGCTCTCAGAGCTGCCATCTCTGCTCTCTCTGCCCTCTTCTTCAGAACCTCTGGATCCTGGTCAGGAGGAGTGTCTCTGTAGAATCCTCCAGAGCCCTGACTGTCTGAGCTGGAAGTGGAGCTGGAGCTGGAGCTGTCCTCTGCGGGTACAGCCTGCTGCTGCGCAGTCCTCGACGGACCAATCTCAGGGATGGCCGGAGTCTGCTGCGGTACACCTCTCCGTCTGGTGGACCTCCTCAGGGGTGTGTGCTCCCCCTGGACTGTACCAGCTCCCTCTCTGATCTGGAAGCCTGTGCTCCTGCCAGTGGGTATGTCCACTGATGCTGCCCTGAGAGCCTGGTCCCACTCACGATCACCTGTCTTCTGCTTCTTCTTGGGCGGTGGATCTGGAGCCTTGCCCTTTCCTCTGTCCTGATCACCTCTGCCTCTGCCTCTGCCTCTGTCTCTAGCCATAGCTGCCAACTATCAAGCTGCCGCTGACAAGATAGGGCGAGTGAGCTTGGCCCACCAACCCGTCCACTGACAAGCTGACTGCCACAAAGATAGGATCAAGGGCTTGGCCCTAAATCCGTCCACTGAGAACTCTGCACTGTCAACTGTCACTGTCCTCTGGGCTGCTCAACTGACAACTGCCACTGCACGATAGGATATAGACAGGGTATATGAGTATAGAATAACCTACTATAATCTACAAGCAAGAATCGTAGGTAAGCGCGTAAAAGTCTATGTGAAACCCTAGCGCTGAGGTGAAGGACACAATGCCGGCAATTAAATGCAAAGGGGAACTACGGCATTGTCGATTATGGGTGGCGATTAACTAGTGCACATATAGAAGATTCAATGTGACACTAATTAAGGATCAATAACTAGTGACGTGATTAAGTAGAGGACAATTATGCTCGATCATGACACTAGGACCTACATGCCGTAATAAAAGATTGAACTTTACGACAATTACGACATATAGACTGGAGATTCAACTAGGCTAGCTGTAGGAAATAAGCAAAAACATGCTTTATCAGCTAGACATAGATGAACTCCTAGACAATTTGGGCACATTATCGATGAATGGAGTGAAAGGCTAACAAATTGCCCTAGGTATGGACTCCTACTACTGTGCATTGCGATCAATCGAGCCAATTTCGCCGGAAAGCAAGAACTTGGTTGGTGACCTCACCGGAAAAGAGAGGCGACGACGTCGACGGCGAAGACGAGCTGGACTCGGTCCTCTTCTTCCTGTGCGCGAGCAGCAGCTCGGCGGCGCAGAGGGAATCGACGGCGGCGGCTCAAATCGACGGTGAGGCGCGGCGGTGGCGCGGTGGAGCGGCGACGCGGCGGCTCGGTGAGGTGGTGCGGCAACGCGGCGAGGTGGAGGAGCAGCTGCGCGGGCGCGTGGAGCAGAGGAGCGCGAGCTTAGGGCGAGGTGGAGCGAGGAGCTGCTGGTGGTGGAGGGCGAGCTCGTCGGCGGCGAGAGGGCGCGGCGGCGTACGGCGACGGCGAGGGTGGAGATGAGCGCGCGAGTACGGCGGCGGCGATGATGGTGCACAGTAACAGGGAAAGGTTACGGTGGGTTAGGGTAAAACAGAACGGACGGCCGAGATTAGAGTTTGAATCAACGGCTCAGATCGAAAAGAATAACGGTCAATGCGTAGGTCACCGTATGATGCGACGATAGGCACCGTAGGATGCGGTGATCTCCAGGAGCTGGGCGCAGAAGCCACGGTCACCGTATCATACAGTGACTGGCACCGCATGATACGGTGACAGTAAATGCCAGCTCACAGAAGATCAGAGGCAAAAGCCTCACGCATATTACGGTGACTATCACCGTATGATACGGTGAACACCAGAAAAGCTGATTTCAAGGAATTTCTTTCTAAGTCCATACATCTCACACAAAGACCAAATAAACACCATGCATGGACTAGAAAGGGAACACTCAAACACTCCTTTGAAAATAGACCAATATAGGTTGCGCATAGGCTTATAGTAATTTTTCAACGGCAAATAAGATGCAACCAATAAGATCCAAAAGCGATAAAACCAAAGGAGGGGTATGTATGAGCCATTTGCCTATGATCCGTGCAAGTAGATTTAACCTTGAGGATCATTTTAGCAAGACTCAATGGGCATGAAGCGCAATTCTTTTCTTTAGTCACACTTTTATGAGATGTGAGATCATATTACGAATGAAGCACTTCCTCATAGTGTGACAACTCCTTTGTGATTTCCTATATGCAATGCATGAGACAAGCATATCATACAAATGCAAGGGAAAGTAAACATGCCATGTGATATGCAAGCAAAGTTAAGACAACGCATAAAGGAAACCTACTCAAGGTCAAGTTTGAGCCTCTCTCAAGCTTACTCACTATGAGCCAAACCTTGCCTTGAGTCCATCGGTCCACCAACTCAAGCATCCCCTATGCTCATAGCTATCTTGAGAAAGTTAGACCTTGAACTAATTTTTATGTTCTTTTCTTTTTAGTTATTTACATATGCATGAATGCAAACATACTAGTTCACAAAGGAGCACCTAACTACCATGCAAGCAATGCAAGAAAAGAAACTACTATGATACAAGTTACCTCCTTGAAGAGTAGATTTGTCGATGAAGCACTCGAAGCTTGTGGTGGACGTTCATGAATTGACGTTGCGGCGCACGGTCCACCACCATCACCCTTCTAGGTCTTGTTCTTGGGAGCCCACTCGCACTTGGTTGGCCTCTCAAGGTCAACTATGCATTTGGGCACCCAAATCTTCCTCATCATCCTTCTCTTGTCGGGTGATCCAAGAGGCTTTGCCTTCACTCTTCCTTTCTTGTCCCTAAAGAGCTTGTAGTGTGTATTCCCATGGAACAAGTTAGCGTTAGGCAAAACTTTGGAACTTCTCACCTTGGGACAATTCTTGCTAGTGTGCCCATCACGGCAACACTTCTCACAATAGTAGTCGTCCGCCATGAGAGGGACTACCCAAGGTGGAATGTCATCGTCCTTGCCGATGAGGTTGATGGCGGCGGGGTAGGAGCCGAGTCCCTTGTGCCCGGGGTTGTTCACAAGGTTCCGACCAAGTATCTCCTTATGGATGGTCCTTCCCCTTGTGAGCCTCTCGAAGCCGTCCATCACCGAAGCTCTCTCCTCCTTGAGTTGATGATATTCCTTCAAGATGTTCTCATCAAGAGAGATGCTCTCAAGAGAGGGAGTTAGTCCATCACAAGTAATATATGAAGAATCGGAATAGATGAACTAGAAGAAGAAGTGTTACACTTTTCGAGGAGGGATTGATGTTCTTCCTCAAGAACCTTGAACTTGCCGTTGAGCCTCATGTGTTCAACCTTGAGCTTGTCATAGCTTTCATCCAAGGTCATGAGCGAAGTGGAAAGGTGCTTGATCTCATCCTCTAGTAACTTGGACTTCTCCTTGAGCTTCATGTGGTCTTCCTCAAGCTTGTCATAGTCCTCATCAAGAGCCTTGTGAGAGATGGATAAGTCCCTAAGTTCACCCTCAAGTTGACGAACTCGGAACGCGGCCACTTCATGTTCCTTCTCCAACCGAGCAATGGTCTTGTCCTTCTTCATGACCATCTTGCCGGTTAGGAGAATGCTATCCAAGAGTTCCTCATATGTGGGCTTATCCTCCTCACCAAACTCTTCATCGGACTCGCTCTTCTCATCTTCACTACTATCCTCATTTTTGGCCATCAAGCAAGTAGGTGGTGGAGGTAGAGTCTCGGACATGTTTGTGAGAGCAATGCCGGCCATCTTCTTTCCCTTGGAGGATGAGTCATCACTTTCTTCTTCATCACTATCATCATCCGAACCCACTCTCCAACATAGAGTCCCTTGCGAGATGATCTTCTCTTGTCTTTGCCTCTAGAGCTTTCCTTCTTGACAAACCTCTTCCTTGCCTTGTACTTGCTTCTAGGGTCTTCTTCTTCATCATCGCTTGACTCTTGAGTCTTCTTCTTGCTCTTCTTGATTGGCTTCGGACATTCCTTGGCAAAGTGACCCTTCTCCCCACAATTGTAGCACTCGGCATCTTTCTTGTTGATGAATCTTCTCTTGAAGAAGTTGCTTCTCTTCATGAGGAGTGCTAGATCATTGGGATGAAGTTGCAACAAGTCTTCAACATCTTCTTCGAGCTCTTCATCACTTGAATCTTGAGTCACCACCTTCTTCATCTTCTTGCTTGACCCCTCGGATGCAAAAGCAAGATTCTTGGAGGGCTTCTCATCAAGCTTCTTGTCGAGGTTGTAGCTCTCGAAGGCGGTGATCTTCCCAAGTAGCTTGTGGGTTGTGAGGGCTTGAATGTCGGTGTTGAAAAGGCATGTGATGAGTGCTCCATATTTCTCCCTTGGGAGAATCCTCAAGATCTTCCGCACAAGGTCACCATCATCAATCTTGTCCTTCACACCGAGAGAGTTGATATCCTCTACAAGCACATTCAAGCGAGAGTAAGTGTCATTGATTAGCTCATTTGAAGACATGGCAAAATCATCATACTTGTTCTTTAGCACATAGTATCTTTCCTCTTTCACGTCCGTGGAACCCTCATGAATTTGTTGAATTTGTGTCCATACTTCATGAGCGGTACCCGCGGACTTGACTCGAGCAAAGACCTCTTTAGTGATAGCTTCAAACAAGGCATTTTTAGCTTTAGCATTTGCCTTTGCAAGATTCACATCAAGAGTACCAATGGGAGTCCTTAGAGAGACACCGGTACTTACCACTTCCCATGCGAGAGGATCGAGAGCCTCGAGGTAAGCTTGCATGCGAGCTTTCCAATAGGCATAGTCGGTCCCATCGAACGGGGGCGGCCCATGTTCTCTCGGCATCCTTACTCAAGGCGGTTAAGCCCTATTTGAGCAACGAGGCTCTGATACCACTTGAAAGGATCAAGGGCACCGAGAGGGGGGGGGGTGAATCGGTGTGTCAACAATTTCTCCCAAACGTACTTTAGGCGTGAAGCTAGCAAGACTAGATATGGTGATAACAAAAGCAAGCGATGCGCGCACACAATCTAGTCTATGCAACAAGCAACACCCTAGCAAGCAATTCTACCAAGTAGTAAAGAGACAACCTATCAAGCAATTCTACTAGCACAAGAAGTAAATGCGGAAACGTAAATGCTAGTATGTAAAGGAGATAGGGATAGGAATGCTCATGATTTTTCCCGTGGTCTCGGAAGGATGGCGCCTTCCCCTACTCCACGTTGGGTCACTCCCGCCGGAGTCTCGACCCCGTCCCTCCGCTCGATGGCGATCCCTCCTAGAGCACACTTCACCCTCCGTTTGAAGTCGCGGGCACGTCCCGCCGGGCTCGATCCCGGGTACTCTTCCGGAGGTAAGGCTCCGCACGTGATGCGTGCCAAAGGGCGCTCCACTAGTGATGCTTCTTTCGCACGGGAAGCTCCAAGACCGTGTACAAACTTGTGTTAGCTTCCACAATCTCCTTGGACAGCTCAACACCAACGCCTAACCGGTCTAGGCCTTGCCATAGACCAAGAGTAACAGCTCAACTTGACTCTCTCAAGCACTCCCTAGCCTAGAGATCAATGGATGCAACTTGTTACTCTCTCAAGCACTAGGATCACTCCAAATCCTTCTCAAGTGCTTCCTCTTCTTGCTCTTGGCTTCTCCCTGTCTCCCTCAACTATTCCAGTGGCCAAGAGACCCTCAAAGGGGTAGGTAACCAGCTATATATAGGCCTCCAATCTCAAACTAGCCGTTACCAAAAAGCAGTCTGTCGATACAGTCACCGTAGTAACCACCGTATGATACGGTGACTGTAGCACCGTATCATACGGGACTCCTTTCTCACCTGCCAGAGCAACTCCATTCTCTGGTCTTCATCTTCTTGGGTTCACCGTATCATACGGTGACACCCACCGTATCATACGGTGACTCCTTCTCTTCAGCTTCCAGCCAACTGCCAAGTCTCTGGAAATCATACGGTGACCACCGTATCATACGGTGACCACCTCACCGTATCATACGGTGACTCCATCTTCTCTGCCAGGTCATCACCTCATCTGGACTTCTCTCCTCGCAGTCACCGTATCATACGGTGACTGGCACCGTATCATACGGTGGCTTCTGCTGAAGCTGATCTTGATCTCCTCTTCGATCCTCGACTCCAACATCATCCTTCTTGGTTCCTTCACTTCTTCCCTTCTACTCCAAGTGTCCGAGAGACTCACATTTGCATCCAAAGATCTCTACACTATTGAGTACCCAAGAGAACCAACTTGAACCCTCTTGATAGTCCGGTTTTCCTATGGACTCAAGCTATCATCTAACCAAGCAACACTCGCTTGGTCTAGCATGTCCTTAGCCTTGATCCATACATTCTCCGCGACTCCATCAAGTCCGTTCTTGTGTAGATGAAGGCAACCAATCATCCTTGACGTTTGAATTAGGGTGTGTCGGCGTACACCACCAACGGACGGAGCTTTCTTCATATGTGACCATTGTTCAATATCCTACATGGAAATGTTAGTCACATACATAAGGGTCATCCAATCACCAAAACATTCATACCTTTGGGGTTTCCAAACACTCCAATGGCCATGAAGCTTACAGTTGGCTTCTGAGAGATGGCTTCTCAGAATTAGTGAGTAAGGTTTGGAATAATGAGAAACGGGTAAGACACCGCTACAAAGATGGCAATTTAAAGTCCAAAAACTTAGACAATTCCCTAAGGGGTTGGGCTAAGAATACCAGTGGAGCATACAAGAAGGAAAAGGATGAAATAATTAAAAAAGCTGATGAATTAGACAAAAAGCTGAATCCCAACCTCTTAGTGCACAAGAGATTGATCTCAATTCTCAAGCAATGCCTCAAGCAACGACTTGTGCAATTACTGAGGGAAGAAGAACTCAAATGGTATCAAAGAGCCAAGACAACTAAGTTGTTACAGGGCGACAGTAATACCAAATATTTCCAGCTTGTTGCAAATGGGAAGCAAAGAAAAACAAGGATTTTTCAGTTAGAGCAAGAAGAGGGCATAATAGAGGGTGACGAAAATCTGAAAAGATATATCACTAACTATTATAAGAGACTCTTCGGCACTTCTGAAAAAAACGGTTTCACTATGTTAGAATCGATGAGAGATGACATCCCACAAGTTACCGAGGCATAAAATGAAATTCTTACTTCATGCTTTACGGAAGAAGTCAAGAAGGCCATTTTTCAGATGGAACATAATAAGGCACCGGGGCCCGATGGCTTCCCGGCGGAGTTCTACCAATCGTTCTGGGACGTAATCAAGGGAGATCTTATGCCTCTTTTTGAAGAGTTCCATAAAGGTCACCTTCCGATTTTTAGTCTTAACTTCGGTATCATTACATTACTCCCCAAACAAAAAGAAGCTAAACAAATCCAACAATTTAGGCCTATTTGCTTACTCAATGTGAGTTATTTTCACAAAGGTTATGACAAATCGGATAGCTCTAGTAGCTCAAAAAGTCATAAAACCTTCCCAGACGGCCTTTATGTCTGGACGAAATATTATGGAGGGTGTAGTGATCTTGCATGAAACTATCAACGGAATGCACAGGAAAAAACTAGATGGGGTAATCTTAAAGCTAGACTTTGAGAAAGCCTATGACAAAGTTAATTGGTCATTCCTCCAACAAACTTTACGGATGAAAGGATTTGCTCCATTTGGTGCAAATGGGATCGATCAAATTATCAAAGGTGGCAGCGTCGGAATTAAGTAAACGATGATATTGGCCACTATTTTTTAAGAAGAAAAGGGGCTTAGACAAGGTGATCCTTTATCTCCGCTCCTTTTTAACTTAGTAACTAGTATATGTATTTGCTATTCTCATAGAGGTGTGAAAAAATAATGGAGACTTCAGAGGGGTCAATTCCGCACCTAGTGGACGGTGGCCTCTCTATCCTTCATATGCAGATGACACTATACTTTTTTTGGAACATGATTTAGACCATGCCAAAAACCTTAAACTAGTGTTAAGCACTTTTGAGCAACTATCGGGTCTAAAAATTAATTTTCACAAAAGTGAGTTATATTGCTATGGAGAGGCGAAGGAATTCGAACGTGAATATGCATGCCTTTTTGGTTGCAACACGGGAGCCACCCCTTTCAAATATCTTGGTATTCCTATGCATCATAGAAAGCTTTCCAATAGTGATTGGATTATAATTGAGGAAAAATTTCAGAAAAGCTTAGTAGTTGGAAAGGAAAGTTACTCTCAGTTGGGGGGAGACTTGTATTGATTAACTCAATCTTCACGAGTCTGGCAATGTATATGTTATCTTTTTTCGAAGTACCCAAAGGGATACTTAAGAAATTAGACTATTATCGTTCAAGATTCTATTGGCAATGTGATGAACACAAGAAGAAATACTCGACTCTCTTATGGAGTATCTTGTGTAGCCCAAGGACTCTGGAGGTTGGGAATTCAAAATTTGGAATTACAGAATACATGCCTTTTGAGCAGGTGGCTTTTAAACTAATCAACGAGGACGGTATTTGGCAAAATCTCCTAAGGAGAAAAATTTGACAAATAGAACGCTAACCCCAATAACAAAACAGCCGGGGGATTCACACTTTTGGTCGGGTCTCATGAATTAAGGACAATTTCCTAGAATTTGGTCATTTCCCTCCGGTTCACATGGCACCGAAATTAGATTTTGGGAAACTCTTGGATAGGGGACAGACCTTTTCAAATCACAGCACCCGGGCCTTTTTATCATATAGTGAGAAAACGAACTGCAATGGCGGCCGAAGTACTAAGTACTACACCACTAAATGTATCTTTCCGTAGGGCTTTAGTACAGGACAATCTAAAAGCATGGTATGAGCTGGTAGGAAAGGTTTTTAACAACTAGTCTCACTACCAACAGGGATGTGTTCATATGGGACTTGCATAAGAGTGGAGTTTTTTCCACACGTTCTATGTATATGTCCATAATTAAGGAGGGGATTGTCCCATATAACTGTCCTATTTGGAAACTGAAGGTGCCATTGAAAATTAAAATTTTCTTATGGTACCTAAAAAATGGAGTCATTCTCACTAAAGATAATCTTGCAAAACGCAAATGGAAAGGAAGTTTAAATTGTTGTCCTTGTAGCTCTCTGGAGACCATAGAACATCTTTTTATTGCCTGCCATTTTGCTCGCTTTATTTGGAATACCATACATATTACTTTTGCAATTCAACCTCCGTCTAGCATTTCACATATGTTCGGTACTTGGCTCAATAACATCCAACCCGAACTAAAAAGCCAAATTTGTGTTGGTTTGACAGCTGTTTGCTGGGCAATATGGTTGAATAGAAATGATATGGTTTTCGATTGATGTAAAACTAACACTTTCATGCAGGTAATTTTCAGGGCAACGCACTGGACACGCACTTGGTCTTTGCTACATAAAGACAAGGATGCAAGAGAAACTTGAAGGATGCGTGCCGTCTATTGGAGACAGTTGTTCTGGAGGTGTTTGCGAAGTTTGGTTGGAAGTTCTCGAATAGGATTACAGCTTAGTTGTCTTCCTTTCGATGATTTTCTTCCTATGTATCTCAAGCTGAAACTTTTAGCTTGTATTTTGTGAGCCTAAGTGCTCCCCATTTGTACCGAACCTGGGTACACTTTTTTTCAAGAGTGTAGAGGCCGGGACTCTTGTTCCATTATCTAAAAAGACCACTCCATTTTTTTTTTAGAGACGCTCAGTTCGTGCATTGATGCATGAAGCATCCAAAACAAAATCACCACGCGTGTCTCTTACCACGCAAGAGGTTTCGTCGGGACGGCGTCTTTTGCGTGCACACACAGTCGTCAAATCCTGGGCTTCCTTGGGTCCTGGTTTGGGCCAAATCCGATGCCTCCACCCACAGTCTTCTTAGCTCTTAGTTTAGCCAGGCGACGCAAGCAAGTTGGGCCACACAAACTGTTCTTTTTTCTTTCTTTTTTTTTTCCCCAGGAGAAGATTAGCTGCCAGCAAGTAAAACCTCCAACTGAGAAACTGTGTTCCCGAAAGTACTGCTCGTATGTCAAAGAAACAGAGCATTTCACCGTTTACGCTCTGATCCGATCAAAGAAACAGAGCGTTTCACCGTGAAGATTCCCTGCACTGCACCTGATGGGTATGAGAACTGAAAAAGGGATTAAACAAAATAAAAATCCAAGTCTTAAATGAAAGGATCTGGTTGGAATCATAAAGTGTGGTAGAAAGAACTACATATAGTTTTTTCTACGACACTTTAGATTCTTTCTATTATATTATTCTTCTTGTCTACATAGAATAGATTAGTAGATTGAATTAGTAGATTGAAATAGTAATCTAATTTAACTTCTTTTTTCACTGCATCCACTTAATTTCAAGCAAGTCAAAATTAAAAAAATCGAAGACAATTTCATTGAAAGAATCCATGGAGAGGGAGATAAATAATACGAGAATAGACTATAGTTAAAAGAAAAAGTAAATAAAAGAAAAAACCTGCGAATCTTTCATACTTAAAAATGACGCGAGATGCTTCACGCGAGATCCTTCAAAAAAAAAAGAACAAAAAAAATTCTAAGAATAAGAAAAGAGTCTAAATGGAAAATGTGCGATATGTTGTGAACAGCTTCGTGTAAGAAAGTCTAATTTTCTTATGTAAAGAGCTTTACATAATCATCGACTCGAAGGGTTGCCATTCTTGAATCTTTTTTTTTTCCGCAAGCAAGGGGAAAAATAATGCCTAAATTCTAACGAAAGTAGAAGTTCAAGGCCTAATAAATTTTATTATCTCTTCCATTCTATGGCCCCGAGAATGCCAATATTAAGCACGAATCGTACGGAAATGTAACTCGGTATTCAAACAACTATTCAGAGTTCCTAAAGCTCCTTGTACGGCTTGTTGGAAAACCCGTTGTCGGACCTGATTCATCGCTCTTTGTTTTTCAGAATAAACTACAATCCCTGCGGGGTTTAGGCATACCTATTCTTAAATAGAACCATTAAGAAGATTCGTCTGTCGTACTCTAAGAAATAGATGAATCATATACTGCATACCCACATATCCTATTTGGGTATAGTGAGAGTGGCATAACTAATATGTCGCGATTTTTTATCCCTAAAAATAAATGATAATCAACCTTTCAATAAGAAAAACTCTTTTCTTTGTTAAGAAAAGAATCAGAGAGATATGGCTTAGAAATATATTTTCCCTTTCTTTTCTCTTTATCCTTTATTTCTATGGATCAGATATTTTTTTTTATGGAAGAAAAAATTGGATTTAGTTCATATTCACTAACCCTAGATTCTTGGGCCGAGCTGGATTTGAACCAGCGTAGACATATCGTCAACGAATTTACAGTCCGTCCCCATTAACCGCTCGGGCATCGACCCAGGAAGAATTTATTCTAGGGTTTTTGATAATCTATAGATTAACCTCTTTTTATAATACTCCCTACCCCCAGGGGAAGTCGAAGCCCCGCTGCCTCCTTGAAAGAGAGATCCCAGGCGAAATTCCTGGATCCGCTTAAAAAAACTCGCTATACTTGGCTACGCATATGTATGCATTTATGCTCGTAGCCTATATCTGCATCCATAGACGTTTTTCATTTGTGTGTAGAAAGAGCTACATACCCTATCATATTAATATATTACTTATGCTAAAAAATTACTTACGCTAAAAAATATCTGTATTATGATCGTGGAAATACATTGAGCAAATTAGGCCCTGTCGGTTCTAAGACAATCTTATTTTTCTGCACATAAAGAAATAAAGAAGCCATTGCAATTGCCGGAAATACTAAGCCTACTAAAGGCACGAAAATAGAGGGTAAGTTTAAATCTGTCATAGAATAGGTGTCTCAATTCCAATTTACTATTTCTATCTATTCAAAATATATCTTAAGATTCTTAAGATATAATTAAGTATATCTATTATAAGGAATATTGACTATTGTATTTTTGAGTTTACAAAATAAAGATTTTTTATAGAATACTTTAGTTAGCATTCTTTAGTATTCTATATCTAAAAAAAAATGAATGGAATGGATAATTAAATTTTTCTTTTTCCATTCTCATGGCCTTTCTATCTTTCTAATCCAACTTGAAATTGGGTTCAAAAGAAAGCGATAAAATGAAAGAAATACCTCTTTCAGAATACCCTTGAATTTAAAAAGTAGAAGTGGAATAGAATATCCAGTTGAAGGGTAATGATCATACGTCTGTAATGCATTGTATGTCCCAGAATAGGTCCCATTCTTCTACCCTTTCCGGGTAGTCGATGGCTATTCACAGCTACTACCTTAACACCAAAGAAGAGCTCGACCCAATGCTTTATTTCTGTCTTAGTGAATCCCGATTCGACATTAAAAGTATATTGATTCTTTCCCAATAAACGAAGACTCTTTTCTGTAAATACTGCGTATTTGATTCCATTATCGTATGATAATACTATATTTTGATTTGTATTTGTTTATTGTATTATACCTTTCTATATTCTAGATATATAGAATAGAAGAATCTCGATTTGTCAAGTCTCATGATCGTATCAAGATATATTTAAATTCGGCTCGATCTTTTTTACAAAAAAAAAGATCGAGCCGAATTTAATTACAATCAATTAGAAGATTAAAGAAGAATTACTTACTGCATTTCGTAACTGATTTTTTCTCTTTCTATTTCGCTTTTTTTATTTAGACCTTCTTTCTTTAATATCTCGTTTTATCTACTAATCGATGGTAATCTACCGGCTTGAAGTCGAATTTGATCGCTTTCCATACTTCACAAGCTGCAGCTAGTTCAGGACTCCATTTGCAAGCTGCTCGGATAATTTCATTACCTTCACGAGCAAGATCGCGCCCTTCGTTACGAGCTTGTACACAGGCTTCTAAAGCCACCCTATTAGCTGCTGCACCTAGTGCATTCCCCCAAGGATGTCCTAAAGTTCGTCCACCAAATTGTAATACGGAATCATTGTTGGCGGTCGTTAAACCATGTTTTGACCGCCACCCTACCGGTAAATAAATACATAACACCAAGATTTTATGCATAGTAGATAGGATTAATGCTACTCCATAGGTTTTGGTGATATTTGGATGCAAGGAGTGAATAATGGAGAAAATTGGGCCCAGCCCAGGGAAATCCCTGGCCGGCCGGCCCCACCCTAGCCCGGCCGGCCCCACCTGGTGGCCACAAGCCCCAGGCTTCCTCCAGTGGGTTTGGAAAATAATCTTCAACGCACAATTCAAGCCCAGCTCGGCAGGATTCCACCGACATTCTAGAAGGTGGGCCATTTGGGCCTTTACTTGGCCCTCACTTCAATTCTGCCGACCCCAGCAAGGAACCGACCTTCAGACCGCCTTCAGGGAGTGATCTGGAGCGTCCAGAGCAAGTCGGTGGCAAACCGCCACAGGGGACGGCCGGCCGGCCACCCCCCTAGGCCGGCCGGCCGACTTTGGCGCCACCGCCTCTCCAGCTTCGGCCAGGGTGCTCCCACCGCCTTCACAAGCTATAAATTGGACCCCTCGGCCTCCGAAGCAACTCTCGCACCATCACACTTTATCCAGTGTTCATTAGTTTAGTTGAGTAGTAGCTTTGGGAGTTAGAGTAGAGTAGAGTAGAGTGAGAGCTCTCTCGGGCTTCCGGAGTATTCTCGGAGTTCGGTATAGTTTCTTTGTATCTTACTCTTGAGATATTATTTTATTTATTATATAATTAGTTTTATCTTTATTTATTTATTTTAGTAGTTCTTTTCTATTTAGTTTATTTATTCGTTAAGTAAGTGCTCGTAGAAGTCTTGTTATGGGATTCGTGATTGTTGGAATAGCGAGTACGAGAGAGTGCCGTCGTCGGAGATGACTTCATGTGAAATCTGTGCTTGTTCATTCTTAGATAGGACTGCTCCGTTGATCAAGAGTAGCTCCTCTAGGCGGGTTGTAAGCGTGGCGCTTAGATCTTGGCCTATGCACGTTTGGCACCCAACCCACGGAGGATGGTAGCCGCGAGTGTATGTGACAGCTGCACCGTCTCTGTAATCCACCACGTCCGGGTTGGACTCAGCAGGGTCTTAATTATAGCATACGATTCCCTAGGTTTGAACTAGCTTCATCGGTTAACCTAGCACGTGTGTGCCCCGAAACGACATGACTTGTATGTGTATGAGCTTAGCTAGAGTAAATAACCTTTTAGACTTGACTGCTAGAAAAATAAATAATAGATAAACATACAGGTAGCCTTAACTCTATCTCGTTGCTCTCCCAAATGTATACTACGATTTATTTTATTACCTTGGATTTGAGGATGTGTGTGCCACCCATATATATCATGCCTATCTTACCCCCGTCTCAAGTATAGTTGATACATTATTTCTTTCTCCAAATTAACCAGCATAGCTATTATTCAGCTACCTTTGCTCTACTTCCCTGCGGAATATAAATACGATAACCCTGGAATACTCCAAGGTGAATTGCTACAATGGTGATCCGTGCGCTTGCGGAATTAATGAATTTAATTTTATCGCATAAGACCGCCAACAAGCATTTCTGGCGCCGTTGCCGGGGAAGTAGCAGCTAGAACTGAATAAATGCATTGAATTTTGTGAGAAGAATAATTATCACTTACTTTTGCGGGCTTACCCTTGTCCTGGTTTTTCTTCTTGTGAACATTTGAAACAGACTGTGCATGACTGGTTTCGACCTACCAGAAAACTTCCACTCAGATCCCGAACAGTTCTTGAGAAGGTGAGGGCCAGGCTTACCCCTCCTCCCACCCACGCTCGATCGAAAGTTCTGGCTCTTGAAGATCCCTTCCGACGATGTCGATCACCCTCCACCTTCATCAACGAACAACACATGGGTGATCATCGAGAAGACGATCAATGACTTCTCCGCGCCGACTACGGAGAACATCCGCGTGGGACCCAACCCGCGCGTCACCAACAAGGACTACGAGCTCAAGCCAGCCTTGATCAACATGATCTTGGCCAGTCCTTTCTGTGGGAAGCCGTCGGAGGATGCAAATGCTCACCTCCAAGGTTCCTGATGACGTGCAACACTTTCGTCATAAAGGATGCACCTCAGGACGCCATCCGACTACAGCTTTTCCCATTCTCTCTGGTGGGGAAAGCTCTCCAGTGGTTCTACGCGAACCAAGAGTCCCTCGACACGTGGACGGCATGCTCCAATGCCTTTCTCGCCAAGTCTTCCCGCCGGGCAAGACGACTGCCCTGCGGAACAAGATATCGGGCTTCCAACAGCTCGCAGATGAGTCGACCGCGGAAGCCTGGGACAGGATGCAGGAGTACGTTCTCTCATGCCCACACCATGGCATGGAGGAATGGCTCCTCATACAGAGTTTCTACCACGGTTTGAGGCCGTCCGCTCGAGAGCACCTCGACGCCGCAGCAGGCGGCTCCTTCTTCTCTCTTAGCGTGAAGAACGCCAAGAAGTTGATTGAGAAGGTGGCGGCCAACCAGACTCATGGTGAACGCCAAGCGGCGAGCACCAAGACCCGTGGAGTGCACCAAGTGGAGACGATGGACATGCTTGCCATCAAGCTCGATCAGCTACTCCGCAAGGTGGAGTCTCCACAGGACCTGCAAGTTGCGGATTCCCGCATGACATGTGAGGAATGCGGCAACGTTGGGCATATGGGCATCAATTGCCCGAATGCGAGAGAGGAATGCAATTTCCTCAACAATGGCAATGGGTTCCGCTCCCAGAACAACTACGGCTGGAATTCAAGGCCCAACCTCTCCTTCAACAAGAATCAGGGAGGTAACAATGGTAATCTTTCCCGTTATGAGCCATCTATAAAGGATCTAGTTCTCGGCCAGGTCAAGATCAATGACAGCATTAGTAAGAAATTTCTTACTACGGACAAGGCTTTAGAGAGCATAGATGCCAAGCTAGAGTCGTTCAGCACTGCTCTGCAGAATCAGCTAAGCCATAACAAGATGCTAGAAACACAAATAGCGCAAATAGCTTCAGCTGTGCAGTCTCCTCGTGCGGGTAAACTTCCTGGGCAACCAGAAGTTAATCCCAAGGAGAGTGTGAATGCATAAACATCAGGTGTGAGAAGCGACTTGGATGCCGCACTCCCCAAGGACGTGATCAGAAAAGATCCCGGATGGCCAACCATTCCGTGTTTGGTCAACGACCGTTTTTCGCTCGGGCACTATGTGACTTAGGGGCGAGCGTGAGCATCATGCCGAAGGCGATGTGTGATGGGTTAAACCATCCATTATCCCCAACGACCATGAAGCTCCAGCTTGCAGACGGGTCACTACGCCTACCCTTGGGGATTGTCGAAGAAGTTCCCGTGCAGATCAGAAATCTCTTCGTCCCCGTTGACTTTGTTGTGCTGGATATGGAAGTAGATGACAAGGCTCCTCTCATCCTTGGGAGGCCGTTCTTGAGCACCACCAACGCCAACATCGACGTGGGGGCAGGAGAGATCCACTTGGACTTCAACGGCAGGGAAGAAACGTTCAACTTCAAGCCTAAGGTTGAGCAATGCAAGCAAGTACGGGTCATATATGGAAAGGACCCAAGGAGAGTGGAGAAGATTGAAATTACTCCACCCATGCCAAAGCCAGACAAGCTCATTGCATACATGAGAGACTATCTGGCAAGAGAGAATGCAAGAAGGCCAGCTAATTATTGGAGGACTCCAAGGAGGATGCCTCAGCCGCCAAATACACCTCAAGCCCCTCTTACTCCTCCGCAAGAAGGAGTAGGTGAGTCACAATCGCCTAAGAAGAGGAGAGCAAGGCGCTCATGAAAGAAGAAGGCAGCTACGGTATCGACCGATGAGAGTACAACAAAGGCGCCTATTAAAGAAAAGGTCGCCGCCACCGACACAAAGAAGACAACCAAGGTGTGGCGGAAGAAAGAGGAAACCTCTACCTCGCCAGATTCTCCAGCGAGCGAGGTCCAAACGAGTTGAAAAGACATGGAGAACGTCTAGCTCAAAGACGTAAAAATGAGAGCCCTCCGATTGGGGAGGCCATCCCAATCGTTATCCTAGCTAGGCCTAGCACTTGTTTTTCTTTTCATAAATCATAAAAACAAAATAAAAATTTGAAAAATTTAAAAACAACAAAAATAATAGGATTCCCGTGATGCCCATTAGGGGCTAGCCACTTGTATCATCCCACTCTTTTTTGCAGATCAAGAAGAGGAGAGGGAAGAGCCTGAATCAAGCTTAAGTCTACAAAGACTCAAGCTTGGGGAGGGCCCCCAGGTAAGAAGGAGTCTACAAGCTCGAGTCTTGCAAAGACTCAAGCTTGGGGAGGACCCCCAGGTAAGTATTCCTAACTTTTCTTAATAAATAAATAAACTCCCTGTTTCGAATAATGCTAGAATCTTGGTGTTATGCTACGCTTAAGGGAAATGATGATCGAGTTACAAATTAGCTTCCCATGTGTCGCATAGATGCAACCTCTACTCCTGACATATGTGTTTTTTTTTTTACTTGAGCATGATCACATCATGAGTCTTGCTTATTTCCGTGGTTTGCATTTTTACACCAAGTCTGAGCATTGTGGATTGTGATATGGCATGATTAGGACTTGTTGCAATTTCTTAGTATGGTTTCATCCAGAGACGTTTTTCTTGAATTGCAGCAAGTAACTAAAACCCTTCTGTTTTGGCACACTTCTCTTAGTGTGAGGATTTATTCACCTACCAGAGCCTATCATAATATTCGAAACAGCCCCACCTCATAGCCATTTGTTTATGCATTGAGTTTTGTTAAGGTTTGATGTACTCTTGAAACTAAGCACTCCTAATTTTGGTCATAATTCCCTTCGCGTGTGTTTTCGAAATTTTCTCTCCACCAAATAAAAGGGGAATGTTTGGATAAATCAACCAAACTTTTTCAGAGTTTGCAAAACTTTTGGTCCATCCAAATCTCAAGAATATTTCAAAATGTTTCATTGAACCATTCAAAATTTATAGCCCCTTGCACCATGGAGTAGTCAAAAAAAAAATCTCCATGGTTGCATGACAAAAATCAATGGCTATATGGTTCTTATCATAAACATCTTGAGCAAAATAAAGGACCAATGTTTTTCAACCCCCTTCCCTAAGTGTGAGTTCATTTCTCCCCCTCCATCACATCATTTCCTATGACCAAAATAAATGGAGTTGCTATGTTGATTGAGACTCATTCTTTAGCTTTACAATATATGCATGACATTTGTGCATTCCTTACCAAGCTCCACATACAAAGCCTCATTTGGTAGAAGGTAGGATGAGTGAAGCTTGTAGGAATAAGACTCACATTGGTAGGTAAGAGAAGTGCCACCCAAAACGAAGGAGAATTTTTGCACCTTGCAGCACATAAAAACTCTGGATGCATACCTGCTAGAATTGTGTACTTGTCCGAAAATGCCGTTCTAGTCTTCAATGCTGCATGACAAGGTGGTGACATATAAGCCTCACGATTTTTGCAACACTCATGAATATTTTGTGCTCTCGTAAACTACCACTGTTTAGGAGTATGTTGTTGCATCTTTATTACCCATGGGCGCTTCTTTGTAACTCCTGATCCGCCGGTACCCCTGAGTTGAGTTTGCTCGGGACGAGCAAAGTTTAAGCTTGGGAGGTTGTTGGCGGTCGTTAAACCATGTTTTGACCGCCACCCTACCGGTAAATAAATACATAACACCAAGATTTTATGCATAGTAGATAGGATTAATGCTACTCCATAGGTTTTGTTGTATTTGGATGCAGGAGTGAATAATGGAGAAAAGTGGGCCAGCCAGGGAAATCCCTGGCCGGCCGGCCCCACCCTAGGCCGGCCGGCCCCACCTGTGGCCACAGGCCTCAGGCTTCCTCCAGTGGGCTGGAAAATAATCTTCAACGCACAATTCAAGCCCAGCTCGGCGGATTCCACCGACATTCTAGAAGGTGGGCCATTTGGGTCTTTACTTGGCCCTCACTTCAATTCTGCCGACCCCAGCAAGGAACCGACCTTCAGACCGCCTTCAGGGAGTGATCTGGAGCGTCCAGGAGCAAGTCGGTGGCAAACCGCCACAGGGGACGGCCGGCCGGCCACCCCCCTAGCCGGCCGGCCGACTTTGGCGCCACCCGCCTCTCCAGCTTCGGCCAGGGTGCTCCCACCGCCTTCACAAGCTATAAATTGGACCCCTCGGCCTCCGAAGCAACTCGCACCATCACACTTCATCCAAGTGTTCATTAGTTTAGTTGAGTAGTAGCTTTGGGAGTTAGAGTAGAGTAGAGTAGAGTGAGAGCTCTCTCGGGCTTCCGGAGTATCTCGGAGTTCGGTATAGTTCTTTGTATCTTACTCTTGAGATATTATTTTATTTTTATATATATTAAGTTTTATCTTTATTTATTTATTTTAGTAGTTCTTTTCTATTTAGTTATTTATTCGTTAAGTAAGTGCTCGTAGAAGTCTTGTTGTGGGATTCGTGATTGTTGGAATAGCGAGTACGAGAGAGTGCCGTCGTCGGAGATGACGTCGTGTGAATCTGTGCTTGTTCATTCTTAGATAGGACTGCTCCGTTGATCAAGAGTAGCTCCTCTAGGCGGGTTGTAAGCGTGGCGCTTAGATCTTGGCCTATGCACGTTTGGCACCCAACCCCACGGAGGATGGTAGCCGCGAGTGTATGTGACAGCTGCACCGGTCTCTGTAATCCACCACGTCCGGGTTGGACTCAGCAGGGTCTTAATTATAGCATACGATTCCCTAGGTTTGAACTAGCTTCATCGGTTAACCTAGCACTTGTGTGCCCCGAAACGACATGACTTGTATGTTGTGAGCTTAGCTAGAGTAAATAACCTTTGTAGACTTGACTGCTAGAAAAGTAAATAATAGATAACATACAGGTAGCCTTAACTCTATCGTTGCTCTCCCAAATGTATACTACATTTATTTTATTACCTTGGATTTGAGATTGTGTGTCCACCCATATCTATCATGCCTATCTTACCCCCGTCTCAAGTATAGTTGATACATTATTTCTTTCTCCTCCAAATTATCCAATGCATAGCTATTATTCAGCTACTTTTGCTCTACTTCCCTCCCTGCGGAAATATAAATACGATAACTAGAATACTCAAGGTGAAATGCTACAATGGTGATCCGTGTGCTTTACGGAATTAATGAATTTAATTTTATCGCATAAGAACCGCCCAA